>JBBBDQ010000256.1:3227500-3752500 GCA_037127315.1 Ascarosepion bandense | reverse complement strand
CGGAAAAAAGACATGTGAGTTTTCTTGATAGACATGTAACGGTATGTCTAATAAAAAAGTATTCATGAATTTTGGAAAAAAAAACAAAAAACTCCTTGTCATCACAGCGTTTCGTTTGTTGTGCCCATCGTTCTTCCTTAGATTTTTATCGATCTGGGTCTTCTACAGAGAATAAGTAGAAGAAAAAGGAGAATAATTTGAAAGCTTCATTTTCTTCTCTGGATGCTTCTTTAGGATCGCTTTTATATTGTCTTAATCTTCAATTCAACCAGAATCTACCGCCACATCGCAAACTTTCCAAATAATACTTTCTCTGTTTATAAAGAAATTTTATCTGTGAGTAATTTTCTTAGCATTTGGTTTACAAAATGTTACCATTCCAATGTGCGTTGTCGCCGTTTACAGCATATTAAAATTCTCTCTCTCTCACCCTTTTTTTACACATAATGGTGTGTAGGGTAGTAACTTTTTGTTACCGTTTCCGTAACAATCTGTTTTTATGGAGCAGGTTTGTTAACCCTGTGTCTATTCCCAAAATCTGGAAAACCGGTGGACCACTCTTAGTCTTTTCGTTTACAGCACCTCGTATTCCCAAAAGGTTAACCATCTAATTACTGACCAGACTCGTTATTGCTTAAATTCGTTGATTGGACGAGAACAAGTGTATTCAACACGACATAGCCGTAGACATATTTAAATTAGCAGGTATTTAATTTCCGTACTTGTTTAGTAGTTGCTACCTTAAACTTGTACTCTTTCTGACAACTCTCTTGCTAATTTGACAATAGTACGTTATGATTTAAACTGAAGACAAAAATTCTATGTTATAAACGAGTGTTGTATCTTTTGAATTACAATAAAAATGTAATCTTTGTTTAGGATATTATGCAGATGTCATTTAAAAATGTTGCTACTGAATATCTATTTTATTTTATTTTGTTCATGTCCTTTTAGTTGTGACAATTTGAAATCAAACTTTGGTGTAATTGACTGGTTAAATAATTAATGTCCTTATACACACTGAGATTGAGAAAAAGACAAAGACGTCATGCGAAAGCAATACGTCGCGTCAGGTGTTTGTAGCTTTTCAGATATTATATTAAAATACCGGAAAAATAAATATCTGTCCAACATTCAGTTAGTAAAATATTAAACGGACGGTCTAGACATGTTTGAAATTAAGATGAGGTCAATAGAGTGATGGATAATCGTGACGAAGGTGAAGAAAAAAATAACCTACTGCTCTATAATACAGAATTAAAGGTGATGCAGAAATATTGAAGTCGAAATGAATAAAAAAAAGCTGTCCACTATTTAGGTGCAGAATTAAATCTACAAACTGGCAGTGTCTCCATATTTAAGAAATTAAATGCAAATTTGAATAATGTGAAGACTGAATTTAACCATCTTGATAACATAATCAAACACGTCTTTAAAGAAATAGAACGCAGATTATGTAAAAATCCATTTCCTAGACAATCTTTTATGAAAGAAAAAAGTTATGAAAGGGGTTAAATGTAAATGACTATAAAACAAATTAGAATATAAGCCTCAGATTAACAAGCAAATAAAAAATAATAACAGAAAACAAAATATTTGTTTCATATTTTAATTCAGTAGTAGAAACAAAAATAAGACAAACATTTTTCAAACTAATTAATAAACACTTCAATAACTTCACCGAATTACATAAAATATTCAGTAGAAATACAGAAAAATTAAGTTATAGCTGTACATGTAATTTAGAAAATTACATAAAAATGAAAAATGTCAGGAATTAAAAAAAAGTAACGTGCAGCATAATATCGTTAATGAAAAATGTAACTTGATAGACAAAAACAAATGCCCACTTAACGGAACTTGTAAAACATAAGGAATTATTTAAAAAGCAGAAGTACAGGACGCAAATGAAAAAATAAAAAAAACATAATTGGTGTGTACTGAGGGAATTTTAAAATACCGATGGAATAATTACAGGTTTACAATTAAGCTGTACCAAACTGGCTAGGCACGTGCAGAAATAAAACCTGAAAAATGGAAAATGCCCCAATATAAGATAGAGCATATTAAAAAATCCAAACATTACAACGGTGGTGATATCTGCAGATTAGGCTAGGAAGAGAAGTTAGCAATATTATTTCCATCATGAGAAAAATTACTTAAGGAAAGATCAGAAATAATGTCTGGATATTGACACATCAGAAAGTTTATTTTAGGATCAAACAAAGCCGGATAAAAATGTTTATGATTCTTAAAAATACACTTAATTTTTTAAAATTTCAGTTATTTCAAACTTCTCGTTTAGCGTTCTAAAAATTCCTGTTACAAGCTTGAAAAAGGACGTTGGATAGCATGTTGATATAAAACGCTTGAAGTTACCGAAAGGTTGAAAGCAAGGTCGCGTAATCAGCTAACTTTCAAATGAGTATATATATATATATATATATATATAGCGTGTGTGTGTGTATGTGTGTGTGTATTGAAGAAAACTCCAAAAGACCACAGTCTGTGTCAAACTAAACACAATCTTCAGGCCATGTGCGTTCTATATTTTTTATATGAACAGGACAGTGTTGCATTGGGTGTAGTCTAGGCCATTGTGGGTAGCCTACTTTATTATTCTAGCGATTATTTTGGCTGACATCGTTAAATTGTTATTTGTCTCCTTAGTTTTTTCCTTAGTTATTTGTTTGAATTAATTTGATTAATTAATTTGATTTTGTTTATTTATTCTATTTATTTTCCTCATTTATTCTTGTTCGTTTTCTGTTTCTGTTTTTAAGTAACGTACATAGATCAAGGATTTTACTGTTACATGTTTATAAGCATGTTTACTTTTGGTATCTGTATATCTTAACACTTCATCGTTGTACAGGTTTTCTACTCATGGTCTTCTCAACATGCATCCATATTACCAAATCTGTGTGGTTTTAAGCGGATTTTTTTTTATCTCTTAAGCGACCATGCAATACACACTGTTCCACGTGAGGTTAAATATTACATAGCAGCATAGTAATTATTTCTTTAGTTGATCTCTTATTAGTTCAATTAGTATCTAAATGACATCGTCCCGCATTAATACGCGCTTACGTACGCTTCGACGTGGTGTCATGTTTAGCAAGTAATTCTCACTAAATCAATTATGTGTGTACGTAAGTTTGATCTTCATCTGGTGCATACATTCATCATTTCGCCACAACTAAGTTGTGCTTAGTAAATCATTATATGCGCTTACAGATTTCAATGTCACACGTACAAAACCAAAACCCAAAAAGGAACTCTTTGAATTAATCGACCCCATTAACTGCTTCCAGCTTGTATTTGATGTATTATCTGGAACCTAAGATGACCATAGTTTTGACATCAGTGACGAACAGTGAACACGTGCGTATAAAATAATTAACATATTTTTATTCTCTTCGGTGATGGTATTGCGGGAGTAAACCTCAAAAGGAGCCATGCACATGTGAGAGGGTTGACTGGCTGAAGTTGTCTTCTCTTTCCTGCATTCTTTCCGTGTTTTCTGGCCGTTCTCTCCTCTTGACCCGGAGAAACTTTGCTCATATATAAGCTGATATTCAAATTTCATTCGATTGCGTCATCGCTATCTAGGCCATTTGTTTATCATTTTCGCATCATTATTTCTTTTGGTCAGCTGCCTTTTACGTCATCATATACCTTTGCCATTGCTTCATATTTCCTGGTTAACCGATATAATATTTTATGGGTCTTAGATATGTCAGTTTTTGTCCAGATACATTAATGTATCATTTTCGCTATTTTATTGTCTTTCAATCATCTGCTTTTGTCGTCATTACCGTCCTCAGCTGTTGTTTTATATCCTTTGTTTCGTTTTTAGAAAAGCTGTCTTGACGCAAACACACTTTTGGTTTTCAACGGTCTCTACATTCCTGCTTTTCTAAAATAATATTTATTTAATGTAAACACACTTTCACTTTGCCACTAACAGCATTCCTCTGTCATTGTTTTATATTTCCTCACCTTGAAATCACTGACTTTGAGTGAAATAATATTTCTTTAAAAATAATATTTCTTTTAAACACACCTTTTATTTGCATTCCTTGCTTTTGAGATAAATTATATTCTGTGTCTCACAGAATATATAACATATTTCTGTAAAGAAATAAGCATTCTATTTTCTGATTTTATATTTAAAGAAATTTTTAACGGTGTATCAACTATTCAGAATAGATTTATGGCTAAACTGCTTTAGTTTGGTTTATATTTAGGGAAAATAGGCAATCCTTGTGTCTATTTACAGATATAATCCAACCGATTTCAACAATGTTATAAATGTGTTTATTTTAATATTTTCGAATAGTTATTTTACACCGTTTGCCTTAAAGAAATTGTGTATATTTCAGTCGAAATCAGTGTATTTTATTAAAAATTGTTTTACCGCAAACTGTGAATGGAATTCTTGTTTAAGTAAGAATGAATGCGTACATTTAGTGTGACATACTCGTTGTAGTATTATAGTAACCTGTTCCTTTCGGGATTTTCCATAATGACCCTGTTTTTCTGAACATTTGTAAGATTGTATTTAGCTCTTTTGCATTTTTCTGTTCCATTGATCCTGCTATTAATTTTACATGAACTTCTTAATATTTTCGGTGAGTATATGGGGTTTGGTGATAATGGGGAACTAGTCTTAATGCTTTTGTCGTCTCTATCATTGCTCTTAATTCTTACATGGCTAGGGAAATCTTTTCAAAGCAGAAATAGCAACTTTTTTCCAATCTTTTAGCAATCAAAGTGTTTTCCACCTTTTTTGTTTTATATAGATATTAATACTGATATGGTATTAGAAAAAGTGATAAATGTACAAAGAATATCGTTAGTAATTACATCGAGGTCTTGATCGATCACTTTGGTTTCGGCATTAAATATGGAGGTTGCATTTGTGAGATAAATTTGCTTATAGTCAATAATTATTCCATTCTTGATTTTTTAGTATGTTGCGCAACTTCCATCAGCAAAAACGTATAATATAGGAAATATCCAAGTATAATAACCTTTGACATATTGATAGCTTATATGGTCAAATAGAAGGAAACTGTATTGAAAATCTATATTAATATTAGTTCTCTGCATTTTGAATATGAAAAAATAATATAATAAGAATTTGAATTATGTTTATGGTCTGAAAACCAATGACAATTACCAAAAGTGATGTATTCTTTTCTGATTTGAAATATAAAAATGTATTATTAGGTTTTTACAAAGATAAAGGCAGGTCGATGTGATGTATTTTGAAAAGCCATTGTAACATAGTATTCACGGTGTATATTAAGTAATTTTTTGTATATATAATATTTAATGTGTTTAATAATTCTTAACTTATATTCTTTAAGCATAGATGTCTTCACTTATGAACATGACAAGACATGAACTTCGTGTACCTTTCTTGCAAGAATTTAAGCTTCGGCACAATTCAATCCATATTTCTGCTAATATCAACAGAGCGTGTAGAAATGGGTCCACAAGTGATCAGAGTGTACGAAAGTAGTACAAGAAATTCCGTATGGTTATGAGAGCATTAAAGATGAAGAAGGTAGCGGGCGGTCATGCAGTTTTAATAACGAACATTTGCAAGCAGCTCTTGAGCAAAACCCACGTCAATGTGCCAGAGAAATGTCTCAGACGCTTGATATCAACACTGCAACAGTCTCACGCCATTTTCAAATTATTAGCAAAGTGGTAAATCTCAATAAATTGTTTCCTTATTATATAAATGAAAATTTATAACTTAGGCCTTTTGAAGTGTGCTCGATGCTCTTTCTGCGGAACACCAATGATCTCTTTCTTAACCAAATATTCACTTGTGATTAAAAGCGGATACTTCATGATTACCATAATCACGATCAATGGTTTCAACGTGATAAGTCTCTCAAGTACTTCTCAAAGCCAAAGTTGCATCAGCGAAATAATATGGTGACTGTCTGGTAGTCTGCATTAAATGTTATCCACAACAGAATACTGGAAGCCAATCAGAGCACTAATGAGGAGATTTACTGCATTCATCTTGCTGAAATACATTCACGCCTGCAAAAACCGAGACCTGCATTGGTGAATCGGCGTGGTCCAATTCTGCTCCACGATAATATGAGGCCACATATTGCAAGAATGGTGTTGCAAAACTCACAGAGATACGAGAGTTTACCATATCTTCGATATTCCTCTGACCTTTGGCCCACTTAATACAAATTTTAAGCATTTAATAATATTTGAATGGTAAATCCTTTTAGTTAAAACCAGAGGTGGAATCAGCCTACAAATATTTTGTTGCATTGCAGCCAATAACATTCTATCAACGAGAAATAGGTAATCTCGGCAATTGATGGCAGTGGTGTATAAATGCTCAAGACTCGTAATTTTACTAATATTTATATTTCTACAATTAATTTTTCAAGTATAAATTTATGCTTCTGAAATCAACAGTTATCTTGGTAACAATGTAATATTATACGATATGAATAGATATATGTTTTACTTAATTAATAATCAATACTAAAGACGGGAATGTAAATTTTGTCGTTCCACTGAGATTTACAACTATCACAGTGCGTAAAATGTTCGGGTAATAAATCGAAACAAGTGTGGTTCTTTTCAAAAGAATAAATGTATTGTTTTATTATACATAACTTTTTTCTTCCTCTTGTTTATTTTAAAATATGTAATGATTGCAAAACAGCGTGAAACGATTTATTTATTTAACATCAAGTCATAGCCTTTTTATCTTTCCCGTAGTCGGCTAAATAAAAATGTAGTGTAGTGAATTATATAAATATATGATGTATTTTGCAGATTTTAAGTCTTCTAATAATGTTATTATAACGCATTATTATTTTTTATTATTTTCACACGCATATGAAAGTGTTTATATACATTAATTTATACAAGAATTTGATTGGATGACGGATATTGAATTTCTTATTTAAAATGTCGCAAAACTAAATAAAATCTGCCCTAGTACAAAAAAAAACTTGTCTAACTTGAATAAATATTTCACTGCACTCAGCAGAGATCCAACGTACAATATTTTTTTAAAATAACTTGTGGTAATATATAGGATTAAACCGTATTTCGGAAAATCATTTATTTTTCTTTATTTTTCTTTTTCTTTATTTTTTATTTTTATTTATAGTTTTTTAAAATTTTCAGTTAAGAAAATAAGAGTCAAAAATATTGGATTAGATAAATTATAATAAGTAATTTCTTTTATAAAAATATTCTTCTTTGAGATGCTTCCTAATTGAGTCGATCAAAAAGCATTTTGTGCTAATACGGCAGGATTTTCGGAGTCGGGCTTGACTTAAAAACAAACAATCAAACAAACAAACAAACAAACAGGCAGACAGACAATCAGGCATATAGATTATCACGTCACTCAAAGAGTATTCCGGACGTTGTAAGTGAATCATCGCAGACTAAACCATTTTACGCAACTGTCTTTTCTGGTGAGGATATTTAGTAGGCAGCCCGCACGATTAATAAAACAAACTTCCGGCAAAATGCGGTTAAAACATTTTCAGAAGACCAACAATCAACGGACAAGCTCGGTAATATAGAATTACCCGAGTTCTGTCCAGACGTGTGATAAGCATACTGGGATCGTTAACCTTCTTTGATTTTATTATGACTTCCGAGATCATAATTAAATTTCTCAGACCGGTTGATAACCAAAGCTAGGAAGTTAAAGTGATTCTACTATATAACCCACAGCTGGAGTGTAAAGAAAGATGGATTCATGCCTATTACAACAGGAGAGGTTCAATTACTTATGCGCTGATAGCCGGTACGCTGGTAAAATCTTAACTCACAGAATAAAGCGGTGATCTGTATTATTAAATGAAACGTTTTCAGTCACTCTGGTTCAGCTTCCAAGGGACTTTAATTAAGATCTTCTAAGATTCATCAATCAGTTGTCAAACGATTTTAAAGTAAAGTGAATTCCTTTTGTAAATTACGCCTTGCAATTGTATTTTTCTCCGCATACTTTCAACTGATTACATTTTGTCTCAGGGGAATCCATCTGGCTTTATCGTTAGCTTACACGCGTAAGTTAAAAAAACAATTCTACACTGAAGGTGTAGAAACGGCAGATTAAAATAAAAGTATAACATAAAAAGCGAGCAAGAAGCCAACAAAAAAAAATTAGCAAAATATTTCCATAAAGCAATTCCCAGTTGTATAAAATAAAAACAATCATTACCACAGCTGCAATTGTTTAAGTGTTGAGCACAGTGCTTAAGCACACACTAAGATAAACGCATTTTATTTAGATAGCAACCTAAAATAAAATACCTAGACACACGCCTCACTAATATATTGGATTGTGCGGAAAGTTCATGCCGATTTTTAATCATTCATTTTCCAATACGTTAAAACACGTCAGATTTATCGACAGATATAATACACAGATGATACAATGCTGATAGCAGACACAGAAAGAAGACTACAAGATCTCCTTCAGAAGTTAGCTGAAGAGAGTGACAAGAAAAAAACTACAAATAAAATGCAAAAAAACCGAATGCATGGTCATCAACAAAAAGGGCAGCCCAAAATGCTAATTACAAATGAGGGATTCTAAAATCAAGCAGGTACATATATTTAAATACCTAGGAAGTTTTTTTTACAGAAAACGGAAAGTGCGACACTAAAATCCGAAGGCGAATTGGCATGGCGAAGGAAGCATTCCAGAAGTTGAGTAAAGTATTAAGAATCAGGACAATTTCACTAGAAACAAATAGGAGAGTACTGGATTGCTTTGTGATGTCGGTTCTTCAATATGGCAGTGAATATGGACGATGATGAAAGAAAAACTTGGAGCAGCTAAAATGTGGTTCTACAGGAGGATTCTGCGGATATCATGGATCGAGCATGTGAGCACGGCGAGGTTTTGGAAAGGATTGGGACGAAAAGAAAATTAACACTGAGCATCAGGAAGAGACAACTAAAGTTCCTGGGACATGCAATGAGGAAGGAGGGCTTGGTGAACCTGTTACTAACTTGCCAGATAGAGGGAAAAGAGACAGGGGAAAGCAGTGGATAACATATTTGAAGGACCTGATCAGGTGGATGACGGAACGAGGGTTGCATGATGCAACAGGAGAAGGCGTGCTAAGAGCCATCAGAGATAGGGAGATATGGAACGCCATGATCGCCTACATCTTGAAAGGTCATGGCACATAAAAGCAGTACATTTCCGGTTAGAGAAGACTTTAAATAATCTCTTGAAAATAAAAACTTTAAAATTCGTGTCAATTTGTCATCCTCATGAAATTGCAAAATTATATGGTACATATTAGACATTTCATACATTTTTAATTCCCTCCCTGTTTAGGATGTGGTTTCCGGCTTTCTCTTTTCTAATCCTTTCACTCTTTTCTTTTTTTTTTTTGTTTCAATTGGAGTAGATAGACTGAACTATCGCCCGGTTCACACTCCACCCACGTCTATTGAACAGGTGCAGAGGCTCATCCCTTGTTCCCTGTTTAGGAGGCTTTCTCTTTTTCAATCTTTTCACTCTTACGTAGCCTTCTGCGTTTCAGTGGCGTTACCGCCTTTCTCGGGGTGATATGGTTTTAAAAAAAGAAGTAAAAATACCTCACAAGCAACAAAAAATATATGTACTGTGTACGTTGAAGTTTGTTTAGCTGACAAAACAGTACATGAGAGGTTAGCCAGTTTACATTTAGCAATTTTAGCCTTATTGATGAATCCCTAGGCTGAATCCCCACTACAGGTGATGACCTAATCAAAATATTGATTGTGTATAACCTGAATCACACAATGGAGGATTTGGAAGAATCGCAAAATCTATCCAGTTCTAAAACCAATGAGCACTTTGGAAATGTTGCATACTCAAATCGCTAAAATGTTTGGGAACATGATCTGAAAGAAAATAATCTTTTGGATCGAATTTCTACGCAATGAAAATGCACACATTTCTTAGCAAACTATGACGGCTGATGAAAAAATATATAGTTTGCAACAATGTTCAGAAAACTATTCTTGGGTGTGCGACAGGAAGCAGCTTTAGACATAAAAAAACAGATTTTTGTCCTAAGAAAGTCATGCTGCGCATCTGGTTCGATTGGAAAGTAAACCTGTTCTATAAGCTTATTCAAAGTAACTAGTCGATTCTGGAAAGTACTGCTTCTATCTGGACGTATTATAGGCAGCATTTCAGGAAAAAAAGTCCAGAATTAGCCAACAGAAAAATTGCTCTTTTCCATCTGAATAATGTCAGATTTAAATTAATTTAGCGACCTGGAAAAATTGTTGCAACTTGCGTTACCTGACCGGCCATATTCGCCGGATATTGTTCCTTCGGATATTTACTTATTTACGTACTTGGAAAATAATCTCAACGTGAAATGTAACACTGTAAGTGTTCCTTATGCACACACGTAAAACAAAATATCGACCGACCCTGGAAACGAACTCCGAAATAGATATTAGGAGAATATCTCAGTGTGTATATTTTTTATTTTCTCATGAAGAGCTAAGTAAAAGAAAAAGAAAGAAAGGAAGAAGCGCTGGGGTAGACAAGAGATATGAGAGAGACGAAACACAAGGCATTCAAGAAATGACATAGACTGGTATGTTACTAATAGAACAATGAATGGGAGCTATACCTGACACGCCAAGGGAAAGAACTCTGTTAGGTTCTTCCTTATTTGTTTGTTTTTCTCCTTTTCTCTCTCGGAGAAAGATATAAAGGAGTGACTGAAAACAGAGATAATATCGGTCGATTCTGAAGAAAGACCACCCATGTAAGAATGGAAATATAATTAACGATGACAGGTTAATGAGCAAGGTCAACAGAATCGTGTCTACGAACATCCAGATCGGCTGACATCAGAGCGAATTCGTAAGCGGATGATTTAAGCCAAATATACGAAATTGACATTAGATTTTTATGGAAAAAGATTTCGAACACTTACCAACCCATGCCATATTAAGACGATTTAAAAAAAAAAAATTAACGGAATTTAAAAACAAATCAGAGACGTGGAAGAAATCAGAGTGATACGTCAGAAGAGAACCGCTCAAAACACGTTAAATTGAAAACGCGAAAAATCCTCTTATCCAAGCTAGCAGACACGTCTACCGTTCTAAGCAGAATCCAAGGGAAAGAGAGCATAAAAACTGTATTATCTCTTCCAACAAATATATATAGTATCAGCAAGTAATTTGTGGATTCTGAAAAGATTGTATTTCAATTCTTTTTTTACTCTCTCACTCTCTCTTCTATTTTGCTGTACAAGGATTTACAATATAATAATAATCCACATAGACTTTCCCTTCTGTCTTTTATCTTTGTGTTTTCTTGTATGTCTTCCCTATTTCTGCATTATGCATCTAACTGTCTCTTGATTTTCAGTTGTAGAGCATTGCGACACGAAGATGACCGCTTCCTTCTTTTTACGTTCTTAGCATTCTCTGAGATCAGAAATTACAATATGGCATTGGAAGTGATGGATTTCAACTGATCATTTAACATCTTGGATCGTCTGGAGACGGAACAAAATCAAACAGCTGCAGACACAGTTGCGACACATTTACGGCCAGTTAACGCACGCAGCATACTTATATGCAAGCCTGATCCTGGGGTCTTTTGTGTTATAAAAAAATTAAATATTTATATGACATAACAAAACAATAAGTTCTTTGTCGAGAAAGCACCGAAATTCGGGAAAGACGGAATTTGTAACTTAACAGATAAATGTAAAAATGGAGTAAGTTTCTGTAACAAAAGAATTTATATTTAGTGGAAAAACTATTTGATGGCAGTTTTTAAAAACTTCCCTTTATGCATTTTGGAAACAATTTCTATTCATATAAATTAAGTTAAATGTCAACCAAAGTTATTTCTTAATATATATATTTTAATTAATTTTTCCATATTTTGTCTCCCTTCCAGTTCATTGCTCTAGCGCTTTCGAGTATTTATAGTTTTAAACTTCATTTTCCTAATTATATTTATATATTATTTACCAATTTATTTCTTTGATTTTTCTCGTAGTTTCTTTAATTCTAATTTCTATTATAGGAAAAAAGCTTTTTACCAAATATACATCATAAATTGTGATTTTATTTATCTGATTGTAGCTTGCGTGCTCGGGAGTTGTATTTGTGTTTTTATATGAATATTACCTCTGATAGCTTATTTAGGAATGGATCATGTTATTGTTCTGGTAATGCGTCTGTCATTATTATAAGAAACTGTAGGCAAAATCTCCATATAATTATTCTATAAACATAGAGTATAATGTCACAAAATAAAAAACGATCGTAATAAATCAAATTTAGTCCCATTCCCGACATTTCAACCGTTGTACATTCCGGATTTCTTCAGGTAGTATTTGCTATAATTACGAACGGAACGAGTGAGGGGTGTAATATATAATTTTGTAAAGATCCATGTATATATCCAATTGAAGAAGAACGAAGAATAAAATGGCAACGTTGAAACTATTAATTTAAAACAGTGATCAATATAAAATAGCGCAATTTATATTTATTTTAATTATTTCGTTAAAACATGTGAAAAACTCCAAAATTGTCCTTTTTTTCAAAATTGAAAGAACAATGTCTCATCAGAGAGTTAATAATGATGGTAAACATTGAAGAAATATAATGTAAAATTTTTAGTCATTTTTTACTTGTTCTAATAAATATATATAAATCTAAGTAAGAGCCAACAGAACTACTTAGATTTTACCTAACGGCTCGTCAGGGTAAGTCTTATTTGTTGCTCTACTATTGTATTGAGTGCTTTAGTGCTAGGAATTTCGTCCTGGTCTTTTTTTTCTTTTCTACGGGTATTTTGACGTATGTTCAAGTACTTAGTTTGTTTCTTTTTTTACTTCCTCCTTTTTTCCCCTCCTAGTTTGTTCTCGTTGGATTTTCGAGACGAACTAAAATATATCATAACAATTATTAGTATTAGCATTATTGTTATTATTAGTATTATCATTGTTATTATTATCATTATTTTCACTATATATATATATATATATCGCCCATAGCTCAGAGGTAGGATCCTCCGACTGACGCCAATTCGGCCAGGTTTCATTCCTTGGTAAAATTAATCGGACGCCTAACCGTACTGATGAGGTTTGATACACCGAAACAGGTCTGTCTGCGAATGAGTATATATATATATATCATCCTATTGCGTATATTTATTGTTTCATTTCAATTACCCAATTATTTTTCTCACGTTGTTCGAGGTATAGTCCTGATCCTCACTTTCAAATCCTCGACTCTTCAACCACTATATATTAAGGCTATCTTCAGATGATATTTGTTTTGATTTAAAACAGAAACCGCACTGTGGATAAATCAGTCTTAAGTAATTCGTCTTGATAAGGGTTTAAGATTTGTTCTAACCGCTGAGGCCAGGAATTGAACTCACAACTCCTCCGAGAGTAAAACAACCACGAGCGTTATCAAAGAGATTTAATTAAGACTGAAAGACATGGTCCGTGAAGCTACAACAATTTAGCCTCTGGACCATGCAAATCGTTCCGTTCGTAATTATAGCAAATACTACCTGAAGAAATCCGGAATGTACAACGGTTGAAATGTCGGGAATGGGATTATTAAGACGGGGATCACAGTCAGAATAGTATAAATGAGGTAAAGGCTAAGTAGTTGCGTAAAAAGAGTAATTCATTTAAGTAACATAAGGGATACAAACTTTGAGGCGATCATATCTCGAAAGAGACATAACTGGGCAGAAGATTATCCCGCAGTAGGTTGCCATTGGTTTCTGCGGTAGACTGGTTGTTGACCAATGCTATAGAACGCAATCTGTCCCATTATTTAACCCATAACTGGAGGGAAAAGACGGATTAATACCTTTCTCAACGGTATTTGTGCGTAAGTTAATGCAAGGAATTCAACCGGAATTCAATTTCGGCTCACCGATTTCTCGTTTCGAGCCTATATTCACTGCACCACAACGTACATCCTGTAAATAGTGTAAATAGTTATAATAAAGTCAGAAATATAGACACATATTTTGTCTTTTACTTGTACATAATTTCTGTAATGAGAAATATAGATATTTATTTCTCTATATAATTTAAATTTTAGAACATTAACTAAAAAGAAATCGATAAATTTATTTTCTGTCTTACTAAGAGTTATCATTATAGACAAGTTATTAAACTTAGCTTGGTAGTACTTTCAATTTGTCGCAAAAGGGACTTCTTAATTCTAACTTTTACGGAAATGTGGGTGGAAGGCACAATCTCCGATGACCATTGCAACTAAAACGCTATGGTAGCTTATAACTTTACATTGATAATAGTTTTTTTAAGATCATAATAGATGTTTCACGACGTGCTACGCAAATGTCCCGAAAATAGGAACAGCTATGATCTAACATAAATTGATCTGATAGATACTTAAATTATTTTCGGGTGGGGCTTCTTAATAAGGACGTGAACATTTCCGCAACTTCTTACCATAAAGTATTTCACCAACATAATTTATGTGCTGCTTCCTTAGGATTGCGTCACAAATGCACAGAAAACTAACTTTAGGGATGTAACGAAAACGATGTTATATTATGTAATTAATTTGAATGACCAAGTTCCGCTTATATTTACATCTCATCTCTTATGGGTATTCAGGTGTTCGTAAAATCTCAAAATCATTACAAGTACTTATTACACAAAAGTCACATTGCTGTTTTTGAAAAATAGTCTACATCCCCTGAAGTTTATATTCACAGCTTTCACTGACTACATTCAATATGCGCACCTCTAGACGCCCCAACAAAGTCAAGAAGATAATTCATCTTCCTTCATACACGCATATCAGCGTCAAATTTTCAGACAACTTCAACAATGTATCTACGAAAAGTGACATGATCATGATCAGGAATCTGGTAGACTTCAGTCAGTCAGTTAAGTCTCATACGTGATATACGCATGGGCGAGCATGTCTCGAAAGAAACATGACTGGTTGGGCAGAATATTATCCCGCAGTAGGTTTCAATTACTTTCTGCTGTAAACTGGTTGACAGCCAACGCTAAAGAATCTAATATGTGCTGTTATTCAACCCATAACTGGAAAGAAGAGATAGATTAGGACATTTCCCAAGGGTATTTCCGCATAAGTGAATGCAAGGAATTCAACTGGAATTCGAACTCGGATTCCCGATTTATCGTTCGGAGCCGATATCCACTACACCACAATGCACAGATTTAATGATGTGTAAAACAATAAGAAAAAAAAAATGAAATTCTGTCATATAGATTCTTAATAATAAATAATTGTAATAGTCCTGGGACTTTATGAACACCCTGTATTATTTACATACATTTACATAAATATTTTTGTAAGTTCTTGCTTCTAAAATATTCTTCTGTGTAGGAAATAACACAAGCTAATAGAGAAATGTTTCAGCAAGTTTAATTTTATATGTGTATATATATATATATATATATATATATATATATATATATATATATATATATATATATGCATTTAAGTTTAGGGATCTCTCTAAATTATTATAATAAATCGAACTGTAAAACGATATTCAGATTAAACAAATAATTTTATTTGACCGAGTCAAAGCGTTTCTTGTGCACCACACGTTCAGTAATGTCGTATTTCGCTTCTGTGCTGATGTTCCGTTTGATGAATTCATTTACAAAAGGAATCCTCATTTGCAAGTAAATGATTAATGGATTCAGACAGAGACAGCTACAGCTGCAGCAGACAGCGGAGCCGTATGCTACCACGAGTTGCAGAAAATCAAAAGACCAACGATTAGTTGATGAGAGAAACGAGATGAGGAAAGGAGGAGAGTGAGGATGGGGATTCGTCAAATGAAACCCGTTGGGAGCCAGCAGGGCAAATGTTACCAGATTCAGTTAACCTGCTGCAATGTTTTAAATGAGCAGGTTTTTTTTTTGAGTCGGAACAAATAAAAAAAATCTAAGATGTGTAGCGTAAAGTCGACGCATTAACATTCTTTGAATTTAGTAAGTTTTAATTTTTTGAATCGTTTAACCCCAAGCAAAGCGTAGGAGGCTACATAAGAGAGTTTATGCAAGAGGAAAGCGAAGAAAAAGACGAACCTGTCACAGGCGGTGTCCGAGAAAGGGCAATAGAATGATGGGAAAAAAGGTGTGATGACATTTGCGAAGTTCGAAAAGAAAAAAAACAAGTTACACGAGGTGATTAACAAATGACGAAGGAAGGATGGAGTCAAGTGGATAAGAGATGGGAATTGACATTGCATTTATGTTACTTGTGTTTGTAGCCGTCGAGAAAGCAAGTATACGGAAGGGAGTTCCACAGGCGGAAGTGCGTGAAAAGAAACTGATGGAGTAGAATTGTCGGCTGCATTTAGTAGATTTAATTGTAGAACAGTGGGGTCTTCTTGCCATTCTGGTTGTTCGTGTAAATCCTTGTGAAGTAGACACCAGTAACCAAAGCTGGTCGGAGCAGGAGCCATGATCGGACAATGAATCATGCTGAAGTCACCAGAAAACTGATTTGCTTGATTTGTGCTTTACTGCTTACCAAGCTTTTGCAGGTTGTTTAAAGACAGAAAATATTTTAGATTTGAATCTTTTTTGAGAAGATAATGATGTACTGATAAGACTTACTAATTAACCCACAGTTGGGGAAAGAAGAAGTGGATTTATACGTTACCATAAGATTAGTCAGTCAGTTAGATGCCATACGTGATACACGTTGGGCGATTAGGTCTCGAGAAAGACTTAACTAACAAGGCAGAATACTTTCCAGCAGAAAGTGAGCATTTCTCTCTGTGGTAGACTGGTTGCTAGCCAAGGATATAGAACCCAAACTGTTCTTGCATTGAATCCATAGTTGAAGGGAGAAGAGATGGATTAATATCTTTCATAAGGCTATTTGCACGTAAGTGAATCCAACGAGTTCAACTGGAATTCGAACTCGGCTCTCCAATTTCTCATCCGAAGCTAATATCTCTTCCATCACAACGCACATTCCTATGTAAATGATTATAAAGAAACCAACTCTAAATTCGGCTGCGGGATCAATAATTCTGAGCCGTTATCTATTATACAACTCACACAGCCATGCTTAGAGAAAGCGATCACACATCTAGTCATTACAAAGACTCAACATCACTTAATTTCAGTGATCGAAAGAGAACAGTAAGCTTCCAATTAAAAAATAAATATACAAAGAAAAATGTATTTCTTTTTTGTTTTGTGTTTTCTATTGTATGTTAATGTTATATCATATTCTCTTGGCGTCACTCTACAGGGAAGCTTAATTTAAGAGAAAAATCTGCATATTTTACAGCATATTCCCATAAAATATCAAGCATTTTAATTCATAATTAAAATTTAGATATAAAAATAGCAGTTAGTTTAAAGTAACGCCAACAGGGTATTAGCTAAATTGTTTATGCGGGTATTTGTTTAACTTGATACACATCCTCACAGCGTCAGTGTAAACCAAGACTTAGTTTTCCCCCTTACAGCCCAGGCATTTTGTTTAAAGTTCGTATTCTCTTTGTTTCAGATGAAAGCGTAGATATTTTCCAACATATTCCCAATCAAATATTTTCCGTCCAAAGTTATGACTTTTGAATTTTAGCCTACATATATTCACGAACAAAAGATGTTAGTTACAACAAACACTTAGTGTATGTGAAGTAACATTTTTATAAGTTGAGTATTTTGCTTACATAAGCCGTAACGACTTCGCGATTCTTTAAAATGAAGTTTTGAACAAATTGACGGACAGCTTTTGTATTTCGAAATTATAGTTTATAATCATAATTTAGATATCTAAAAAAATAACACAAAAACTACGCGCACGTTTATAGCAGGTTGATTTGGGATTCATCTATCCCAATAAATTTCAATCAAGTATCCCCATATGTTATGTTTTTGTCAGGATGTGGCTGTTCATGCCTCTATATAACATCATTTGTTCATCTAATTAACATTTACTAACTCATTTGCTTTTTCTGCTATAATCTTACTCAGACTCGTTCAGTAATTTACTCATTTGTCTTTGGGATCCTGTTTCAGCCAAATATTTCTGAAGACCATCTTAAAAATGAATATGTTCAACGATGCGCAAAATTTACAGTGTACAATCGAGGAATTTTTGTCTAAAGTACGGAAAAATGGAATCAACACTGACATTTTATTTCAATAGATATATTTACCAAAATTCCACAAAAATATCTTGAAATATTATGAGTAAATTTAATCAATAAAAATAATGATTGGATTCAGACATGACCTTCATGCGACTTCAGAATCTCCTGAATCTTTTCTAAATTTTTTCGTTGCTTAAGTTAGTAAATGCCGCCATAACCCTTGTCTTCAGTTCATGTTTGGATTTGCAAGGATCTTTAATAGTCTCTCGCTCAGCTACACATAATAATGACGGGTGTTGTAGTCTGGGGTGTTACGTGGCCATATGTAAGGAATGATGTATGAGTTTACCTGGGATATTGTTATGGAGAAACACACCTATTCCTCAGATAATAGACGCTCCCCCTTATATCAATAAGAGTCCATTTAAAGGAAGAAGTTCTTGGGAGGTTCTTAGGAGTTCTTAGAATTTCTAGAGAGTTCTTTAGAGTTCTATTGGAGTTCAGTAGAACTATTAGTTCGTTCAAGTTTGGACATAGTTGAACTAAGGCAGTTGATATTAGTCGGCAGCTAGCCGAATACTTAGGAGTCAGCTTTCAGTGGAAGATTACCAAGTTCCTAATATTTTGGGTGCGTTAAGTCGATTAGCAACCGACATAGCATTTATAACATTCAGTGCGAAAACTACTCCTCAACAAATATGTTGTAGAGTCCTGCTGACAGATGTAGGGTTGTCCAGTAGACACCTTCTTGACGCTTGGAAGCACTACTTCGTCAATGCAAAAGAGGTAGTCCTCCTTGTTGAACATGAGACTCTATATAACAATCACGGAAGTTATTTTCTTATCAGAACGTTCAGAGTGAGTTTTTCGATCTGCCGAATCTTCATAATCACCATTAGAATTATTCATTTATTTCCGATTTATTAACACTCTTTAAAGATTGACACCAAAACCCACTGAAATGCTCCTATTAAAGCTTCCGGTGCTAATGCCAAATTTCTGCTGGTGAGAAAGGCGTCTCGCTACAATTTTTCTAACAGACGATGTCCATCTGACCTTAATATACTATGCGCGAAATGAACAATAAAATTGTCAAACATTTTCTTATCGTCCTCTATATGTTAACGAATCGCCTTAATATGTATAGTATAACGAACTATTCTCATTCTATACTTAATTTTTTACCTAAAATACAGAGACAGTAATACTGTGAACTTATATAACCATCAAAATTGGAATATTTAGTATGTAAGTACATTCAGACTAAAATATAAACCACCCTTATTTACGCATTCCAAATCCATCTAAATTCATATAGACGCAAATAAAACCACCAATAATTAGCTCACCCCGAACAATGCTAATGCTTAAAGACCCAAATATAAACAGTCTATATTTACATATTCATAGTTATAATATCGATGTATGAATAAAAGAAGCCGTTAGATTAAACTGACGCCAACAGGATATAGATTAAATCTTTTATGGGAGTATATTTTTACTTAACACAACCTCCTGACGCCTGTGTTTAATTTTTCCGTACAATATGATTGAATGTAGTATTTGCTTTATTTCAGAGGAAAACGTAGAATGTTTTCAACATCTTCCCGTTAATGCTCCCCGTTCACACTTATAACTTCACATTTTAGAGGATGGAAAGTGCGACACTGCGATCCGAAGGTGTATTGAGATGGCCAATGACGCACTATCAAACATAAGTAGAGTATTAAGAGAGAGAAACATTTGTTGGAAAATAAAAGAAATACTGAATTATTATGTGATATCTGTCTTGCTGTATAGAAGCAAATACTCGACAATCTCTTCAAAGATGAGGAAAAACTGTAAGCAGCATAAATGTGATTCTACAGAAGGATGCTGAGGATATCATAGCCGAACATGTTCACAATTACGAGGTTTTGGAGAGAATGGAAACAAGAAGGAATCTTTTACTCAGCATCAGGAAGAGACAGTTGAGATTTCTGGGACATGTAACGAGGAAAGATGGTTTGGTGAGTCTGATACTTACGGGGTAGATAAAGAGAAACGGGGACAGGGAAACAAGCGTATCGAATTGAGTAAATTGTAATGCTCAAATAAGAATAGGATACAGACTTAAATGTATTAGACTGAAATATTAATGACCAATATTTACGTATTCCTGAAACAGGTAAATGCATACAGATTCTACCATAGACACCGATTATTGACATAATCCAATCTAAATGCTGTAAGAGGCCAGTATATATGGTTAATATTTACAATATCACAAACTAAGTATATGAATGCAGATAATATTTTTAATTAAATATTGGTTTTGATGTTATATAACTCACTAAGACACTAATAAGACGTAAAATCAATCAAGCAGCATTTATGTGCTGTGTTCCTTTCATGGCTCTCCACAACTTCTTGCTTTTGTAAATACAGTCAATATTTATTTTTTATCATAACACTTAGTCTACGCTTTGACATCAATTTTTCTTAAACGATTTATTTAGTGGGTATTTGCTGTTACTATTTGAACCCATTGATTCGAATGTATACTTTTATTCTACAGCTCAGTGAATACATGATTAAAGATAGTTATAATTAATGATGGTTGTGATGAAGGAAATGTAGAATCCACTTAAAAACCTTTGCAGTTTGAAAGTTACTGGGTCGTAAATAGACCAAAGTAAGTTTTTAAAATATTGAAATTAAATAGAAAAAAATTACTGATAGGGAATTAGGTAAATATTGACTTTTATAGAATGTAGAAATGTAGAATATTGACTTTTGTAGAAGGTAGAAATGTAGAATATTAACTTTTATAGAATGTAGAAATGTAGAATATTGACTTTTGTAAAACGTACAATTGCAGAATAGCGATTTTATAGAATGTACGAAAAGTAGAAGATTGACTTATATTTTAGAATATTTAAAAAACGTAGAATTGTAGAATATTGATTTTCATAGAATGTAGAATTCTAAAATATTGACTTTTATAAAACATATATTTAAAGAATAACGACTTTTATAAAATGTAGAATTGTAGAATACCAACTTTTATATAAGGTAGAATTGTAGGATATTAATTCTTATACAATGTAGAATTGTAAATTATTGACTTTTATAGAACGTAGAATTGTACAATATTGACTTTTATGGAATGTAGATTTGTACATTATCGACTTTTATAAAAGGTAGAATTGTAAAATATTTACTTTTACATAACTTAAAATTGTAGAATATTGACTTTGTAGAATGTAGAATTGGAGAATATTGACATTTACAGAACTTTATATATTTCAACGGAAATAATTGCACTCTCTACATTTGTTTTATTTTATCGATTGCTGAGGTTCCACTTCGTCATTTTTTAATGTTTTCTCAATTTTCGGGGTGGTTGATTTGTTTTGCTCATGGTTTTCTACTCTTTACAGCTTATTTAAAGCTAAAAATATTTTTAGAGTGTAAGACTTTCTTTTTAGATAACAATAGTTTCATACACATGTTTAACTAATTAATACATAAGTCAACAGGAGATGATGTAGAACCTTACTTTTCTCATGTGTATTTTCTCGTAAGTAAATATAATGGACCCAACAGGAATTCTATTAACAATCCAGAACTGTTAACAATTAGAGCACCAGCACATCCAAGGTTAGAGCACCTTGTATTTTCAAGCTTAATACATCTATTTATTGACCAGGCTTAAAGTTGCTTAACTTGTATGATCGTACAGGAACCAGTGTTTTATCCTAATGTAATCGTAAGCAACCCGGGATAAAGCAAGTAACAATCGTTATAGACTTCACTTACAAACACCTCCTCTTTTATTCGTATCACACAACTTTACACTAAATAGATATTGAGACTTTTAAGGGGTGAAATTTAGAAACAAAAATTAAAAACATAATATCGTCATTGTTATTGTTTTTATCGCTTCCTTTTTGCGTATAAGTTCTCCAGCTGTAGCGATATACATAATCGATCTGTAGTGATGGTTGGTCATTAAAAGCGTGTCCGTAAGGTAACTGCCAACAGAATACATCTACCAGCCACTTTAAATAAATGTGACAACATATACTGAGGCGATCAATATTTGTATTCATCTTCATATAATATGCACAAAACATCTAAGGCTCCATTGTTCTTATATGGAACGCCATTGAGGTTGTATTGGATTGATTGTCTATGTTTACAATTACTTTCTTATTTTTCTTACGTAATTCTCTCTGAGCTGTCACGTGAATTTAAACTTCCGTATAGCCAGTGTCGTTACATTGAATGAACTGTGATTTTATAAACATTATTCAGACCATTTTATGTTATTTGCTGTTCGGATTAGCAGGTTCATATTCAGAGCACTGAAAATGAGACACCAAAAACGGAACACGAATTGGGGTGGTGAAAGATGTCATCCAAACGCAAAGTATTCAGAAACAGGAAAAAAGAAAAGAAAATAGAATTTATATGTAATATCGGCCTTCTTATATTTGAGTGACTGCTGGTAAATATCATAAGATATGTACGAAAGATTTGAAGCATTATAAATATGATTCTACAGAAGCATGATGTGAATATTTAAAGGCAAGATAGACAGAGGAAAGCTAAGTGACAAATATATAACTGGCTTTGTAAATGTATTGATTGAATAGATTATCAGATATGACAATATCTAACTTTAATAGTAGATTTAAGGAATAGAAAATTTTGGAATATCATGATCATCCACGTCTTGTAGGGACATGGTACATCATGAAAGTTGTTATATTAACAGCTCATGTAAGGTTCATTTTGGTTTAGTATGTTAGGGCGCCGCTCCTATTTGACTACAAATGGACTGTTCACATTGCTATATATAGCAATGGTGGATTCTCTACAAGAGAGTCGTAGAGAGCGGTAGATAGTCACTTGAGAGTCTCTAATGAGTTACTGAAGAGTCAGTGCGAGTCAGTGAAGAGTTAGTCACACTTCCGGTGGCGTACCGGAAGTAATCACGTATACACACGTCTTACGACGGATTGGACTCTTGTATCTTTCTATTGTAAATATTACTAATCACTTCTGTACATACTAACCGTCTTTCCGCGGAATACAACTTATATTCTGATTCTGTTGTTGAGTTATTCATTTATACTTGGCGACATAACATAGTACAAGTATGATAACTTAGAACTGAAATGTTAAGGAGTTGGATAATCATTATATTATGTCTTACTATTCGGGGAAAATTCTCTTTTTTCCTAAGATGTTACTTATTCATCTAAGAGATTAATAGATCCTTAGTTCTTAGATCGTTCATGTCAAGAATTTTGAGCAAACTGATTATCACTACTGCACTGGTGATTGTGGGGCTGTGACATAGGTGCTAATAGTTAAGATTAGAATAATTTTTAACAAAAAAGCAGCTTTCGTTATCAACTGCTCCAAGAAATGGGACTCAATATAAACCTCGCAAAATCAGAAACTCTCATTTAGAATTTGAATGAAAAGAATGATGTCACTTTCACAGGATCCATTATAAAAAAAAGGAGGTGGAATTAATATTTTGAAAATCATCGCACTCCAAACAATGCTATAAAACTACTAGCACGTAATAGTTTAAAGACTGTTGAAAATACAAGAAAAACTATTACTAAATTGAGAGGAAAGTAAAGAAATAAGAATTCAGAAAAAAAAGCAAAGAATTGAAAGTTCATTTAAATTTTTGAAGATTAAATGTTTATTTGGAAGCAAGAACCCAGAAGAGTGATCCACAAGCGTGAAGTGCTATAGAAAAAACTCTTAAAATCAAACACTGCAGATAACTCCGCATATGAATGAGCTATATGAACAAATTTAGTTAAGTGATAAAATAAATTGAACACAGACTATTCTATCCCAAGGATAGTTTCGCCCAACACCGCAAAGTGCTACGCAACCAAAACATAAACCTGAAAACTTAGGTCACATTCTTAAATATTCTCGTCTATATCTAGACGTTCATATTGATGACATACACTACCGGTCATAATTATTATGTCACCCCAGTGTTTTTAAAAAATGATGTATTTCATACTATTTTTCAGTAATTATTGGCAAGTGAATAATTGTAAATGAAAAACAGAATGGTTCTTTTGTTAATACTGCACAGTAACATGTGCATCAAATGGATTTATAAATATTTAATAATTACTTATATTGCGGTCTCGTCAATGAGAGAATGAAGAAAATTTAGGGTGATTCAGACGAGTTTTGCTTCCTTGCTTTGTAATAAATTGCAAAATAATAAAACAAAAGAACAATTCTATTTTCATTTAGAATTATCCACTTGGCAATAAATATTAAAAAATAGTATGAAGTACATCAATAAAAAAAACTGTGGTGGCCTAATACTTATGGCCTGTAGTGTACATGCGCCAAATCCGTTCAGGTATATCTACATTTTCAAATGTATGCATCCACTTTTAAGATTGATGGTAAAAAAGCCTTTGAGCGAAATATAGCTGGAGGGCCTTGGCAAAGGCCATCCCACTTTGAACACTGTGATCCTGCTCTACAGATTCAAAGAGAAAGAATTTTGCCAAATAATAGAAACTACATCTTTTGAAAATTTCCAACATCAGCAACAACTAAAACGGATAGCACATGTATCTCGAATAGTAAATAATGCCAAAATCAAGATGTGAACATTCTAAACTACTTCAAATAGAATGTTCGAAAAGAAACTTCCATCAAAACTGAAACGAGAGATAAATTGCTACTGGAATTGGGAAAACGCTTTTAAGAAAAATATTTAATAGAATACTGGCTGTTTTGTCAATTTATATAAAATGTTTCTTTGCAGGAAAATATAGAATATTACTATTGTCATTATCATATACAGAGGTATTTGAAGCAGCGTGGACAAATTTGCTATTTAACTTTGGGAACCTTAATCGAATCACCCTATGATCAAATTTTCAGTGAAGTGGCATACTGATAATATCGCCTTGTTAGCAGGCCGAAACTTTGTTATACCTTAAAATTTTACCGCAATTTAACCCAAATACTCTGACTGAATTTCTGTAGAAACACGTTCTCAGAATTTAACAGAAATTATCAAACCCACTTTTGATATACAGGTATACTGAGGATACAAGCACAGAACGTGGGAGCAAGGAAAAGGGTTTGATAGTATGGACTCAAGAAGGAAACTGGTACTTAACATCAGGAAAAGACAGCTGAAGTTTTAGGGTCATGTAATGAGGAAGGGGGTTTGGAAAACCTAATATTCACGGGACGGATAGAAGGGAAGAAATACAAGAGAAAACAACGCATGGTATAATTGTTGGACTTGAACGGATGGATGTGAATCTGGGATTGATGGGATAACAGAGAATGGTAGTAAAAGGAAAAAGTGATGTGGAAGGCCATGATCGCCTATGTCCTGAATGGACGCAGCACATAGAAAATTAAAGAAAAAGAACAAGAAAAAATACTCGAAAACGAGCAATTAGGAATTGTTTATTTCCGTACCGTCATGCACATCAAAAGAATTACATGAATTATTCTTACCTAATGTCTGTACATGTTTGGCCATCCCGGACGCCTTAGCAATAGCTGAAATGTAACCTTTCGATAATTTTCCGGAGTAAGATGGCTTTCCCGCTGATATACCTAACTACAACCGAATGAAATGACACACAGAATGTTTTGCTCATTTTCCTCTCAATATAATCTGACATTTCAGACGGGGTTATGTAAATAAATACAGTAAACATCTTAATACTCCAAAGACTGCTTCCTTAACTCATTTTATTTTCTTCATATTTGCGATGATAAAAATCAAGAAAAATATAAACATATATCTATAATCAAATATTTATTACTTAATGGCCTATGCACACGTGCATTAAATACTCCTGTCACATTTTGTCGATGCTCCTGCTATTCATCTCGAGCTTCTTGAAAAAATCCAACAGAGTTTCTACACTGTAATTGTTCCTGACCTCTTAGCTAAACTCCAGTCACTTTCTCACCAATGCAATGTGGCTTCCTTCTGTCTCTTCAACAAATTCTTTTACGGCTTCTGCTCTGATGACCTAAGCTCCCTGGTAACCCCTCTGCATGAATTTACTCAAGTTGCTAGACTAGAAATTAGGTCCCACCCTTTTTACAGTGAAACCAATCAAATGTAACAACAACTTATACTCTATCATTTTCTTTGCTCGCAGCTTCTGCCAGTAGAATTTCCTTCCGTATACTTCCTTTCCCTGACAGATACAATCTGCAAGAATTTAAATGCAACGTCAATTCCCATCTGATTTCTTTTTGACTCACATCCTTTCCCTGACAACCCTTGTACCATGTTCTCCTTCCTTTCCACTATATTCTCATGCAGCCATCTTCACACAAGTGTTCTCATCCTTCTCTTACCCATTCTCTGACACTCCTGTAAATTGTACCTCTTTCTCATCACTCACCTATTATTTATTCCCCGATGCATCAGTGGCAGTTCTACTTTGCTTGGGGTGAACAGATTAGAAGAAATTATGACATTATTGTTTCTGTTATTGATGTTTTCCCATTAATAATTCATTTGCAAATTCTAAGCAAGTGAAAGATATTATGTTTGTATATGTTTTAAAGCAAAGAAATAATGTTTAAATACTGAAACTTCAAGTGTAAAAATAAATGGCCTGTCAGCATTTGAAATTCCCGAGAGGAATGATAAGACGAGACACGTTTCAGTGGTAAAAATGCTTTTGAATAACGCCATGACACTCTTGAAATCAGTTGAATATTCCAATGCCTGCATTGACACTGAAACTACTGATACGTTTCTGAGTGATACATAAAGGAAACTGCACGCTACATTCAGAAACAGGTACTGTGAGTGTCTGAAAAGTGCACAATAAAGACAAGTTGGTTAATAAATGGTTGATAATGGAGGAGACTCCCATACAGATTTGTCAATATCAAACCGTTAAAACAGCTTGATAATTGTATACAGAAAAATTCAAAAGTAGGTATGGAAAATAAAAATTTAAAAAAACGCTGAAATACAAACTATTCTTTTGATCCGACAAACATAATAATGATGTTGTGAAGTAAGTATGACACGCCGAAGAACACAAATAAACTAGGCAAACCACGTTAAATAAATGACTCAAAATTAATTGAGAGACAGATTTTCCAGAGATTTCTGATAAAGTGATCGTTACAGAAGCGTTGAAGTATTGCGAGACAGAATATTATAGTCGTTAATAGCGATTTATAGCAGTGACGACAAGGAAAACAATTTTTAGAAGTAGAAATACCTTTTTGCAACGAAGCATATAGCAACCGAAAACAAGTAATTAGAAAAGCTAGTGTAGTTAGTGTATATTTTATAAATATAGATTAACTATATAAGATAAAAGATGTCTGTTTATACTGATACGAAGAGGATATCGGATAAAGAAATCTGTCCGAAATGAAGACTGCGAGCAGCAGTGTAAATTGGGATTTATGTTAGTTTTTATCGTTTTGTATTTGTTTTGTGCGCCAGCTTCTCTCAGAACAATCATCCACTCCGATAAAAAGTTGTTTCGTAAATAGTACAAAGTTATAGGCATATACTGACATTTGTTCTCAATAATATCAGTTCAACATGTTCATGGCTAGACTTGGGTTAAGTCAATAACATTACTCTCAAATCAATTTTTCAGAGAAGATATTTACAGATTGAGGACTATTATGACATATTCTTTCCGTCATTTTTAAAATTTATTCAACAAGAATATATCGTACAAGCAGATCAAACTAGACAATTTTTATAATAATTACTGAATTAATACAAGAATATAGAAGTAGATACATTTTATTTAGTAATTTATTATTTCATTGAAAAATTCTAACCGTTAATATTTTATGATAATTTATATATATTATTCTTATTTATATAACTTAATTATAACTCAATTATGTTAATATAATAATTTTAATACATAGTTACTTTTTAAAAAAAAATAAAGATAATAACCGTTAAAGTTAATTAGTAATTTAATATTACTAAATAACAGTAACGCGTTTTTGTATCACCGTGTAGCATTTTCCATCCCCCGTCAAAACACTTCCCAGTTACTTGAATTTTTTTACTTGTTTTATTTGAATTTCTGCGACTTGTAGTTGGTATATTGGGCTCCTCTTTTTGTTGAAGACCATACATTCAGTTTTCTCGAAGATTACGCTCTGTCTTTTCTTCTCACTTTCTTTTGCTACACTCTTTAAAACATCCTGCATTTTCTTTTCCGTGTCTGGTATCAGCACCGTGTTATCCGCGTAGCTTAAATTGTTGAGGTTGTGACCGCCAATATATATTAATTTAGAATTTATAGCATAAATACGTAGTAATATCACAGCAAATATAAAGATTTTGTTTCTATACTACTCGTGTCTTATCAAGTGATTGTACTGATTTCAAGTTAAAGAGATTTAAAATATTCAAAATTATCCAAACCCCCTCAATCAGGGAAAAATTATTACATAGTCTGTTGTAACCAATCAAAAAAAATAATTTCTAATTTTAGGAACATAAAAACAGATTCTAAAAATAACCTTTGTGGGCATTAATGTTAATATTTGATTAATATTGAAGTCGGTATTTTGAAAAACACCGTATTAAAAAAAGTCACTTAACTATGAACACAGCCACAACATGGTATGGTTGGAAAATAAACATTCCTATAACTTAAGAAGCAAACACATATTTAATTAAACAAAAATATTGTTCCTGATAATAGCTAAAACCATAAATCGTTTTTATATGCAGAAATTTCGTACAGTTTTCACACATTTTAAGCCTAGAAATGAGGACACTTGTTTTAACAGAAGAAAAATTAAATGTAACGAATCATGACTAAAAGGTGGATTGCGGCCCAAACATTATATATATATATATATATATATATATATATATATATATATAACGACTATCTAGACAGCATATTCCTGATATATATATATATATATATATATATATATATATATATATGTGTGTGTGTGTGTGTGTGTGTGTGTGTGTGTGTGTGTGTGTGTGTGTGTGTGTGTGTGTGAAGACACATGCGATCATTTTGTATGAGATATAAAAAAGTGCATGCTAACCCCGTTTTTCTTACGCACTTCTTAGAGAGACGGGTTGCAGAATGTCACAGTTCTCTGATGCACTTAGATGTCCGGAGCTGCACGCGCGCTACTCGTGAGATATTAGCACCGGCCAGAGATGTTCGGGTCCTCTTAACTATCTTTGTTTCATTAGACAAAGAAGAACTGCATATATACCATTCGAGGGTAAGGATCTAGTTCAATATCTGAAATTATATATTTCTGTCGTATACATTATTTTAAATGTTATAAGGATCAGGACCTGTAACCATCGCCGTGAACGAGAAATTCCAGGTAGTTTTGGATCAACAACTCGCATCGATCATGTCTCTGCTACTTGTACACACTTCCTGTCGCTAATACCGATATAATCGTCCGGTGAGTTGCTCAGATTTGGCTGACGCCGCCGCCGGGAAGAGGGTGCCTCATATGCCGTATTCTCTTCGGCGTTCCATGCTTGGAGAAGACGACCGAATCCGATCGTTTAGAGGGAATAAAAGTTGTAACAAGTTTTCATTGGGTGTAGTATTGGACAAATAAAAATGATCAGCAGCTTCATGACAGGGTAGCTTGTAGCGTCACAGCGTAGCTGATTATCTAACCATTTTACTGTGATATTTTTAATAATCGTATGACCCCAAGCAAGGCATTATACTGCCACTGTTGTGTAGGGTGTTGTATAGGAGGAAAGTTATGAGAAGGAGTGACAGAATACAGGGGATGTCAGAAAGCAGTTAGGAGAGGGATGAGAATATTGCAGAAATGAGATGAGAACATGAGAGAAGTTGCAAGTTAGGGAGATAGGAGATGATTATTGACTTTACATTTAAATTCTTGGAGATTGTAGATGTCGGGGAAATAAATAAATGGAAAGGGATTTCACAGACAGGAAATGTGAGAAAGAAGCTGATGGAGTAGAATTTGAGTTTACATTTTATTGGTTTCACAGTAAAAGGGTGGGACCTAGTTGTTAATCTTGTGGTTCGAGTAAATTCGTATATAGGGTGGCACCAGTGAGCTAAGTTTATGAGAGCAGAAGCCGTGAAGGTACTTGTAGTAGAGGCACAGGGAAGCTGAAGAGGCTTTCATTATACCTATCGTGTCCTGGTGAGGTTGAGCTAGTCGCACACATATTCCTCATATTCAAAGTAACGGTTCGGTTTGGGCTCGGATTCAGTCTAGGAAAGCCATCAACCTCTGACTCCGCCTTATGAACCGACTGACTGCACATATCTAGACAGTCAGTTGTGCTTCCTTTGTACAAGATTATCGTTTACGCACACGAAAGAACATCTGCCCTTTGAACCAGTTTAATCGCTGATCACCCGACCATGGAATACCTGGGTATATAATATCAGTAGCAATCGTAGAGTGAACAGAAGGCTAAATAAAGATAATAATTAAAGCAGATGAGGGAAAACCTGGGAAGCCATAATTAGTTTTTCTTTCACTCCATTAAAGAAGCGCTCAAGTATTATTCCTATCGAATATTAGGTCATTTATTCTAATTATTTCCAAAGGTGGCCTTATTTGATTGAATTTGATTCAATACTCTCTGGAATAAATAACTTTAATCTCGAGAATGATCTCCTAGTAATTATAAATGTAATCATATTATTACCCGGGTCCTTATGAGGAAACATTCTGTATACAAAGATTAAGTATAACGTTCTCCTGGCGGTTTGAATTTATAAAATATTTCTATTAAAATATTTCTTAAAAATGACTCTTATCGCTCTTTTTATATAAACTATAGTTTTCAGTTTTTGCTTCAAATAAACATTCAGTTATTTGGTACATTTCTTTGTTCTAATTCTGTTGCGGCAGTCCATCAAGAAGCAGAAAGATTTCTTTATGACGTACAGGATTAATTTGCAGAAATACGTTTTTAACAGTTCATCTGTTAAAGCGATTAGATATATCTGTGAAGGCTGACAGATTAGATATTTCTGAACGTGGTTTGTGCTATGTTCATAGATATTAGCTGAATGGATTTGTTTTTTAGCATCTTGTACTCTTGAGTGAAACTACCACGATTGCAGTCTTTTCTGTTTTAAATTTTTGTCATATCTGTTGTTTATCCGGGTGAGGTAGCACATCAAATAATGAACAACAAAACAGATATTTGAGATAGAAAAATAGGTTATATGGAACGTAAATATACAAACTGCAACGCAGGTTAGTAATCCAGAAATACGATTAGTAAGAAATATATATATATATATATACAAGTTTTGAAGTGAAGCCGTGTTGAAATAGTATATCCGTGTAATATTATTCTGAGTGAGTGGAGCTCAAAAGCTACTATGCCAACTGACGCGGTATTCTCTGTGTAACTTCGGTATTGTTCAGTAACTTACGGAACAGTCCGATATCTCTAACAGATCGATATCAATCCACTCCACCCACTAAGGAAAAATGTGGCACAAGGTCTTTTTAGAGTGGGTGATCCGGGCCATATAGCCCAGTGAAAAATACCTGTCTGACATTACCCAGTCGTGATTCTACCCTTCGGCATAGCCACGACTAGGTTAATGCTCTCCACCCAAAGGCAGAGAGCCGACTGTGTCAAGTCCGGAGATAAACACAAATGGATCTCTCCGGTTCTCTCTATGGCAGAAGTATAAGTATATTCGAGTCCATTATCATAGAAAAAAAGGAGCGGTCCCACAACAATATTTTATGCTATTTTTTTTATAAACGTTCCATAAATAAAATCATTTGAATTTTTAGTATTTACCATTTCTAAATCGTCAATTTTTAGGATGAATTCAGTATATGTGCCCATCTCTTTCACTTCTTGATCATAGTTTCTTTTATTTATTTATGTTTTATTTCTATTTCCTAGTACTACTGAAAGCTAACACTGCTTTATTTTGACTTATACACTCAATTATATCTCATATCGGAATAATTCTGTTATGTCATCAGCATAATCCCCCTCGTTTTCTTCACAATCTCCTCGAACACTGTTAGACATAATCCTTAGAATTTCACACAAACGCGCGTGAGCAAACACACACACACACACACACACACACACACACACACACACCTAAAGAATCAGTACTTAAACGATACTTTTACAGGATACCCATATGTAGACGCTCCGTTTTTTTTTCTTAAACATTATACATGTGCAACACCTGGTCTATAAAAATAAATAAATATATTATTTAATAAAAGAGTGTCTGTTCAAATAAGCTTAATCATCTGGAATAAGTAATTATAATAACGAATTTACCCTCTGCGCAACCAGGAAAAATCCTAGTAAACTTGTAAATAATAAAACAAAAGTTAGTATTTTATTAGTAAATTCAAATAATTTTCAGATATGAAATACTTATAGGACGCCTATAAATAATCTGTACTCCAAATTTTGATCCGAGTGAGAAATATGGTTGTAAATAAGAAACCAAAGTCAGTATTACATTCTAAAAAAGACAGATAATTTTCATTTTTGAAATACTTACAGGACGTCCATAAATCAATTGTAACTCTAAATTCTCTTTCAGTGACCAATAAAGTGCTAAGCAAGAAAAATAAAAGTCAGTATTTTATTCTATAAATTCAGATAATTATCAGATTTGACATACTTTCAGGACGTCTAGATATGATCTGTACTCTAAATTCTAATCTGGGTGGATAATTAACTTGCAAAAAATTATTGAAGATTAAACTAAAACTCTTAACAAGAGTTAGTGAAAATTAAGTTAACTTTTTTACCATAGGTCCTGGGCATGACGGTAAACTGCATCTGGCAGCAAGGTCTCATATTGGGAGGTTGTGAGGAGCATGGAACCACCTCTTAATTGCTGTTGTTCCCCGGTACACCCTGACCCGAAGTGGTAGCACCTGTTAGGGTCCCAGCTATGGGCAAATAGTTAACCCCCAAACTGGGGTCAAAATACTATGAAACTATAAAAATAGACATTTATAGAAAAATATACATTTTTGATGGAAACGCATTACCAACAATACAAGTTTGAAGAAAAAAACATTTAAACTATAATACATTTCTGAAAAACAAAATATTACCAGCAATACATTTTTGAATATAAAACTAGAAAACATCTTCATTTTCTAAAATAAAAATAAAAAAATTCAAAATCTGACTAAATCAACTTTTTCACTATAACTGAAAACTGAAAAAAAATACCTTAAAAACTAACATTTTGGCATTAAATAACCCACAGATGTTGATATGCCGTTAAACAAAACTCAAACACAAAATTTTTACACTAAGTTATATTATAGGGAAAAATAATGGAGCTGTAGGATTAATTTCGTTCACACTTACTGCATTTTTACTACATCAAAAATACGAGGGTCATTCAATAGATAAGTGAATTTTTCAGTATAAAGAATTCTACGAGGGTCATTAAATAAATAAGGTGAACTTTGCGGTATAAGGACTTTTAATACAAATAGAAGCTTACATTTTTTTTATTTTTTTCCTTTAATCCTTTTACAGAGTGATTTAATTTTTTGGCACATTCAAAGAAACTTTGAGAGTTTTGGAGAATAAGAAAGATGACCGACCAAGAAGCATGCTCGAGGATTAAACAGAGGTCAGTTACCAAGATTTGGTTGCTCAAGGTTGCAAACCAGTTGAAGTTCATAGGAGAATGTCAACTGTGTATGGTGCCACATGTTTCAGTCAAAAAATGTCTACTAGTGGGCTAAATTGTTTAAAGAAGAACGGAGCTGTGTTGAGGATTAAGACAGGCATGGGAAGCCTACAGAAGTGAGATCTCCTGAGGTGATCGAATCAGTCAATAACTTCATTCAGTCTGACAGTAGGGTGACAGAGGATGACACTGCAGAGACTTTGAACCTATCTGTTGAACAAACGCAGGGGTCATGATTCACATGGAGTCGTCTTGCATCAGTACAACGCAAAGCCTTACACAGCAGCCTAAACGGCGCAGACCATCATTGATCTGGGCTGGAAACTGCTCCTTCATCCCCCTTACATCCCAGACCTTGCCTCTTCAGACTTTCACCTGTTTTGTACCTTGAAACAAAAGTAAGCTTCTATCTGTATTAGAAGTCCTTATACCGAAAAATTCACCTTATATATTGAATGACCCTCGTATATACTGATGAAGTTATTTAGAATATAATTACAATGATATATCATTAAATTTATGTAAAAAGATTCTTAAATGAGTTTTTTATTCATTTTGTAATGCAACAATATTATCTTTGCTCTTATTTCATGCTTAATGGTAGATGTAAAATAAAATAGTTTTCTGTTTAAAAGAAAAACACAAATTACTCATCAAAGAATAAAAATTTTTCAATGAATAATTCTTTTGAATAGCAGTATCAATAAAGAATATTAAAGTAATTTTGTGACCATAGACATGTCAGTTTATTTTAATTTTACGTAAATATATTTTGTATAAAATTCAGAAGCATCTAAATGTTTTTAGAAAATCTGAACCTTATAGAGGAAGTAAAGTGTGTTTGAGTGTTTTTTGGAATAACCTTAACAAACTTTAAGTGAAAAAACATCGTAAATAGAGAAAATATGCAAAAAACATTAATTAAAATGCGTTAATTAAAATCTTAAAATTAAATACTAAAAGTTAAGTACTAAAAACACCAGAATAATTAAATGCCATTTTTGCTTAGTGAATTACAGACCCAAAAGAAATGATGTTACAATCTACATGATAATATAGCAACTGAGAATAAAGTAAATGAATCGTATATTTACTTATTTGAATTGAATAACTTAAGTAATTTTAAGAATGTAAGGAAAATGATTTTGAATTTCTTAAGCCAGCAACACTGGAGTATCTCGCTCACACTAAAATTGAAATTAAAATGCCCGGATGCTTTCACTGAATCAAGGAAAGTTTAAAACAGGCCTACAGTTTGGACCTGTCTCTCCATTATAAATTGGACGTCTGCTATGGAATGCCATGCATCGACTGAGAAATGCTGAAAAAGATGACAAGAAATATGTTTTAAACTTCATACTTCAATTGTGATAATTTAGAAGTATAATGATTTGATGATTATTCCAATTTGCATTGATATATTACAATTTTAGACAGAATGAATTATTCCTTTCTTATTTTAGTAAATAAAAGTTATTGGATAAAGTCCGGTATTCGTGATTTGTGAATGGTAATTTTTCTATTTCATCGCTGTTCTTCCTATTCATAAAAGAAGAACGAGTAATCGCATCTGCCCCAACACGTCAAATATATTATATCCGGTGATTTCCTGATAGTCTTCACCAGGGGAAATCTGTGTCCAGCTTCAAGGATGGAGAGAAATACATCGCCATGATTCACGAGGAAGAGATTATTCAAAACATTTTTTCAGCAATGCCTTCGTATTTTATTGGCATTTATCTTTACCTTTCTCATCTCTACCTTTAAAGTCGCGTTTTCTCTTTAACAACGTGAACAGCAGACATGTTGATTAAATTATAATGAACTTCTAGACACGAACTGATACTTCGTGATCTTTCTACAGAATAAATAAAAAGAAAGGAAAGAAAAATTGCATTTGATAACTTTCCAAACAGCTAGTCTTTCAAATTATCAATAAATCGTCAGAAACACAAGTAATATATTTTATTCCTTAGTTAAAATTTCTCGAAAGAACCTCATAAAACTTTCACGGTTTTATCAGCTCAATAAATAAATTGCGTTTCCGTGGCATTCTCTCGAACCGATCAGTAAACGTCCGATCTTTTGTCTTCCATGGAGATCGATATAAGTCATAAATAAATTTAAGTCAGAAAGGGAAGTTATATATTACGATCGCTTATATCCTGATAGGAACGCATTCAACAAAGATCTAACAATTTAGGACTTGAGAAAATGAACAAGCAATTTTGAAATACCTAAACAGACCCGTAAAAAGTGTGTTAATTTTATGTATGATAATCAACAGAAATAACTACTTGGATGCTGGAGGTTTGTTGCGCATTGTACTGATCAAGAATTTTTTCACTGAGGGGTTTATCGAATTTAAGTCGATACTATGCGCAGTGAATGTGCGTTTTGAGGCAAAGAATATCGATTAAGAAAGAGGAATCGGAGAGAAGAGTTCGAATTCTAGTTGAATTCGTTGCATTCACTTACGTGCAAATACCCTTGTCAAAGGTATTTGCGAGTCGCTTACCTCCTTTTAAATAGTAGGACAGATTGGGCCCTATAGATTTGGTAGGCGACCAGTCTACCGCAGATAGTAATGGTTACCTACATTAAAAAAGTATCTGCCCAATCATTCATGTGTCTTTGGAGAAACAATCGCCCAAGCGTGAATCACGTATAGCAATTAACTAACTGACTATGCACAGTCAATGAAGTCTCAACTAATGTGTCATCAAATTCTCGAACAATTTAACTTACAAGGCTCTGTTTAAAGTGGAGACTTAGACCTAATGTTGTTATTACTTACTGCCACACTTGACCTCCTTGGTCATCAGACCCCTTTTAACACTTCTGCTGTTGTTGCTACTCAAGCTTAACTATTTGATGCAACCGACCGTCATTTTTTAAACAGAACATGATCAGATACTCCTATATATGTACTACGAAACGAGAGAAATCTAACCCCGATAGAATAATCACACACACACATACACACGCGCGTGCGCGTGCACACACACACACACACACACACACACACACACACACACACACACACACACACAAATAGAAGTTAGATTGACAACCTCCTGTCTCGCTGTTATGGTCCCGGTCAGTGTAAACATTCGTTTAATTAACGCTTCCAGAGTGGAGCCAAATTGTCTCTGATGCCCAGATTAAAGAAACTTACAGATTTTTAAAAACTCATTTGAAAAAATATACTCCTTGATTCAACACCTATATTTTCTCCCCGCTTCAGTCAGTCAGTTAAGTGCCATGCGCGATACACGCTTGGGTGATCATGTCTCGAAAGAGACATGACTGACTGGGCAGAAAATTATCCCGCAGTAGGTTGCCATTGATTTCTGCGGTAGACTGGTTGCCGACCAAGGCTACAGAACCCAATCTGTCCTATTATTTAACCCATAACTTGAGGGAAGAAACGGATTAATACCTTTCCCAAGGGTATTTGCGCGTAAGTGAATGCAAGGAATTCAACTGGAATTCGAACTCGGTTCCCCGATTTCTCGTTCCGAGCCGATATCCACTGCGCCACAACCCACATTCGCACATCTCCCCGCTTACGAAAAGTAAAATCGAACATTTGAAAGAAAGAAAAATAACGCACACTTCTTTCAACCACGCACACCGAAAAACAAATTATACATGTAATTTTTTTATAGAAAATCCTTGAGAAAATCAGATCTGTTATTTTTTTATATAATCTAGGAGATGGAGATAGTAGAGAAACAGATGAAAGAAACTGCGGATTTAGGTACCACCACTCAATTGCCAAAAAAAAAAAAAAAAAAAAATCATGTTAAAAGCTTTATCATAAAAATATTTATGCTTTTATTAAGAGGAAAGATCAAAGATGGTTGTTATTATTTTTAAAATATTTAAATCCTTTCTGACACGTTCGAAATTTTATTTAAAATTTTATTTTTAGTTTTCCGTCTGCGATTCACGCTATGTTTACGTAAGGCGATCATTAAGAAAATGGAGTCGTTCGAGTAAAATGATTTTGGGGCGAGTAAATTTTAACTCGCTCATGTCTGTATAGACACGTAACTTTCTCACTCAGTCATTGCAGGTGAATAACTTTTTGATCAATTTTTCGAAGTTAATTGGTTGATTTAATTAGTAGTATATCAACCTCTAAAGGTTATTCAATGCTGAAATCTAAATATTTGGAAAAAATTAATTACTTCATATAAATATATTTTGAACTAAATAGTAAGCCTTTAAGTATATATAAAATGTATTGTAGTCTACGCTAAAATCAATTGCAGTGGGTTTGAAATGAATAATATTCTACATATTATTTTGCTGTAAATAGGCATTTTAATAAGTTTAAAATAAAGAGTTATTTAAGAAATTTAAACTTAAAACATTATTTTCATTCTTATTGTTGTGGATTCCGGATGAGGAATCGCACAAAATAATAAACAACAAAAACAAATATGGAGATAGAAAAAGTAGGTTATATTGAACGTAATATACACACTGGAACGCTGGTTAGTCAATTCAAGAATACTATTTGTAGAAATAAATATATACAAGTCTTGAAGTGAAATAGTATGTCCGGGTAATTTATTCTAGCTGAGTGGAGCGCAGAGCTAGTCTGGTGTCTGGGTAACTTTGGTATCTGTCGGAACTCTTCAATAACTGTTACGGATCTCTACAATTACTCTCCACTGCAAACTGCAACTACAAATGTGATTCCAGATCACTGTTCTTTTTACATGTACACTCAGTTGAGTCCATTATCATATACAAAAAATGGAGATCCCACAACAAAATATTCTTTTTTTTCTACTGGCAACGCAAACTAATTTTGGGATTCTGTATTGTTGATATTTATGTAATAATTTTGGTTTTTCGTTATCCCTCTTGGACTTATCCATGTTCATCTTGGTGCTCTTGAAACAAGATATTGGTTATTATCTGGTCATTAGCATTTCTTTCCACGGCCATCGTGGTTTTCTAGTCCAAAATGACCGATAGTTTTACCTTCACTCTCTTACCCAAATTTAGCATTCGGATCTCCAATGATAATTATGATTTCTTGTGACTTGCACCGAGCCTTCGTATTGCCTGGCAGGGACTAAAAGGTTTCGGTTTCTTATTTTCAGGAAAGAAATTTGCATAATCAAGAATTTATATTGACAGAAAAACCGCTCGCGTACGAATAGGAAAGGAATTCAGTAGGTATAGAAAAATAGAAAACGATGTAAGACAAGGGTGTGTTTTTCTCACCGGATCTATTCAACCTACACAGCGAAACAGGGAGATTATTTTTAATTTTTTTCCTTTCACATTTTTTTTCGTGATAGTTTACTGACTAGCCAAAAAGAGGAAGAAAAGGTAAATATTTTAATGTTTTCTTTTGAAAAGCCTTCTGAAAATTCCAAGCAATATTGGTATTAAAATTGTTGCGGATTCCGGATGAGGAACCGCACTAAATAATAAACAACAAAAACAAATATAGAGATAGAAAAAGTAGGTTATATTGAACGTAGTATACAAACTGGAAGGCGGGTTAGTCAATTCAGGAATAATATTAGTAGAAATAAATATATACAAGTCTTGAAATGAAATAGTATGTCCGTGTAACTTATTCTAGCTGATTGGAGTTCAGGGCTAATCTGGGTTCTGAGTAACTTCGGTATATGTCAGAACTCTTCGATAACTGTAACGGATCTCTACGATTATTGTCCACTGTAAACTGCAACTACAACTGAGATTCGAGATTACTGTTCTCTCTATGGCAGGATTATATGTACACTCAGTCGAGTCCATTATCATATAAAAAAGGGAAGATCCCACAAAACTTACATAGTGCATTTTTTGTTTGGGGGTTCGTTAACTGGGGTTACCAGCTTTTGAAAGGGTGAATATTGATCGCGCTTCAAAACATCAAATCAGAGGCCTTGTTACCTGGTACAGTTCACATCATATCAAGTGCTAAGTTTTCAAAGGTAGTCTCGCATTTATCAGGAAAAAATCTAGTGATTAATGTCTATTCAAATAATGATGTTTCAGCCTATGCATTCTTCACATCGTCGCAGATGTGGTATCAGCGAGATGACTTCAATTTCCTGTATATACTCATTCATCATTGTCAACCTACTCATTGTGGGAATAACCCTAGACCCTCTTCATTCCATCTATTTATCTATAGGTTAATAACAGAGGAGAAAGGACCTTGTTTTGCTGCATGTATCTTAGGAAAAAAGCGATGAATTACTAACCGTCAAGAAGTCAATGGAAATGTGCTCAGTTATCTATTCTAAAAAACGATGTCAATTCCAAAAAATCAAATAAAAACTAATTGTTGAAAGCCATCTTCACCAATGTCCGGCTAAGACATGACATATAAAAATGTTGTGACACTATTTACGTTTGAAAAAATGTCATGGTTAAAAAAATTAAAGAAAGACTCGTAAAAATTGGGTTTGTGTGATTAATATTACAACAGAGATTGTCTAAAGTCGTTGAAATACTGTAGTGTATGTTGGTAAGATCTGCGTTGAAGGTAACTCTCTCGGTCACACTAAATGACAAAATTCGTTGCTAGTATATCGAATATCATTTGTATATATATATATATATATATAGGAGGGTGGAGCAAATGCTTTTATCTGCGGCACCTATACTTAAAATGGAAGATACCATATTGAAAATTGATCTAAAAATAAAGAGTCGTCGTCAAAATGTTTATGTTATTCTTACGAAGTAAGTGCAAGAAATTTCCGATTATTAAATTATATATTTCATAATTTCTAACACGTTCGAAAGTTGGTTAAAATCTGGTTATTCTTCTATCAGCAAGAGAAGTACAAATTACTAAAGGGAATATTAGAGTTTTTTTGTTGTTTTTTCTTTAAGTAAAACGAAAACATTGATTTTGAAATTCTTGCAAAAATTTATTTAAGTTTCGAATTTTAATGAAATTTCAGGATTTTTTACAAATTACGGAAATTGTATTTATTCCTAAATATCTAGGTAAAAGTAACTTGTTATATCTGTTAATCACAATTTCATAAATTTATGAAATTCTATGAAATTAAATTTTACCACTTCAATATTTATTGCAATTAAAAAAGAATTTAAATCATAAATTTATTTTTTGAAAACAGACAAATCACTTACCAAGTAACCGCTCTGATTCGTAAAATAAAAAATGGAATAAAATTAAAACATAATTTTATCAGAAAAGAAAAACCTCTAACGGCTTTTATAAATAAGATATTTTAATGACAATATTTTCATAAGAAAAGTGTTCTACAAATTATGGTATTTTACAAAAAATTGTTTGAACAAATTGAATAATTTATTAGATTAAAAGTGAAAATTATGCATTAATTTTACTTTTTAGATCATATTACCATTAAGTGAAAAATATATCATGTATTGACAAGCTTTTTATCAAGCCTCAATATTCGAATAAAATTGAATTCTTTTTGTATTTGTATAATCTTGTCGATTCACGTATATACAGGTATTGTCAGACAATAGAAGAAATAAATAGAGTTAAATTAAATCTAACAGTCTACAAATTCAATAAAACAATAGATTATAGAGAATATTTTCATAAATTTTAAGATTACTGAGTAATTAGGAAATATATATAAAAATCGCTAAACTTATAATCTTTTTGTTTTACAGATAGAGTTCAAGCTAACAGCTGAAATAAACATTAACCGTCGTGTTAAAATGTATTTCTTCCATAATTTTAACTTTAAAAAATATTTAATTGAAATGAAATAAATTATGCATAGAATAAGCTAATATTATTAAAGTAAAAATTCAGAAATATATATTTTAAGTGTTATTGTTTAATAAAAATAATCAGATTCTGACGAAAAGTTACTAAAAATAGCCAAACGAAAATAGCTTGCAATGAAGTTAAGTTACCTTTAAAATACAGAAACGCTTTTTGACTATTGTAAAAACAATATTTGATCTAGTATCTTGAAATTGAAATTAAAAAGGAAAGAATCATGAAATATTTTTAAAACTAAAGAATAATTTTAAACCTTGGGTATAGCTAATTTGTGGTTGTACCTAGTTTGCTGTAATATTATAACACGTTCGCCCGGCCATCTTGTCTAACCCCGGACACCGACCCAATCATTATGGTGTCCGAAACCTGAGTCAGAGTTTATGCTCTCGACATGGCATCAGTTATGAAGACGCTCTCGGGTCGCTAGTCGTGATGGTCTCGCCACAGTAACTGGTCTTTAAGACGTCTCTTACAACGATGAACTTCCCTGCCCACTCTGTGAATTTTGACCTCAAGGAAGACGCGTTGAAAACCCGGTAGCAGTTTCTCTACCACTTGAAACCAGACCGGACAACTCGGACATCTCTGTTGATAAAGCAAAATATGGCACAAAAAAAAAAAAACATAAAAAAGATATGAGACGCCCGGATATGTTGCAGAAAAGTCTTTATATATATATGTAAAAAAAATCGCAAATAGAAGATGAATGCAAAAATCGTCGAATTTCTATTTTCACAACGGAGAGCAAGTTATTTTTTTTTAAGAATAATCGGAGGTTTCCAAATTTCTAAAATGTCTTTTAAGGGATCTTTACCGAAGCTTTCCAGAAATGGCCGAGGTGGAATGTTTCGGCGGAGGCAGAAGTAAATTCGTTTCGTCTCTTCAGCTTGCCACAACAACTCTACTAGTTTAACTGTTTCTCAGGTCTTTCTGTTTCTATACATCTTCAGCCAGGACTCTATCGGAGGCGCACTTTTCGACTTTAACTCTTTTAAGTCGGTCTGGGCCCAAGTCCAACTCTAACTGCAACTACAACTACGCTTGGTTCTTTGTAAATCTTTTTGTCAGGAGCTCTATGGGAGGCGACTGTCACCACCCAAAAGGCATGGCTGCCGGTTGGAAACAACCCTTCCTCAGTCGTTACATCTCTGGGCAGAGTACCGACTGGACTTCGACTGTAAATCAACTGATTTGACTTCCCATGGTCTCGATTTTTATGCTTCTCCCAAACTCTTTTGGCAAGTGGGTGATCGACCCGGGGTGCCTATGCAAATCAAATCTTTAACCAATGAAGTGACTTCCGCCACTGCATTTTGAGGTGTGGTTATATCACTTCTTTTGTTTAACTAATGAGGTAACAATATTTCCTCTGACGTAATTTCTTCCATTCTTCCCGATTAAATCATTGTTTAGGTTTTCAGATTTTCAAATCCATTTCCAGTAAATTCAGAAACTAAGGATCTAACCTTAAGCTAGCCCCATCAAATGTTTTGATAGTCTTGTTTTGACTATAGCTGTTTTTCTTTTCCACCACCGATTCACTTTTGAATAAACAACGCAATATATATTTTTCCTTTCTATTCTCTTCGATTTCCAGGTAGTTTTTCTTTTTTTCAGATATTACAAGTTTGTAATAAGTATCCTTTTTTAAACTTAACTCATATCGCGATTTTCAAGAATATCACTAATAAAAATTCCTTTTTCTCTGTCGTATGAAACTTAGGATTGCATTTAATATTACAAGGCAATCTTAAACAAGGCAATTACGTGTTACATAATTATATTAAGCTGGGAAATTACGGGCTACAATATTATAAATAACAAAGATTTAAAAAAAGAAAAAACAAAATTAATACCGAGAAGAAATGCCTGAATTAAAAATAACCATATAAAAACAATCGTATGTCTAACCGTGCTGATGAGCTGTGATACAGCGAAACAGATCAGTCTGCTGATATATATATATATATATATATATATATATATATATATATATATATATATATATAGTGTATCGAGGCAGCAGATAGTTTTCTAAACGCATATTGTTAAATATAACAGATAATGAATGTCCATTGTGTTTAATCCTGTGCAGTTCTTACGTTGTATTTTGGTTTGAACTTCAGGTAAAATGAAGACGAAAAATTTTCCAACATTTGGATATTTTTATACTTGCTCTAAGCTTTTGGCTCACATGAGCCCACTTCAGAGAGATTACGGGGACGTTACCATAAAGGTATTGACCATCAAAGATGATATTATCTTGTAGTGACATAACACATTACTATGCGACGATAACAATCACCGAATAGCAGACTCAGGTCGCGTGAGAGAGCAAAATGTTAACAGAAGCATATGTCCGAATGCAATGTAAAGTGTTGTGACCAGATTGAAATGTGATTTTGTTAAGTGTGGGTTGCTTAATGTAATGTTGATTGCTTCCAATATTTAATGATTTTTTTAATATATATATATATATATATATATATATATATATACGAATGCGGAAAACAAGAGATTAGAGATTAAATATAACACTATTTAGTGACATTAATATATCGCTAAACCAATCCTAAATAAACAGCACAACAATGCACAACAATGCAAATTACCAGATATGTTGTGATATCACTAGTGTAAACCTAAAAATTAATATTGCATAAAAACTGATATATACATATATATATATATATATATATATATATATATATATATATATATAAGGCGGGAATGTAGAGAAACATATGACTTATCCAAGCGTTGGTATGATAGTCATGTTGACTTCGAAGATTTGTTAAGGAACTAATGTAAGTTATAAGTAAAACCAAATGACACTTATGAGAGAAAATTACAATAATCCCCTCACAGATCTTCATCTGCAAGTCTAAAATATCACTTTTACGATATATATATATATATATATATATATATATATATATATATGTGTGTGTGTGTGTGTGTGTGTGTGTGTGTGTGTGAAAAGAATTTAACAGGAAAAGAATGGCAAACGGGAAAATAATTTTGCTTGACGCGTTTCGTCCTTTAAATCTGCCTACATACACATAAATGCATGCATATGCATCTATCTATCTATCTATCTACATATATATATATATATATATGTGTGTGTGTGTGTGTGTGTGCGCGCGCGCACGCGCGCGTGTGTGTGTGTGTACGTACGTTTAGTACAACAAATGCAATTTGACACTTTGATGATTGTTGTTGTCAGCATTTCGAATCTAGAGTTATGTACACCAATATTTTTTCAATTCTTCTCTCGTCTCATTAGGAGTTTTTTTTTTATTACCAAGTCGTTAATATCTTTTTTCGAAGTTGGTGCCTTTTGGATTAGTTTAAAAGTCGTTTTCTTTGTTTTTCTTTGATTGCATAGAATTTGTTAATACTGTTTAATTTGAAAATAAGTCATTCAGAATAAATATTTGGCATTCGTCAAATTCCTTCTTTTTTCATTTCTTCGATTTCGCTATAATTCAACTTATTACGCACACACACATATATAGATACCTACTCACTCTTTTTTACACACACACACACGAAATTATTTGTTTGAACATTATTTTTGATCGAAGCTCGTATATAAGTAGATATTCTATTCATACTCAAATAGTAAAATATATTTATTTCTACAGGCCTGGTTATGTATTATCCGCATAAGGGTCGCGTGAAATTCCAATCCTGCCAAATGACACACCTTTTCGAAAAAGATTTTTTTATTTTTATTTTTTTATTTTTTAATCATCTCACCCGAGCAAGGCGGAAACGTCACTGATGTGCAGGGGGCTACATAAATGTAAAAAGATTAATTAGAAAAGAGTGAGGAGTACAAACTAGTTAGAAAGGAACAATAGAAAGCAGGTGCGATGACAGATACATAGGTGGAGAGAAAGGGAGGGTTATACAGAGGTGGGGAGAGAGCTAGAGTCCAGTGGTTAGTAGATGAGTATTGACTTTGCATTTAAATTTCTAGAGGTTGTAGCCGCCAGGAAAGCAAGAATAGGGAACGAGTTCCACAGGCGGGAAGTGCGAGAGAAGAAGCTGCAGGAGTAGAATTGTCGTCTGCATTTGGCTAACCTGACTGTGAATGGGTGGGACCCAGTTGCCAGTCTGGTTGCACGAGTAAACACCTGTTGAGGAGGCATCAGTGACTTAAGCTCGTCCGAGCCGAAGCCATGAAAGTATTCATAGAACAGACAAAGGGAGGCCACATTTCGACGATGGGAAAGTGGCTGCAGTTGAGTCGCCAGATCAGTACCTATCACATTACAGACTCACCTTTGGAGCTTGTCAAGAACACTGAGGAGAACGGCAGGGGCACCTGACCATAAATGGTAGCAGTACTCCATGCACGGACGGATGGTTGACTTGTATATATGCAGGATGGATTCAGGTGGAAAAAACATCCTGGATCGACATAGTGACCCAACCTTCTTAGCAGTAAATTTTGCTATGGATTCAATATAGTGGTTCCATTTGAGGTCTGAGGACAAGGTAAGTCCGAGGAGGCGTAGTGTATTACTCTCAGGGAGAATCACTTGGTCCATGCTTATGGGAGGCAGGAGAGGTTGCCTGTAATGGTTGACAGACAACAGCTTGCTCTTAGATGAATTGAAGTTGACAAGCCACTTCTTGCCCCAGTTCACCACAGAGTGTAGATCCCGCTCAACGTCAGCAGCGAGATTATGTCTGTCCGCCACGACAGGTTTCTTACTGGAGCGGGAGTATAATGTAGTGTCATCTGCGTAGACGCCTATCGTAAATAATCCGGCCGCTAGAAATAAATATATATACTGTTTGATTATATTGACAGAATATCTACTTAAATACGAGTAGCGATCAAAAATGATGCTCAAAAAATTATTTCAAATTGCCAGTTGTTTATAACTGGTTCGTTAATCTCCATTAATTTCCGTAACATAGTATGTTTACATTTGTTGACATTACGATACATTTCCGTGCAGATTTATGTAAATCAAAAATTGAGTTGTATAGGTTTGTTCAGACTGTTGGTCATTCGTTGTCGATAGGTCTAAGACGCGCCAGATCATTTACTGGGTTTTCCTATGTAAAGAGGAGTCACAGGTTCGAATCCTGCCGAATAAAACACAATTTCATAACAATATCCATTGTAAATAATCAGGCCGGTAGAAATAAATATACACATACTGTTTGTTTATAAACAGAAAATCTACTTAAATACGATTAACGATCAAGAATAATGTTCAAACAAATAATTTCAAATTGTCGTTTCTTTATAACCATTTTGTTTATATATTTACATATCAGTGAAATGAATTAGAGCTCTCTAGCTATTGGGCGCGTATAATGATATGTGCTAAAACTTCAACCGAACGCCCATAGCCCAGGGGTAGAGTCGCCGACTGACGCCATTTTGGTCGGGATTCAATCCTGGGTAAAAAAGCAATCGGAGCCTAACCGTACTGATGACCTGTGATACGGCGAAACAGATCTGTCTGCGGATGACAATATATATATATATATATGTGTGTGTGTGTGTGTGTGTGTGTGTGTGTGTGTGTCTATAAATATATAACACAAAGGTTAATGTATGTTGCAATAATAGGTTACAATACAACACCATTTACATTGCAAGTATTCATAAGTCATTCTAACAAGCTAAAATGCATTGAAGGGAACTAGCTTATCCTCATAAATTCTTAACTACTATAAAGGAAATGCTTACAGATGTTAAGAAGGTATTTGACTGTAAATTCGAATCTTTTTGAAAATTTTTTTGAAAAAAACTAATTTTTCCTTTCGCATCGTGATTCTGAGGAGTGATTATTTACATTTTTGCCTGTCAAATGAAACTACAATCACCAAAGGTTTAAAGATTAAAATTTGTTTCCTAATTTGTGTCATGTCTCGCGACACTGTTAATGCATCGATATACATTCTACTTGAACAGCATCTTTAAAATAGCTAAAACTGACAAACTGTGCTTATCAGCAATTAGTTCGAAACACGTGTTCTGCATCTATATTTATTAGAAACTTTTAATATTTCTTCCTTTTTCTATGAGACATACGTATTACAAAAGTTAGCTACATAATCTTTGATAAATGCGAACCATTCCAATTCATCCATTCCCTCATTGTAACTCTGTCTGTTCTTCACTGGCTCTCTTGCAATGATTTTTATTCTCAGAATTCGACACTCTCCTGACAATGATTCATGCCAGCCCGTAACAAAGACATATCTGCTACAATGGCTACCGTCAATGCAAAGCAGTGATATAGTCAAAAAATCAATTTAACCTGCACGATATTTTCCTGCGCATACAAATTTACTGTATATCATTGACACAATCATCTCAGCTGCCTGCGTAAGGAAACCAAAGAAGAAGTAAAAAAAAAGGCTAGTATGAGATTTTTTTCTTTTACGATTGAAAATAGCAACTTAGATTATTAGCTCATTAATAAAACTGTTCTATGGTTTGCAGTCGACGGCTGAATGCGCACATTACCAAATGTAATTCTCACCAGGAAAGCGGATCGTATTCATATTATCCCATCTCGATAAAGTCATGAGACCCGGCCTCCTGGGTTGGAATTTTTCTCTTTTTTTTGTTCATCCAACCTATACTGAAATGGAAGCGTAAATTCAAGATAAATAAATGAAATGTTTATTTGTCTTCATTTCGTTTGTTATATTTTTTTCTAACCATAGTTTTTGGGTAATAGAAGAATTAAGCTGAGTATTTTATTTCGAAACCATTCTTTTATAAATACGATGCAGGAATCATAGAAACGTTAAAACACTTTTCAAATATAGATGAACAGAGAAAATAGCGTAATGATTTTATTGGAAATGAGGAGTGTTCAAGATACTATAAAGGCATTAGTATATTCGTGATATCTTAACAGATCAACTCAATGTAATTCTTCTTGTGTCGTGTCCTTTCAATATATTCAGGATCATGGACTTCCATTTGGCTCTGTCTTTTGTCACTCTCAATATTTTTTTCTCTTGGTATCTCAAAGACCCGCTCCACCTACTATTTGCTCAAACCTAACAAGTACGTCTCGGGTTGCTTTCCCCTGTTCTTCTTTCATCAATACGACCTGTGAGTATTAAGTTTTCCAGGGCCTGCTTCCTCATTACGTGTCTCAGGAAACTCATTTGTCTCTTCCTGATATTTAGTATCAGTTTTCTTCTCGTTTGCCTCCTTTCCAACACGTCATCGATGCAAACGTTCTCCGTCTACGGTATCCTCAGCATTCTTTGTAAAACCACATTTCTGCTTCTTCAAGCCTCTTCTACATCTTTTTATGAGATTGTCCACCTTTCACTTTCATACAAAATGACAGATATTACATCGCAATCCAGAACTCTTTTCTTTGATTCTAATGATATTTTCCAGTCGTTCAGTACTCTGCTTAGCTTCTGAAATGCGTCTTTGTCCATGCCAATGCGTCTTCGGTTCTCCATGTTGCACCTTCCACCCTCTGTCAAAACACTTTCCAGGTATTTGGATTGTTTTACTTGTTTTATTTTAGATTTTCCAACTTGCAGTTGGCATACTGGGTGCTTCTTCTTGCTGACGAGCATACATTCTGTTGTTTTGAAGTTCATGTGCAGACGTTTCTTTTCACTTTCTTTACCAATCTTCTTTACGTCATTAAGAACTAGAGTAAGATAAACATTTCAGTGGTCTTGTTATGACTCATCGTAATGAATGTTCGATATAAGAAAGAGTTAATCCTGTTATAACTGCAAGATTAATATTAATCGTATTATTAACAAAAACCATAGTCTTAATAATAATAATAATAATAATATGAAAAAGAAGATGAAGAAGGAGGAAAAAGAAAATATATTATACTTGTGATATATCATACTTGTGAGTAAAAAACGTCATAACTGAAACAAGAGTACAGAAAGAGTCAAAAAGAATAATATGATTGAGGATGAGTTGCAAAGATAATACACAATATACTAATATCTAAAAGAAAATAAACTCGATAATCGAGCTGCGTCTTAAAGAATTTTACTGATTTAATCTTGCCATTGATGAATTCGAACTGTTATTAGAATCCCTCTGAAAGCAACAGAATTTAAATCACTGAAGCGAAACCTACATCACTGAAATAATCAAATGTGCAAACACATGCAAAGTTAAAAAAACATTCTATTTCCCACAAATCAACAATGGTATCTTAATATTAACTTGTTTATAAATGGAATTTTGTCTGTGTGTGTGTGTGTATCCGTTAACTATAGACTCCAAAACGGCTTAACCGATTTTCTTGAAAATGTACACAGTTGTACTATAAGCGTATGCGAGAGTTTTTAGCTAGGTTTTGTATCCAGGTATCCCTGATAAATATTGAAAATCGATAATCGAAAAATTGAGTTATAGAAAGAGTGGCCCGATTTTAATCAAATTTGATACACTCATAGACAAAGACATAAGAAATGATATTCAGAGGTTTCAAGGTTGCACTTCTTACAATAGTGCAGAAAATCAATAATATATACATATAAAAGGCAAGATGTTTGTGTGTGTGTGTCTGTTTTTCTGTCTGTATCTCGTTAATACAAATCCACAATTTTTATCCGATTCTCACCAAACTTCACACAAATATTCTTTAGGCTGAGTCTGAGCTCCAGGACTATGGACCATGGATTAGTTTTAAAACTTTCAAGACACCCGAGCAACGCCGGACTATACTGCTATTAAATATATATAAGACTGCAATGCAAACATTGTTATGGCAGACCATTGGAAAATATTTCAGAATTGCAACAGTTTCAGCAAGTATTTTAACCCTTTGTTGCATATTGGTTACAATTATTACCAACATGCAACAAAGGGGTAAAACTTTATTTCAAAGAATAGAATTGATGGATCAACTTGTAAAAAAACATTGTTTGAAAGACAAAATTATTTAAGATAATTATATATGAGTTATCGATAGAAGATGTGATTTAAATAAATACAAGTATCCGAATGTGGAAAAATAGAAAATTCAAGCTAAAATATACAATCGAATTAGTAAATAAATTTCCACCAATCAAAGGAATACTTGAACAGAAACTGAAATGGAAGACACGGAGAACAATAGGATATGAAAATCGTTTTAGTTTTTATCGACGATACAAATAATTCTATTCCAGAAAAGATATCTGAAGGATTTATTTATCTCTTGCCGATTCAGTATTAAGTAATCATATTTGTACTCTCTTACTCTACACACTTGTGCAGATTATTTCAAAGAACTGCTTTAGTTTCATTTATTTCACCATGTGGTCAGTTTTAGATGCACTGGAGTGACAGAGCTTTCAATTTCGATTTTTTATTCAGATAGGTAATTTGTAGTGTTATGCAGTAATATGAATATATTTTCGGGGTGTATTATGAAATTGGACATTGAAAAATGTTGAGCAATCCGTGATTGTATTAGATTTTCTCACTCCCAAATACTATTGTCTTGACTATTAATTAGCTATCTTATGACTATTGTCTTCGATGGACGTTACTCCAAGGAAGCGTTCAAAAAAGGTAACGCTACACGAACGCACTGTCAAGCTTTACAGACAGGTCGCAATCTGTCAGACATGTCGTCAAGGAAAAAAAATCAAATTTTTTCCATCAGTCGAAATTGAAAGAATATGTGGTTGGAAGAGAAAATCAACACTGTTACAGGAGGTATCCTTGATCAAGGAAAGTGTGGAAGATCCCCGGAAGAAGTGTTGAAGATCCTAGTAATTACACCCATGTGCAAATTAATTTGCACAAGGGTGTAATTATTCCTTTAACATTAACTCTTTTGAAATAACAATTTTCCATTAGGAGAGAAAGAATGCCGCAGAGGCTCATATGTTTGAAAAGATCAACTATTCATAAATGAAATGATCCTCGAAAAGGAGCACGTCTAGAAAACTTGGATAGATTATCGTAAATCTTCGATAGTATACCACAGACATGGATACTTAAGACACTGGAATTGTGCAATGTCTCCTCACTGATAATAAGTTTCCCTATATCTTGCATGGGACTGTCTGAAAACTTATTTTACCGAAATAACTCTAAAGGCACTACCATTTTCAATCATTTCACCTTAACTCCACTTGACCGTAACCGCACTTTTGCATGAACTAAAAAATAATAGTTATGGATTCAAATTAAACAAGAATGTATTTAAATACTTATTCTAAATGGATTCCCTAATCTTTTTTTCTAAGGCCGATAGTGATCTTAAAATTCTCCTCGATACTGTAAAATGTTTCAATGATGATATTGCAGGTCATTTCGAGTTAGATAAATGAGGGTGTCGTGGACCCGGTTAAGAGTCCAGCAAGAAATAATACAACAACAACCAAAATAGAAAATAACGAAGCAACAGACAACACTTGGAACTTTGTTAGTAGAACTATAAATACGGGTCAGGTAGTAATACCATAATTCAACTCTCGAACTGGGACTCGCAATGGTCGTTACGGTAACAGTGTTGGCTATCTCCAAGCTACTCACTCTATCTTTTCACTATCTCTGCCTATTTCTGCCTCTGTGAGGAAAAGTATGTGTAGGGATTGGAATAGCTCAGTCCGTTGGATGGATGATGCCACCGTGACAGAGGGAAATAGCATTCAATAGCGAGAGAATAACAAAAACGCAGAAAATATATCACAATATTTTCACAAAAATTTAGTAACTGGAGCAGGAAAAAGCCTATAATGGACTAGGAGATAGAGACGCGATACAGCATATCCAGTATTACAGAGAAAGACATGTGACAATTTTTTGAGACTTTACAGTTTGCACAGACAGAACAATAAAGAACAATAGCTTAGGAAGCATAATCAAAACACTAAGAACAGAGTATGATTTCTTATGAACATGACAGTCGCTGCAAATTATAATGTATCTTTAAAGATCTAAAAACTAACAAAATCCAAGGGCCTTAAAGGGTAAATCTAGAAGATGAGGAAAATGAAGGCATCAATAATTTCAGTTGTAATAACAACTGTCTTAAAGAAATGTAAATTATTGATCTCACAATTACAATTCATAGATTAGGAAAATGTTTGTCGCTGCAAAATGTGTGTAACCTTAGTTTTCTTTACAAAAATATAAAGTGAAAAATGTAACGTAATTTAGGGTATTTTCTTTGCTATCGGGTCCCATATCTCTATATAATTATTGTATTCCATATCTCTATATAATTATTGTATTCCATATTCCTATATAATTATTGTATTCCATATCTCTATATAATTATTGTATTCCATATTCCTATATAATTATTGTATTCCATATCTCTATATAATTATTGTATTCCATATCTCTATATAATTCCATCCTAAATTCCTTTTATCCCAGTTAATTCCTCACTTAATTATTCACTCGTATTGTCTTTTCAACTTTCAGTTCCCTTCTAGCTTTCATTTCTTTTTTTCAACTATTAATAACAATAGGGTGATTGCTTTAGACAAGCGCGCGCCGACCTTTGACTTGGGGTTTCACGCCCCGCACCTACTGACAACTAGCCAGTCTCCCGCAAGGGTGGTCGTTCAACCACCAAGACACAGCTTTTCGTCACGCAGGTCCTATTTAACCACGTCTACCTATTTTCTTGCTATTTTCATTTAAATGATTCGGTTTCTATTCTACGTTCATAGTTTCTCCCACTATTCTGCCACTGGGCCCAGTGCAATAGGTTGTTGTTTCATCCTCTATGCTTTTTTTATAATCTTTTCCTCACCCTATTCCGGGCTCTTTTTATTCAATTATTTCTCTATTAGCAACCTCCGCTAATATTATATGACACTGGACCAATTTCTCTTGCCCAGACTTTCTTCTTTCCAGTGAATTTCGTAGTACACAGGGTATCCAACCCTAATTTCTAACACCTTCCTACTGGCATTCACCCCGCCATTCCTCACCTTATTTTAGGCATTTACAAGTATTTCTGTTTTATCCAATTCAGAATTACATCGCCTGCAACCCGTCATAACAGAAATAGAGATCTACCCTTTTTCGGCCCCCCCCCCTCTCTCTCTCTCTCTCTCTCTCTCTCTCTCTCTCTCTCTCTCTCTCTCTCTCTGTTTGCCCCTCTGCCCACCCAAACATATGTGCTGGCAGCAGCGGTCTCTCATTGAAATCACTACGAAGACCTCTCTGACCTCTATTTTCCCAATGGAGCCCTCCACCCTCAATGCCTCGATAGGGATAATCACTTTCGGGTGTTCGGGGATCTCACAGAACCCACGCTCCCTGGCTCTCTTTGCCAGTGGCACCGCCGATCGTTCTTTTAACAACCGGCCTGACGTTTTCGACTGTGGACTCGAGACCTCTTCATTCTCTTTCGAATGGCAGTCCAATACTCTTTCATTCCTCCATTTTTCTCGGAGTTAGGAGAGGGGTATCTCATCCTCCTCTTCCCATTCACTTTCCACGCATACCGTCTTTCTCTCAACCGGCCCGTAGACTAGTTTACTTTAATCTACGGCTGCTAACCAAATTTTTAACTCTTTTGCTTTTCCCCCAGGGCTCTGCACCCTTGCCCACCCCCCGCCACAGACTTTGCAAGTCATCGGATGGTCTGTGTTCTCTATCGTCTATCTTCGACCCTGCCATTCCATGTTCCTCCCCGTGATCAGACATTGAAAAAATACAACCAGCAATCAATGAGTAACGAGAAAGAAATCACTCCACAGGAACTCGGTAGCTACCAGAATTACAGGGAGAACCAAACAAGTGTCTTACCTGGTACTTGCTGATTTCTGACAAAATCTGCCAGGGTCCCCGACTCGTTCGGTGGTTATTCAGGGTAGATCCTCGGTCACGGCAACCAATATGTAACACGTGTGCCCGGGCTGGCTGTGTTACATTTTCATTTTCTCTAAAACCTCGTCGTTGCTCATGCGATCGGTCCATGGTGCACTAAGTATCTTTCTGTAGAACTAAATTTCTGCTGCTTCAAGATATTTCTTTATTTTTGAAGAAATTGTCCATAATTTGATTTCATTCAGGAAGACTTATATTACGTAACAATTTAGTATCCTTTTCATCTACATTTATAAAACTCTCAAATTACAAAAACGTTGAATTTCAGGTCTCACAAATATAGCACACGAGGACATTAATAAACCCAGTTGTAGTCAGAGCCCTTAGTCTGATTAGAACAGGTTTCTTTAGACTCATTGAAGTAAACCTTTTTAGTTCATCTCTTTCAAAAATACAAAATTGTTCTTACAAGTATAACTCAAAACATACGAAGGGCTTTATCCATGTCAAATATGTTTGGTATAAGTGTTATGGATTTTCGGGGTTCATTTATTTATTTTGTTTTTAAAAATGTTCAGGGGAAAAGTTCAGGGTACCAGGACATTTAGGGCTCTAGTTCGGACCTGTGTACACCAGAAATCAAATCAAATCAAATAAATGATAATAATAAATTCTTTTATACTTCATTATGTTTGATTCTTATGGCTTCTGATCTTAATAGTTGCGAGCTGTTGGGTACTGGGTTGCATTAAATATAACATTCGATATTCAAGATAGTATGAGATTGAAACGGAGCATTCCAAAATCGCCCATTCCATGTCTGTCCACGTCTAGAAGGGGTATCATGATCAGGAATAAAGCAGATAATGTGACTTCAAAATAATATCCAGATTCTTGCGAAACTGGTGATCGTTTGTGTTAAGTGGGTTAATCGACATGACGATATTTCTAAATGGACTTTTCAGCTACATTCATGAAATACTGATATGAAACAGTAAACTTGTATTGTTTTGGGTTGAATGTGCATTGCATACGCTTAAAAAAATGGTTGTCTCCAAGTAGTATCTTGGGCTTTGTATATTCGTACTGTAGCTCCAGTTATTAGCATGCTGACCTTTAACCTAAAAATGACAACAAAATTACATCAACAACAACAACAATAATAATAATAATAATGATAATAATAATAATAATAATAATAATAATAATAATAATAATAATTCTTAATTCCTAGCGACAGCATAAGTATGGCTGGTGTGGAAATTTATAGCAACTCATTGGTTGATCAGTAATAAGAATCACAAATATATAAAAAGAGACAGTGAGAAAAGATATAAGTCATGTCTTGAGGTGACTTGAAATTCGTTGGAAAAAATCTAATTCTATTATGCGATCTCACAGACAATAGTACAATCAATAATGGATGATCGAATCTCTTGTGAATAATAATTGTCTTAAATTACTTCTGAAAACAGAAATGCGAATAGATTGCGATTACATCGTCTGTAATTCTTATTGTTATTTAATATTTATGTAAACAACAGACGTTACACAAATAATTCGGATGCACGTTGAAAGATCCTCAGGTTTTGTTTGTTAGCTTTTCTCTCTCAGTTTATATTGATTCCCGTTCATTCTCGAATGAACCCGCCTATCTTGTTTTGCCTTCAAAAATTCATTCTTTTTGCTTTAAATGATACAAGTTTCAAACGAAGAATGTAAACTAAGATTCTTTTATTTTCGACTACGTCATGATTTTAAATTAATTCAGTACTTATCAATATGATAATGAGTCAGGCATATCGTGATTGTTATTCTATAATTGATTGCTATCAGTATCAAAATTGACTTGCAAACTATGCCCAACCACTGTCCTGCTATCGATTCATACAATCGTGTCAGGTAATATACCTGCTGTTTTCCCTTACCATTGTTGCTATCGATATGCTTAGTGAGTGTTATATTCTTCAAGCCTTCCTTCTTGGTTATATTTCAGCTGTCTCTTTCTGATTCTATGTATAAATAAAGATTTTAGCTTATTTCTTACTAATACTTTTCGTTACTAACGAATTCAGACAGCATCATCTTGTTTAACAACAATTTTCCTGCATCCATTTTACCTTTTATCTGTCTATAATTTGATGCCACATAAGAAATATGACGTTACACAGAATTGCAGTAGTCATTCATATTTTTCTTTTTCTTAAAGCGTTCTTTAGTTTCCAGGAAGCATTGTTTGCTATTCTAATGCCCGTTTCGGATTTCCTTGTTGAAGCTTCCATGCACTGTTAAAAGGCTTCCCAGATATTTGTAATTAATGTGTCTAGTAGATTTCGACATCTCCAATTTGTAGTTGGCATCTCAAACGTTTTTCTCATGTCATAAATATCAATTGTAAAAAGAGGAAATAAGTAATTTGACGCCAGATCATATTTGAGGTTTGCTTAAAAAGCGTTGTTGTATAATTAAATATTTTAATTCACAAAAAAGAAAAACAGTCATTCAACATAATGCTCACAACTATCAAAATTATTATGACCGTGGTTATTTGTAAGGGTTTTGCGCAGCTGAGCCACTAACCAGCAGGATTTATTCGTCTTGGTTGCGTGTCATTGTATGAATTAGACTCAAGGACCGTTAAGTCAAAGGGTTCCAAAATTTTTTTTCGTCATCGCCCACATTCGCATAAATTTTTTCCTAGTATTCACAATATTGTAAATAGTCAAAATCACACCAGAATTGTTTGGCAAACGTTTTCTATTTAATTATTAGTTTGTAGAGTGACTTTCTGATGCAGTAAAAATACCAGGAAAAGAAAATGTGTAGCGCTGTAATGTGGCTATTGCTATTTTGGGGTTGTCATATAACAAACGAAAGCAAACTTGATCATTAAATATGTGCGTTGTGGTGCAGTGGATATCGGCTCGGAACGAGAAATCGGGGAACCGAGTTCGAATTCCAGTTGAATTCATTGCATTCACTTACGCGCAAATACCCTTGGGAAAGGTATTAATCCGTCTCTTCCTTACAGTTATGGGTTAAATAACAGGACAGATTGGGTTCTATAGCCTTGGTCGGCAACCAGTCTACCGCAGAAAGCAATGGCAACCTACTGCGGGATAATGTTCTGCCCAGTCAGTCATGTCTATTTCGAGACATGATCGCCCAAGCGCGTTTCACGTATGGCACTTAACTGACTGATATAACGAGTGTGACCCTGCCTTAAAATGTATGTATAAACAGTTTTCGTCAGATTTAAAATAGAGCAGTAAAAATTAAAAGAGCAACTGCTGGAGGAAAAGGAAGATTTAACATGTGCAGAATTTAGATAGAGAAAAGCAGCCCGTTACGCTACTATGCTTTCTACATTTTCGTTTTTACCATGCAATTTTATATATATATATATATATATATATATATATATATATATATATATATATATATATTCCATTTATAAACGAGTTATTTTTGCTACCCAAGTTTCTACCAGAAGTGGTGTCTTCAGGCGATTTTAATTATTAAAAATCGTCTGAAGACATCACTCATGGTACAAACCTGGGTAGCGAAATAACTCGTTTAAAAATGGAAAATATTCAAATGTTCTACAATATAATTGTATCAAACAGCTTATAACATAAATGTGTACTGGTCTAACCGTATTATGACCAAAAATTATCCATTAAACTATATATATGTATATATATATATATATATGTATATATATATATATATATATATATATATATATGTATATGGTAGTTCAGCCGGTTAAACAATTATTGTTTCGACATTTTCTGTATATATATATAATCTTTAGTACTCGACGACATAATTATTGCATGAAACGTAAATTACTATGCTAATACACCTTTTAAGAATGAACATGCGGAGGAGCTTTCATAAATTGTAAATCTACAATAGTAATGCAATATCAGATGACCTAAGCAAATCGATTTTCAAAGCCCTTCATAAGAAGCCAGGTGCAATTGAATGCAAACTCCACCAAACAATCAGTTTTATGAGCCACAAAACAAAACACATTGTCCGAATCCTGATGGATAAAGCCCCAAGCAGAAGCAGACCGGAAATGGGACAAGAACAGTGCGGTTTCGTCAAGAACATTGGAACAAGGAACTGTTTTGATTTACTGTGATGAGATATCTTCATCGAGAGAACGCCAGGATTTTCTTCCTTAACTCTGATGCTCATGTATAGAGCATTAACATATTCTGATATTGTCAGTGGTGAGCTATCGTCATTTAGAGACTACAAAGTTATTCTGTTTTTTAATGAAATGAGATATCCTCAATTAGAGACCGCTTTGTTTTAGCAGTGATTAGATATCTTCACTTAATATTCCGTATAACATAAAACAAATCTGGAATTAGATTTGGAAATCTGATGATAGTATCTATAACAAAATAACTTTTCCATATTGTATGCATTTCGATGTGGACGCATATATTTGTCTTATTACTTATACTGACGACAATTTAGCTTTTCATCCTATGTCAGGTGTCTGTCATATTCACAAACCTTTTCATAATTTTGAACTAAGCTATTCACGAGTATATTCCAGTTTTTATTCTAAAGTGATATTGAGTATCATTTAATATTCAGGCGTCAATTCTTCTGTGTGTCGCTTATCTTTTATTCTACTGAACAAAATGTTAAAATTCTAAATATGTTACCAACACATATAAAAATGAAGTGTAGAATTCAGGAAACGTTGTCGATATAACGAAAAAAAAACATTATTATTCCGCAGTTCAAAATTCCTACAAAAACAGTTACTTTGACAACGATTTAATACATTATATCGCAAGACGTTTTTTAAATCAGAATCTAAGACGTTTGCCATCTATATTTATGTACTTGCCATGAAGGATCTTTGAAGTTATTAATTGATATATCTCTCAATTCAATGATTTTAAATTCATTTCGATATTTTCTAAAACCATCTTTTCTTATTTGATTTTTTAATAGTCTAAGCTTTTAAGATTGTTTATCTGGTCCCTTCTGAAAACATCCATTTATCGTTAACCCCCAACTAAACCAAGATTCAAAGTATTACAAGAACACTGCTTTAAAATGAAGTTTTGGAGAACCTCATTCAAAACGTTCCTGATTCACAGTGTAGATCCTTTTTTATTTCACCTACTAAATACAGTCTATTTGGGTAGAATTTTGCACATTACATTTCCTAACCGTTGTAAAATTATTAGCATGTTCCTTTTTACTAGTTGCTTGTACTGACAAATAATATGGATCATCGTATAATTTACTCTTAAAAAAATCTATATTTTAAATTGTTTTCTGTTGTCTACTATTTCTTTGACGTAGCCAACTACTAACGATTTTGTATCTATCAATGATTTCCTATCGGCTTTCAAACATTTCTTTGTGCAAAGAGACTATACTATTTGTTTCGTAATTTAACTGTAATTTCTTTCTTTTTTTCTTTTCGTGGCATCTTATTTACCACTTCAGAAACTGAATTCTTTTTTGCATTTAATGTATCGAAAAAAAGGATGTGTCAAGTTTTCTTGACAACTATACGTGTTTTGTCATTATTCCTAATATTGCTGCTATTTCTACAGTGAATGTTCATGGCGCAGATGTTTCCTATTGCAAATGATGGATCAACATTTCTCATTAACTATTTATCATATATCTTATCCAACAGATCATTTCAGTAGTTTTACGTGTACTACTATTTTCATTTAATATTTATATTATTATTACACGTAAAACTGTGCCGTCAAAAATGACGGCAAAATATCTATATCGATATAACGTTTAAAATGACGGCAACTTATATATTGATGTACTGACTATTGAATATCTTACATTAAGACATGAGAAAAAACTAATCAAAACACTCCTGAGCGTAACAGTAGGGAAATATATATAAACTGCATCTAGAGATTATATGCAAGTTATGAATTGGTATAAAGAGTTGCGTCTTTAATGTTAAAAGTCCTATTATTATGTTGTTTAGATTCTACTCAATAGTATTAACCTACATATATAGTGATAGAGAAAACTATTGTTTTTGGTTGGAAAATATTTTACTAAGTTAACAAATAAGACTAATTTGACTGTCAGTAGTTTATTTGCAACTATTTAATTTGATATTTTTACATTATTATACCTTGTAAAACTAATGTAGAAAAATAATATAAAAAGATTGTAAAACATATTCGTCAATTTCTTAAAGGAAAACATAAAAAAACATTTTATTTTAAAAATAAAAGATATGTTAATAAAGAATAATAAGGACCTCGTAAGATTTATTGCAAAAATGCTACTTTCTTTTCAATAAATCTTAGCAGCCTATTGTCAACATCTATTGTTAGATTTGCAATTTCAGCGGCTGTTAAGTTGTTTGCAGCAACTTTAACTGCCGCTCAGAGGTCACACTTGCTGTTGAATTGCCTTCCATTAGCATAGTTATTTCTCTTGAGGTTGCTCCACAGGTTCTCAATGGGATTACAATCACAGCTATTTGAAGGCCAGTCTATAAGAGATTCTTCAACACATCCCTTTTTTCAACCAAGATTTAGTAAACTTGGTTGTATGAGGTGGTGTGTTGTTTTGCATAAAGATAATAAATCTATGCTTGGCTAAAGACTGGTTATCAAGCCATTCAAAGAAATATTGCTCTAGAAAATCACAGTAACATTTAGAATTCATTTTACCCGTCTTTCACTTTAAATGAACCCACTAGATCATTACCAATAATCCTAGCCCATATCATGATCCCATCGCCGCCTTGTTGGCGTTTAAAAGTTTTCTTTAGTCAATTTGGTAGCAACCCCATCCTCGAGCCCAATCCTCGGGCCCATCGAGGGTGATTCTTGAATCGGCTGTAAAAAGCACTTTACTGAAACCACTTTTCATGTAATCTTTTGCCCACTGCAATCTTCTTTCGTTCTGGTTTTTGTTCAAATTGGTTATTTGATTTGAATTTTTGTATCAGCAAACATTCTAAATGCTTTACACCTTGTTTCCCTCGACACCATAGGAACTCCAGCGGTCCCAAATATGAATGCACTTGACGCATTTGGGTTTCTTTTTAATTCTCTTCGGATATGTGAGAGATATCGCTTTGTTAAATTCCTGAATTTAGCCTAAGACATTTTTCCTTGTTGGATTCCCATTTGACACATTTTCTTGATTGTTCGATGATCCCCTTTTAAATCCTTAGATATATGAAGCGAGTACTTCTCTTTGCTAATATCTTTGATCATATAGTTCTTTTCATTCATTGTTCGTTCTTTTTAACGAGCCATAATACTAAATTCTAGTTCTTGCAAATAATCTCTTGACACTGCAAATTGCTATAATTACTGAAAAAATACTAAATATCAATCTAAAAGTGAAGATTTTGACTTTCATGCTTACTCTATATACATACTTGTAGAAATTATTCTATTGGATAACACATATCTATGAATTTTACATAGGATATTTGACAACACCTCTTTTGCATATAATCTCTAGACTCAGTTTATATATATATATATATATATATATATATATATATATATATATATATATATTAAAATGCAAGTAACGCCAAAGGATTTCATATCAGGTAGTAAAGTTTAATAAGTGTTAATGAACTGAACCGACGCTGCTTCGCTATTGTCTCTTTTTCCATGAGCGTGACAAGAAGGCAATATATATATATATATATATATATATATATATATATATATATATATATATATATATCCAAATTGTTTGTTAGATAAAACATCAAGTTGTATGATTGTATCTTTTGTCTGTCACCAAACCTGCTTTAGATTTGCATAATAGGCTGCCAAAAGAGCATTTGAAACCGTCGGTTTTGAAATCAGAAGCCTCTTAGGATTTTGGTTGTTTATGGTGAGTTTCAGCTTTCAAACCAGCCTTTGTTTTTCAGAAGAAATGACAAATTGGGCAATTAAATGTTGCCACAGATGAAGGAAATAACATAAAATATCAAGGTTTAGGTTCCAAACGGAGTGCATCAAGATGTTGGAGCTGATTCTGGTTAAAACGACCTTACATCCACATCATTCGATCTAATGAAGAATATTCGGTGAAATCGATATGTTAGCTGATCCAAGATTTTACTTCAGTTCTTCTTTAAAGAGAAGCAGAAGCCTTCTAACGTTTTGAGCAACAAACAGCCATTCAATTGGCTGTACATAAGAATTTTCGGCATTCTACTATCTTCTATTTGGACAACACTGCCAACCCAATAAAAAGGTAAGTAAAAAAATTCAACTCCGCTAATGAAGTTTTCGTAAAATTCCTCTGTTGGAAATACCATCTTTGAGACTGTAACAGCAGATATTGGGATGCAGCATTCGTGAAAGATATAAAGTTTCTCAATGTGCGCTCTTTATGGCGTTCAAAACTCAGATCCATAAAATAAGGTTTTCAGAATAATATATCTGTAAATATTTACCTTTGTTGTAATTAATCTGACCCTTTCATTTCATTGGCAATGACGAAGTAAGCTACAAAGCATCCTACACTTTGGAGAATCTGTTGACATTTTCGTCATTAAGAGATGCACTACTGTACAGCTAACATTCCAGATATTCAAATAACTTAACATACTTAAGATTTTTCCCTACTACTGTTATGGGGCAGTTGGAAATTCAGGCATGCGATGTTACAGTATTTCACCATGGTTAAGTTTTCGAGTTGGTTAAACGACTGATGTAAAAATGTATTTTTTCTTAATACTTATGCTCAATCCAACCACCTTGATCGCGACACAGAAGCGATCACTTAAGTCCCCTGATTCCCGCATTGATGAAACTAGTTCAGCATCTTCGGCAATCAAAAGATCTAATATCAGTGCTACCCTGATTTTTGTTTTTGCATTGAATAGCCGGTGATTATGTAAACCACCATTTGTCTGGAGCTCAAACTGAACCAATTTATTTTGATCCCCATAGGCGTATTTCAACATAATTATTGTGTATCCCGTGAATGGGATCCTCAGCAATATATGAACAATGAACAGAAATTGAGATAGAAAAATAAGTGCATTAAATTTAGGATACAGACTTGAATGAAGATTAGTAATTCTGGAAAGCGGGGTAGTAAAATATATGTACAAGTCTCTGGAGGTGATGCCGTAGTATATTTAGTATATCCTCGTCGGAAGCTGAGGCGTATTGCGTAATAATCCTCTTGATGAGTGGAGCACAGAGCTACTATCAACTATATGTACTTCCGGTTAATTCTCTGTGAAAACGAGGCATTCTCTCGTCTCGCTTCTATCGCAGTAGTATAAGTATACTCTAGACAAATCTATCTTTAGGAAAGGGTGAACCCCACAACATCCCCTCCGTAGCTTCTTTTTGGGGGAATCAATATTTTTTCGCTTATGGTCTATTATTAGCGGTTCTGTGAAAAACAATTACTATTATTATTATAAAATAGTAATATCCATCTATGTGTCCTGTGTAGTCCGCATGGACTCTAGACCAAGGTCTGTCCGCCTTAGGCAATGGTTTTTGTATAACTGATAGTGCCTTTACTGCTGCAGCGCAGCCTCTAGTTTTTTCCACTATCTGAGTAATGTTGTCATCCATATTAGGCTAGTAGACGAAAGTAAGCAGTTTCAAAATTCTGTCCCATGAGCATGATATCCATAGTCTGTTGAAAGTTTGACGGTGATACTTTTATCCCAAATGGCAATCTGTTAAATTTGTAAAGTCCTTTTTGAGTATTGATACATAAGATTTTTGTACTTTCTTCATCTACTGGATTCGGAAGATAAGGTTTGCTTAAATCAATCTTACAAAATACCTTACCACTGTTAAGCTTGGTAAATATTTCCTCCGGGCTTGGTAATGGATAGCGATAATCCTTGCATTCATTTTTTAACCCAGTCGAGAATTCTGCGCAAACACAGGTTTCTCTGATTTCTTCTTTACGTAGACCACTGGTGAGGCCCATTCACTGATTCCGATTTGGAACAGGCTTCCAGTTTGTACCAATCTATCTAGCTCCTTGTCCATTTTCTCTATGGTTGCGAAAGGCACGTTCGCTTTTTCTTGAATACTGGTTGAACATTTTTACTTTAGTTCAATTTTAGCTGCAAACTTAATACATCGTCCCAAACCGCTCGAGAATCATTCGATAAATTGACTGCGTAATTCTTCTGTTAATTTTGCAGCTTCTGACGACTCGCCGTCTATTTCTTACAAAATGAGCTAATGGATAAATGCCATACATCAAACTTTTGCATCCAGTTTGTGCTCACCAAATTTTCTGAGTCATTCATTACAAATATTTTCGATTCTTTAGTTTTGTAACGAAATTTTACGTTTATAATTAATTCTCCTTCAAAATTGATACGATTCCCTGTAATAGACTTGTCGATTTTCTGTGTATGCATCATGGTCGGTCTAATTAGTTTCCTCTATATTTGTAAATTAATTATTGTTAGATCCTATCCTGAATCTAACTGTAATTTTACCTTCTTATTTAAATTCTCGAGTTCTACGTATTTTGTTGTGTTTAATTTATCTTCGTCATCCATTCTACTAGTTCTTACTCCACTAGTAGTTCTTTTATTTCTGCATTGAGATGCCTTATGCCCCATTTTTTCACAAGCAGGTCTTTATTCCACTGGAATCTACTACATCTTTAAAATGCAGATGGGGGGATTATTTTTGATTGATCTCTGTCATTATTCGTCTGATATCATGTAACTTTTTCTTCATCATTAACTGTTTTTGTTTTTTTTTTCGGGGCGGGGTGAAAATCGTAAATTTTTGTTCAACTTACATATGTGGGCTACTCTCGATTCCTCGATATCTTTAGAGTCTTTTTAATGCTCAAGCATTTTTGACAGTTTCTGACAATGTTTGTATCGTTTATCCAGGCTCGTTTTGAAGTTTTGTTAGCATTCTTTTGTGTATTTCGCTGTCCTTGGCTGAGAGTAATCCCTGAACAAATATAAGAAACTTGAAATTGTCTGCCAATTTAAAATCATCGCAATGTTTGTTAACTATTGCGACTAACGTTGTGTATTCCTTATTTTCGGTTTTTACGGGGTTAAGACATTTCCACATTTTGTGAAAAAGTGACTTTCTTGGACTGAAGAAATCCTTAAGACATATAACTGCCTCATCAAACGTCAAACCGTTTGTTTTGTTTTTTGTTTCGTTAAAAAAATTTGTGTCCTCCTCGGTTCCCAATTTCCTGATTTCGCTTGCGTCGAATTTTGGCAATCCATGTTGAAAATGTATTCCTGAAATAAAATAATGCCCGAAATTTTTATTGCCCTTTAGAGAGTAATTAAACGTTTCCATTGTATTCTAAACTGAGTTTTGGGAAAAGTCACCTCTTTTTTCAAGATTCTTTTCTTGTCACTTTTAATAGTAATTCCTAGTGTTGTATTTGTCTCTCTTCACTTTTTGTCTGTGCCTCAATTAAATTTCTTTGTGCTTCCAGCTGTTTCTCCTTTAATTTTAAATGTCTCTCTTCATTTCTTAGCTGTCTCTCCTCACTTTTTTTTATAATTTCAAGTATTGTTTTTAAAAGCTTTCCATTTTTTACCTTGTTTCAGTGAGGGGTTTCTCTTTCTTACCGCTGATTTTTGTATTAAATTTGTAGAAGAATTTCCAGTTTTGATTGTTGTGTATATTTTCCTTTTTTTCTTATTTAGTCGCCAATTAATTGTGGTGACTTGCTCGAGTAGTAAAAAATATTGACTTTCAAATACCTTTTGTTGGTAGTGACGAATTTTTCTTTCTATTTCTTATGTAATTTTTTGCCGCTAGTCTTAAGCGATATTTTTCTGGTCTCTTCGTACATTATTTTATGTTCGTCGTTAATTGTTGTGACGAATAATTATTTATTAATCCGTGAGTTTTCGCTTAATTGTTGTACGACGTGGTTTGCTAATTTCTATGGAATGAGGTCTTTCTGTTTGTTTCTTGCGTCCTTGGGAATCTTTGTTATCAAGTTGTTATGCGACCAGATCTTCCTTTTAATATTTGCACGAGTTATTTCGAATTGTTGTGTCGACTCGTGTGGTGACATGGATTTAAGTCTTCTGTTTGTGAGTTCTTTCGAGTCTTGTTGCCAAATTTTTGTGGTCGACGTGACTATCTCATCCTCGTCGCCAAGTTGTTGTGGATCCCGGGAATACGATCCGCACAAATAAAGCAACAACGAAAAGAAATTGAGATGGAAAAATAAGTTTATTAAAGTAAGGATACAGACTTGAATAGAGATTAGTAGTCCAGGAATACAGGTTAGTAAACTATTTGTACAAGTCTGTGGACGTGAAGCCGTAGTATATTCAGTATGTCCGCGTAGGAAGCTGACGGGTATTACGTAATAATCTTCTCGATGTGTGGAGCACAGAGCTACTATCAATTACATTTTTACTTCCGGTTAACTCTATGAAAACAAGGTATTCGGCATTTATTTACTCTCCCACTAAAGCAAAATGTGGCACAAGGCCTTTTTAACGTGGGTCCTCCTGGCCATATAGCCCACCCAAAAATATCTAATTTTGCCCAGTCATACTCTACTCTTCGGCGGAGCCACGACTGGGTTAATACTCTCCGCCAAAAGGTAGAGAGCTGACAGTGTCAAAGGAATTTACGCCAGAAACGCGTTATTCTCTTGTGTTGCTTCTATAGAAGTAGTATATGTATACTCTGGACAAGTTCATTTTTAGGAACAGGGAAATTCCACAACAATAATGAAAAAATACAAAGGAAACATTGGAACATTCTAAAGAATATTCCTGTTGACGGTGTCAAAAGCCATAGTTAGGGCAACAAACACTATGTGCAGATATTGATTCTTCCCACAAACATTCTCAAGAACTGGTCTGAGCAAAAAGTTCACTTCAACAGTTCCGCGACTAGAGCGAAATACACACGGATACTCTGGATATATATCATTAACAATGTAGGTGATGGTTCTGTTAAATATAATTCAAGCAAGAAACTTTATGTTAGGTACTGTAAAAATACCTCGCCAGATTCAATAAATGTTTTTTTGTTTACCTTTGTCCTTGAAGATATGTCGAATTTGAAGTCCTGAGTGACACCTTCTGCTTTCTAAAGGACTACAAATAGCTCGAGGACGATGTGTCTGATTTTTTTCACAGTATTTATAGACATTTGTAGATGTTTCCAGGCGCTTTAACACTTAACATTGCTTTAATGACCTCTATATATTTTGGAAAAAAAGCTGAATTTTCTAGTTTTTGTGTGACGGAATCTATGACATCGCTATCAAATACAGAATTAGTGTTAAGGACATGTTAAAAACGATCTTTCCAACGATGTAACACTTTAATTTTATCTGTATGGAAGGTGTTTTCATCAAAGTACAGAAGAAGAAATGTTCCACATTTTATAGGAACATACATACGATTAATACCACCATAGAATGTTTTTGCATCTTTCCAGTTGGCATCATTCTGGAGTTCAACAGCTTCAGAATTCCACCAGGACCATTTTATTTGCCTTTTGTACAAATCAGTTGGACTTTTATTAGCAAGACATTTCACAGAGAATGATTTTTCATTAAAGAATTGCTTGTGCGCTATATTCATCTGGCTGATCATGACCTGGAACTTTCAATAAGCCAAAGATTTCAATAGATGATGAGTAAATAATACCCTTTACAAACTTACCAGATGCTTCTACATTATTACAAATAACAGAATCCAGTCTTCAGTAGTGTACTACAGACAACTCATTTCTCTTACTGTCATTCTTCAGAGCCGGGATATATATATGGCTCTGTACGTAGATAATGCTATTTGCATCGAGCACTCTAACTTGATCAACTCTAATATTAATAAAATTAATATTAATAGGATTTGTTTTTTGTAATTTTACCTATTTGCACATGCTGTATATATATATATATATATATATATATATATATATGTGTGTGTGTGTGTGTGTGTACCACCCCAACGGTTCCGGTCCGAACAATTTCCCCGGCGGCCGTTCTCCACGCTGTGATGTTGCCGGGAATTTGTTGAAAATGTCGGACGGACAGCCGAAGGTACAAGATTGACTATAAGGAACGAACTTCCACAACTTGGATGAGTTGAAAAGGATGCTTTATTCGTTTAGAGCTAGCCTTGTCGGTTGGGGCAGGCGAATGTGACACACAGCTCTAACTCCAATTAATGGAGATCAACAAATCCGAACCGAACGAAACAAGACGAACGGAGATCCTTACTTCAAGCTCGCACCCGGCGGATTCCCCTTCACTTAACTGGTCTTAACTTAACTCGGAAAAAATACCTGAATTTATTTAAAATTGACCGGAAACCCGGAAATCCGGAAATGCTTTAGACCACCGGTGACAAACACCGGCGACTGTAAGTCTGAAATTTCAGTTATCTTTTTTTTATCTTAATAAGGCTTCCGCCGGAAAAGGCTTAATGTGTGGTCAAGATACAGTAAAGGACAGCCTTTGACCGGGTCATCGAAAACCTACCCGCTGACCTTTATCACTGAGTCAAATATTTACCGGAGGACAATTTTCCTCATAAAAGAAAAAGCGTTTATTTTTTTTTTCCTCTTCTTTTTCACTTTTGTTAAATATGTTTTTAAACTATTTTCTATTCTAATCTATTTTCTATTTTAATCTATTATAATAAAATACATATATAGTCTATTTATCGTGTCACATATATATATATATATATATATATATATATATATATATATATACGTATATATATATACATATATATATATATATATATATATATATATATATAAACACAACCGTCTTTATTATAGTAGAGGAGGTTATTGTTATGGTTATTATTACCATTATTTACTTAAACTTTAAAAAATATAAATGCTTTCGCGATTTAGAATTGTTGGGTTTTGATTTCAGCATTTTCACAGTATAGTAGGGTCAGTTGGACACTGACTATGAAATAAAAAGCACAAGCAAACAATTATTGTCTGCCAAAAATCTGGAAACAGCTTGCTGTATTGTTTGGAATTCGCGCCGGAATTTCCATTATAAACATTCAAGATTATTTAGGCATCAATATTAAGACAGTGTAGATTATCGGAAAGAACAGGATGATATATCAAGTAAACATTATGATGTTTGAAGTGAGCACTATCAATGGCGACTTATGCCTATATTTATCTTGCCACAGAGACTTAGACTCAACTCGGAGTCTTACATTTTATAACATGAGAAAATAGTGCTGCCCTGGTTCAAGAGAGGGTCTGCTTAAAGACCCTATATCTGGCAGTTAAACTCTCCATCATACCACATGAACAGGAAAATACAGTTATAACTTTCAGACAATTTCTTCAACTCCATCATCATTTACAATTAGTCACCTAACTCTCCAGACAACAACAGTATTTATTATTATGTGTTAAGCCATGTTGAACGAAAGAACAAAATTCCTTGTAACAGAAAATTAGTATTATAGGCAAAGGTTATGAGAGCATTCCACATCTTAAACAAAGAGGTACTCCAGAAAAGATAAAAAAGTCGTCTGGAGGAATTAGTTGGAAATAATGGCGTTTTTATTACAATAATTTACTTCTTAGTATTTCTTCATATTTTTGTGCAATTTTGGTAAATATGATGTTTACATGAGATGGAAAACTTGTTTTAATTTACACGACAAATAATATATCTCACCTATATATATATATACATTCTAAAGTACCCCAACAGTAGCGAACTATTAAACCGTAGAGATGAATTAGCAGTATTATGCAAACATCGCAAATATTTCTCCTTAAAATTTAAATAAACAAGAAACACGACCGCGCAAAAATGCAATAATTACACATAATCAACCCTATTAATAAATAGAACAAAAATGTAGAAAAAAGACAACAAACCCACACCAAATCAACAATAAGTTCAGCTACATGTAAATTGTAGAAAAATAAAAGAAAATATCGACACTGCAAAAAACAAAAAGACCATATATCACAATATAAAATAACCAAAACTAAACGATAAAGTGACCATCCCAAAACAAAACAACATATACCCTCACCTAAACCAAATAGTAGCACCTTAAAAACCATAAAAGAATCAACTAGACCATCCAAGAATCACACAGCACCCATATCATTAACAACGACGCCACCAGGACTACATCCATACAAGATAAATAGGGAAACTGCCCTGAACTAAGCCACCTCCCCCGCCAAACACCTAACTCTGAGACTTAAATAAGATCAACAGAATCCAAATGAGCTGCCAAATCCACTTTCACCTAAAAAAAGCATATTCACCGCAATTAAAAGGCTTTCTTCACGAGATAATTTTCATTCCAACTACTTCACCCGAAGAGAGACAACCGATAAACAAGGCTGGCTTCGAAACGCGAAAAATTTTTGTAGTGATACTATGAATTTATAAACCATTGTAACAATTCTTACAATATATATATATATATATATATATATATATATATATATAAATATAATTTACACGACAAACAATATATCTCAACTTATATATATACATATATCTCATCCTATATATATATATATATATATATATATATAAGTTGAGATATATTGTTTGTCGTGTAAATTATATTTATATATATATATATATATATATATATATATAATTTATGTAAAAGGGTTGAATTCAAAAGTGAAAAAGCGTAATAAGTCTATATTTACAAAATGACAAATTTAAGATTAGGAAAATGACAGCAGTATCATGAAACATTCCATGGTTGGCAAACTTTGATACAGAATGTCACAAGCACATTCAAAACTGAAACTGGGTTTTGTTTTGTTATGTTTTCGTTAAAGTCTTTTTCTTTACATTTAACCATTTGCTAATTATATTTCTATATATTAAGATATATTTTTAAAATGTCAGGTTTAAAGTTATAATAAATCATTAAGTTTCCACCGATTATATATCAATATCCTTGAACATCTATTTTATGTCATACAGAATCTTTAATTCTTCGAATTTACTTTTCAACATGTTCTTTGATTGCATTCCATCATCAAATGAAAGCAATAAAGATCTTCAAAACATTCCTCAACTCGACAGTTGTCTAGATACATTCAACTCACATCCTCTTGGAGTGAGTTTCAAAGAAAAAGTTCTTTTTTCTATATATTGTACCCATATTACATACTGTTTTTATTTGTTTTTCATGTTATAAGAATACTTGGAAAATTCCCGGCATATTTTAAATAAATGCTTACTTTCATAAAATTATAATTTATAATTAAATTTTAGATGTACGGTTTTCAGTAAGAAGAACAGCTCAAGAGACTAACAATAAATTGAAAATGCTTAAATCAAGCGATTAATAAAATAATTTCGGCGGAAGACAACCAATATGACTCAGGAATCTGAAGCTTTGAAAGAGCGAAATATGACTTCCAAAACCAAAACAGGAAATAAAGAAACGAAACAATTTTATTAGAAACAAAGAAAATTCGACTGAAATATGTAATATCGCATCTTCAATAAGCAACAATTATCTTAAAAAGGGAGTTGAAATGATATTCTAAACAGAATGCTGATATACTATGGCTGAACATGTGAGCAACGAGGAGGTTATAAGAGAAACAGCAGATATGCTTAGGATCAGAGAATGATGCATTATTTTGGAGTACAGTGAAGAAAGAAGCTTAGAGATTCTGACACTAACATAGTGATATCAAAAGGGGGAGGTCTAGTAAGGTGTAAAGCATTTGTCGATGAAAAACAGAAAAGGGATGTAAGGGACCACGAAACAACAAAATTATTAAGAACTAAAAATTACAGGGTGTTGTGGTGAGCAATTAACATCAACGTCATGAACAGAAACGCCATATAGTTTACACTGAAAAGAGGATTTTCTGAGTTAAACCATTTCAAACGCCCTGTTTATTGCGTCATTTCTCCATTGTATATAGACTGTTCGGAGTGTGGTAATTCTTAAAGGTCTTATCTTGATTTCAACATTAAAATTTTAATCACATACCGAGTGTAGTCCTGGTAAATTTCTCTTTAGCTCCTTTGAATATATTTTAATTGAAGTTATCATTATTTCTCTTTTTTTTTATAATCTTATATATGACATTTCCTAGAATCAAACGAGAGAGATATTTAATATCTACTGACATCAAAATTAGAATAAACGGTTTTTTTTCCTTAATATTGCAACGTGAAAATGTTTCATTTAAACGCATCTATTGAAACAAATTTCCTATTTCTTTTGCTGTTGATGTGTGTTCCGAGTGTGATAATTCTTAAACTTCTTATCTTGATTTTAACTTTAAAATTTCATTCACATATCGGGTGTAGTCCTGGTAAATTTCTCTTTAGTTTCTTAGAATATATTTTAATTGAAATTATCATTATTTCTCTTTTTTTATAATCTTATATTTGACATTTCCTAAAATCAAACGAGAGGGATATTTAATATCTAATGACATCAAAATTAGAATAAACGTTTATTTTTTTCTTAATATTGCAACGTGAAAATGTTACCATTTAAACACATCTATTGAAACGAATTTCCTATTTCTTTTGCTGTTGATGTGTTCCGAGTGTGATAATTCTTAAACTTCTTATCTTGATTTCAACATTAAAATTCCATTCACATACCGAGTGTAGTCCTGGTAAATTTATCTTTAGTTCCTTTGAATATATTTTAATTGAAATTATCATTATTCGTCTTTTCTATAATCTTATATCTGACATTTCCTAGAATCAAACGAGAGAGATATTTAATATCTGCTGACATCAGAATTAGAATAAATGTTTTTTTTTTTTGCTTAATATTGCAACGTGAAAATGTTACCATTTAAACACATCTATTGAAACGAATTTCCTATTTCTTTTGCTGTTGATGTGTTTTCGGAGTGCGCCGCAATAGAACAGGGAAAATGCATTACATGTCTACCGAAGTCGACAAGTAAATTCTTTAAAACCTCCGCAGATGTTTCTTGAACTTTGGATAAATTGACTTGATAAAGAATCTTTTTTTCACTTGGAGTCTCAATATTAACTCATCATAATATGAGTCTATGAAAACAGGTAATAACAATGCACGAAGTAATAACAGCAAAAATATGTCTAATAATATTAACAACACTACAAGTAAAAATAGTATTAACTAAAACGGCAACATCATCACAATAATACCAACGGTAATAAGCAGAGGATGTGCGTTGTGGTCCAGTGGATATCGACTCGGAACTAGAAATAGGAGAGCCGAGTTCGAATTCCAGTTGAATTCGTTGCAATCATATACGCACAAATACCTTTGGGAAAGGTATTAATCCGTATCTTCCCTCCATCTATGGGTCAAATAACAGGACGGATTGGGTTCTATATCCTTGGTTGGCAACCAGTCTACCGCAGAAAGCAATGGCAAACTACTGCGGGATAATCTTCTGCCCAGTCAGTCATGTCACGAAAGAAACATGATCGCCTAAGCGTGTATCTCGTATGGCACTTAACTGACTGAATAAGCAGAATATGCGGCACATATGTTTAAAGTTGAGTCTGAATGGAAACAGTAGATATTTTGAATTAAAATATAAAGAATATTAAGATAAATAAATGTCACTGATGGCGCAAAATGCAGTTAAATAAAAACATGAAATCTCTGGACTGGAATATTTTAATAAAAAAATTCGCAAGGAAGCACATCGACAAAATTAAATAAGAAAATATAGCTAGTAGAAACATTTGAATATCTAAGAAATGTTTTAACATAAAGCGGAAACTGAAATAACAAATTACGAAATATATTGAGATAGCGAAAGATGATAAGCAAAGTATCAATAAACTGGAAAATTTCGACAAAAACCAAAAACCAGTGTTTTGCAATAACTCCCCTCCGATATGACTACGAATGTTGACAATCTCATCAAAGAAGAACAAGAATAAGAAGAACACGAAAGCAGATGAAAAAGAATTAGCGTTAATATTTTTACAATAATATGTAACATTTTATCAGATATTAATGATATGTAAATAATTAAAATAGCCTCTCCTGAATCTATGAGTAAAATGGCCTCTGTAGGAGAGTTATATATTCATATTAGGGACTTTTTTTTAGATTGAGTATGTTTTACTGATGATATGTGCAATTAAGCACAAATTAATCTTTTAATACTTTGAGATGCTGATGCGTCCAACTATTTTGCTCACATAATATTTGTACCCTTCATTATCATACCTGATTCGTCTATCTCAGAATTATCGTGACTTCACATTTCCGCATTTCTATTACTTACATTTTCTGTTCCATTAAAATTTAATTTTGAAATTTTTAATAAATAATGAAATCCTGTGGTCATGTCATTTATGATGATGTCTGGTCTATTGCAGCAGTTTTCTTGTCTGTGAAGATTGAATATTTCTAAAGAATAGTCGATTCATCACTATTTGTGATATCTTTTGATTGGTGTTTGCACCTTTTATTCAGGACTTTAATATCATATTCTTAGCAAACATGTCAATTAATGTATTATCCTAGCCAGTCATGTTTAATAATCTATTCTTTCCCAGCAAAGACAAGGCAGCCTGATACTATGTGGTCAACTATTAAACTATTATTATTATTGTTACTATTATAATTACCTCTGCTTTAGGTGAGATTTCTCGTATTCGTCAGGTTTGTCTCTTTGTTTGTCATTTGTTTGTTTGTCTTGTTTTCAAGATAGCTCAAGATTCACAGAATAGAACCGGATGAAACTTTTTCGGGATGATTAGCCTCATGACTGGCGCAAACTCATTATATTTTGAGTTCGATCCGGTTCGAAATAAAGTGTCTGTTGTTTTTTCCGTGATTATTGATAGAATTTACGTTTTTACGTTTCACATACCAAACTGTGAATTACCTCCCCTAGACTATTTTAGATACTGAATTACCTCCCTTGCTTTATTTTAAGTGTGCATTTAATTTTGAGAGCGGTTGAGTTGATTTTTAAATTTCCTCTTTTGAATACAGTCAAACTCATTTCAGTTATACTTTCTCATTTTAATAATCATCACTTGCTAATCGTTGATATGATGTCGGCATTATTATCATTATTATTATTATTAGTAGTAGTAGTAGTATTAATATTAATGTCTCTACGAAGGAAAAGTCAATTTAACTGAAAAACTTTGTTATGTAATTGGCAGAGAATTCAATTCAAATTTTATATTCCGTGTGTTGAAAATCAGATAGTTTAAAAAATATCGAAATCAGGTTTCTATTATAAAAATAGAATTCTTCACAATTTGAATTCAAATTCAATTTTGTTCTCACGACCTGGAATTGCCTCAAACTTCGGATGTGCGTTGAAAAAGTATTTTCGAATCGATGAATCCGTTTGAATTAATATCTTCACCTTTGCAGCTTCCGCGTCGAAACTCTGATCTCCTCCAAATGACAGAGAAATTCAACGACATATATCGATTCATAATTGATCGATATTTACTCTCGACAGTTCGCCGTGACTGTTTTGCATTGTATTCAACCAGTTCACGTTCCCACAACTGGTGTACCTTCAAGTGTCAAAAAAGAATATCTAGAAAAATGACTCATTTAAATCGAAAGAAAATAAACAATATTCAATCATAGGACATGAGTTAACATCACACATTGGAGCAGATAAATTAGCTTGTTACTGTGCAATTTTTCTAAATCAACAGTTTTGTTCAAAAGCAAATATCCACACACACACACACACACACACACACACACACATACACTTATATATATATATATATATATAAGCATGCGGTGGAGATATAGAAGAATGTACATACAGTAGTAGGATAACTCTCTAAAAGAGCTTTAAATATATATGTATATAAATACATATAGAGCAAATATAAGAGAAAATTAGGACAGACACGTTATTTCATGGTAAATCGGAAGTATAGGTCTATTTCAGGCCAACCGTCATCAGCTTCCGTCTTTATTGTACAGAAAATTTTACACGAAAAACATCTTCTGTAAAATAAAGACTGAAGCTGATGAAGATTCGCTTGAAAAAAGCCTTTCTTCCGATTTACCATGAAATAACGTGTCTGCCTTAATTTTTTCTTTTATATATATATAGTGTATTGAAGCAGCAAATAATTTTCTAGACATATACTTTTAAATATAAGAGACAATGAATGTCTATTATGTTTAATGAAAATAAAAACAAAATTTCTTCAACATTTGGATAATTTTTTATTAAGTTGGTTCTAAGCTTCGGCTCACGTGAGCCATCTTCAGAGAGGTTATAAGGACGGTAACATGCAAACATCCACCATTAGCCAGGATGTTATCTTGTGTTGACATAAAACTCCGCTTAGCAACTTACCTATCACCTTTCTGATCAGCGTAAAATTAAACAACATTTCTCAGAAAAACATAACCATGTAGGTAATATCAGACAGATTTTAGTCAACAATAAAATAATCCTCACTCACACACAGTGTAAAGAACCTTCAGATATTGGAGACCATCTAAATTAAATCCAAACAACCCACACTTAATAAGATCACGTTTAAATCTGGTCATAACACAATACATTGCATTTGAAGATATGGTTCTGTTCTCATTTCTCGCTATCACGCGGTGAGACGTCATAGAACCGCATTGCAAATTTGCGAACTGTGCTTGTTATTTTTGGTAACTATTGCCGTTGCTTAGCGGAGTTTTATGTCAACACAAGATAAAATCGTCGCTAAAGGTGGATGTTTTGTTTTTTTTGGATAATTTTGTCTTTCAACTGAAATTAAAGCAAAAATACGAACGGTTCATCATTAAACAAAGTAGACATTCATTGTCTCTTATATTTAACTGAATATTATATATATATATATATATATATATATATATATATATAACAACGGCCATAATTTTAGGCAAGCCTAGTTTTTTAACGGAAATCATACATTTCATACTATTTTTAAATGGATAATTCTAAATGAAAATATAATGCTTCTTTTGTTTTTATTATTTTGCAAAGTTTTTCAAAGCAAGGAAGCAAAGATGAACTCATCCGAATCATCCTAAATTTTCTTCATTATTTTATTGATGGAACTGCAGTATAGGTAATTATTAAATATTTTTAAATTCATTTGATGTAGATGTTATTGTGCAGAATTAACAAAAGAACCATTATATTTTCATTTACAATTATTCACTTGATATTAAATACTAAAAAATAGTATCATATACATCATTTTTCGAAATATGGGGTGGCCTAATAATTATGGCCGGTAGTGTGTATATATATATATAATCATTTCACCCCGGGCAAGGCGTAAAAGCCACTAATGTGCGGGGGGGGGGGGGCTACATAACTGAAAGAAAATTAATTAGAGGAGGGAGAAGAGGATTACAAACCAATTAGGAAGAAGCAATAGGAAGATGAAAATGCAGGTGTGATGACAGTTGCAAGGGGGGACAGAAAGGGAAGAATATACGGGGTGGGGGAAGGGCTAGAGTCAAGTGGTTAGTAGATGAGTATTGACATTGCATTTAAATTTCTGGAGGTTGTAGCCGTCAGGAAAGGAAGAATATGGGAGCGAGTTCCACAGGCGGGAATTGCGAGAGAAGAAGCAGCGGGAGTAGAATTGTCGTCTGCATTTGGCTAACCTGACTGTGAATGGGTGGGACCCAGTTGCCATTCTGGTTGCACGAGTAAACACCTGTTGAGGAGGCACCAGTGACTTAAGTTCATCTGAGCAGAAGCCATGAAAGTACTTAAAAAAAGAAAAAGGGAGGCCACATCTCGTCGGTGGGGAAGTGGCTGTAGTCGAGCCGCCAAGTCAGCACCTATCACTTTACTAACTCACCTTTGGAGCCTGTCGAGAACACTGAGGTTAGCGGCAGGGGCGCCTGACCATAAATGGCAGCAGTACTCCATGCAGGGTCGAATGGTAGACTTGTATATATGCAGGATGGATTCAGGCGGAAAGAACGTACTGGATCGACACAGTGACCCAACCTTCTTAGCAGTGGATTTAGCTATGGATTCGATGTAGCGGTCCCATTTAAGATCAGAAGAGAGGGTAAGGCCGAGGAGGCGCAGTGTATTGCACTCAGGGAGAATCGCTTGGTCCATGCTTATGGGAGGCAGGAGAGATTGCCTGTGATGGTTGACAAACAACCTACTTTGTCTTGGACGCATTGAAGTTGACGAGGCACTTCTTGCCCCAATTCACCACAGACTGTAGAACCCGTTCAAGGTCATATATATATATATATATATATATAAGTGAACGTTTCTGCATTTTTCATATTATTACAATCAATCTTGATATTATGGCCCGGTTTCAGTCACTTCACCACCATTTTTTTGGCTTCACTTCCTTTTTTTATACGTATTTTTCAGGCTACTGCTCTGAAGGGCTTCTTTCCTTGTTACCCAGATCCTAGCTATTTACGCTTGCTACGAGATCAGCATCAAGGTCCCCATATTTTACTGTCGAAATAGTTAAGTATAACTGTATTTTCTGGTGTAATAGTTTTTTTTTTCTCAAACTTAACGTTTGTGGAACTCACTTCGTTTTGCTTGCTCCAATTCCGACTGATCGCTTTAATCACCAGAAATTTAAATGCAAGGGCCACTGCCATCCTTTATCTGCTTTATCCGTATTTCTTTTCTTATCGTTTCTTCGATATCTCCTGTACACCGTTTTTTTCCTGACTATAAACCCCCCGATACTCACCACTGGCGGTTACACCTTCCTTGGGGTGAAACGATTATAAGCAAAAAAAGAAAATAATAATCTCTTGCTTATAATCTGACTTAAATTACAAATATCGGCAATAAAACTACTTCCTAAAATTTCCAGTGCTAATAAATTGTGATTAACCGATGCTAAGTAAAATATTCTGATATTATTTTTTGGCGATGTTATTGATTTTCAAAATTTTTTATATAATTATTTAACCTCAAGGAAGGCAGTTTTACTGCCACTGTTGTGCAGGGGGTTACATAGGAGAAAGTGATGAGAAAGAGGGGTTAGTTATAGGGGATGTCAGGAGAAGGGTAATATACGGGAGAGTATACGGGTGTAATGGGGATGGAGTGAATGAAACAAAGAAATTGAGAGAAAGGATGCGAGTTAGTGAGATAGAAGATGACTATTGACCTTAAATTTAAATTCCTGGGAATTGTAACACATAGTGAATCAAATATATGGAAGGCATTTTGCACAGGCGGGAAATGCATGGAAAAAAGCTGTTAGAGTAGAAATTGCGTTTACATTTTATCGGTTTCACTGTAAAGGGGTGGAACCTAGTTGCTAATCTAGTAGCTCGTGTAAATTCATACCTAGGGGGCACCAGTGAGTTAAGTTGATTAGAGTAGAATCCGTGAAATTATTTGTAGAAGAGGCACAGGGAAGCCACGTCCCGCCGGTAGAAGACCGACTGCAGTCGAGCTGAAAAGTCGGTATCGATCACATTACAGATTCTCCGTTGGATTTTGCCAAGAACCCCGACGTGAACAGCAAGGGCACGAGACTAAATGTGGCAGCAATATTCAATACACCGGCGGTTGGTAGACTTATATATGTGCAGGATGGATTCAAACGGTAAAAGACTTCCTGGCCCTGCACAGTGAACCGACCTTCTTAGCAGCGGATTTAGGTATGGACTCGATGTAGTCATTCCACTTGAGGTCTGCTGAGAGTGTTAGTGTTTTGCTCCACCAGAGATTGGAGGTCCTTGTCAAGCTCGGCAACGAGGTTAGCTTTGTCGACCTCAGTACATTTATGATCGAGGCGAGAAGAAACGGTGGTGTCGTCAGCATATTTACTTACTTGGAAATTTTTGCAGAGGCAAAAAGACGCCTGTTACTGTGCGACGCGTGGCTCCTATAAAACCGGAATAAGTGATTCCGGTGGTCAATGGCGGCCGTGCAAGAGGGCGAGAACCAGGGACCGAATACACAAATATACACATGCACATTCAGTGCTGTTGTTAAAAATATTCTATGAAAGATTTTGCACAATTAATGAATGAAATCAACATGCCCAGAAAATATTTTTCTATACCTGATCATTGAATTGTGCATGAAATTTGGAGTTTTTCTGCCAGAGAAGAAAAAAAAATGTATTATTATTATAAAAATTAGTCAGCTAATTAAAAAAATGTATTAATCCCATAATTATAATTTAATTTATTTTTTTTATTTAAAACTAATTTAATTTACATTGCGACACGGAAATGTCTAGGTTTCTAAAGCTTTAATCTCGTCATCAGACAATGTTTCACTTAATATAGTGAAATTGATTTACATTTGCATGCAGAAGACAAGACATATGCTTATTATAAAGTTAGTATGTAGTAGGGAAACAAAAATTTAAATCATATGGATGTGTTTAATTTAACTGATCAAAATGAAAGTCGATTTTTAAAATTTAAAATATAGGTTAGATGTTAGGGGAAGTAAGAGGTTTACATGTCATTTTTTCGACTAGATTGATTTGTTCCAGCAAGATATATACATTATAGTTATGAAGAAATTTTCTTAGAGTTATATGTATCACTGATTTTTAAAGATAAATCTTCAAGGGAATTTTAGAATGATGAAAGTATTTTTGTATTTTTTTGTTCAGTGAACATTTCTTTAACAATTAATCATTTATTTTAAATGAGATAGTAAGTTAGTTAAGTGTCATACGTGATAAATTCTTGGGCGATCATGACCCGATAGAGATATGACTGAATTGGAAGATTATCCCGCAGTAGGTTGCCAATACTTTCTTCAGTAGACTAGTTGCCAACCAAGGCTATAGAACCCAATTTGTCCTGCTATCTTACTCATAGCTGGCGGGAAAAACGACGGATTCAGACTTTTCCAAAGATTTTTGTGCATTTTTGAAAGCAACGAATTCAACTGGAATTTGGACTCGGCTGTCCGATATCTACCGATATCAATCCTAAAATCCATGAAATTAATATTACTAAAGAAATATGCTTTTGTAATTGTATTACACTCAACAGTCTATTTTGTATTGAGCTTAATATCTTCAAAGTAAATGCAATATAACTCTGGATTGTACAAATATTGGTTCTCTTAGTCTGGACGTATATATATATATATATATATATATATATATATATTCAAAATTTAAAGCCTTTATCTCGTCATCAAAAAAGTGTTCAAATTACTTTAGTGAAAATTATTTACATTTGGATGCAAAAAAAAAGAAAACTATACGTTTGCTTATTAAAGAGTTAATATGGAAGAGAAGACAGAAAGTTTCGATCATACGGATTTGTTTAACTTAACTAATCAAAATAAAGTTCCACTTTATATGTATATAATTATGAATAAATTTTACATTGCGACACAAATTTTTCTATGTTTCGAGATAAATTCTCTTCATCAAACAATGTTGGATGTTGGTTGTGTAAATAATTTGCATTTAAATACAAAAAACGTTTCGGTTTGCTGTTTATGCATATGGGAAGATATAAAATTTACGTGTATGTTCCTTTTAACTAATCAGAGAGAAGATTCATTTTGAAATCTGGCCCCAAATAATGCATACTAACATTTTCCCATTTTTTCTTCTTTTTTTTCCTTTCCGTCCTTTCCTGATTTCTTCTTTTTCCTCTCTAACGGTCAAGATGTCAACCTGCTTTTAACTTAATTTTATCTTTTCCCCTTTTCACTTTTATTTTTATTGCTTCTCAATTAGTTTTGTTGTTATATATTTAATACCAATACTGTTCTTTCTGTTTTCTTATCATTCTGATCTTCTCTCCTAGAAAACAGGAGACGGGTAAAGAAAGAGAATAATTTTATTCTTCTTATAAGTGTTTCACTAGTTTTAATTCTTTCAAAACACCTGATTGATAAGTAACATTTTTATTTTTTCCTCATTTACTCCCTGATAACCTTATCCCATTTTATGCGGATGAATCTATATATAAATAAATATATATTGGGCACTTCTTTATAGAGCTCTTTAATAGTCTAATTTGTTTTAAATCTGAACAATATATATATATATATATATATATATATATAGTCATCCGCAGACAGATCTGTTCGCTGTATCACAGCTCATCAGTACGGTTAGACTCCGATTGCTGTTTAACCTAGGATTGAAACCCGACCGAAGTGGCGTCAGTCGGGGCGATTCTACCTCTGATCTATTGGCGCTCGGTAGAAGGAGGCAGACTTTTTAGCGTGTATATTGTCATTATACACGCCTAATAGCTGAGAGGGTTCCAATTCATTGCTGAATGAACGATGCGTATATGCTTAAGTAGCTACTGTTTTTCAAAGTCTACTATTCTTCCAGAGTGCTCAATCAGTGTGTGAGAGCGTATATATATAGTCATTCGCAGAGAGATCTGTTTCAGTACGGTTAGACATCTGATTGCTTTTACGCAGGATTGAAACCCGACCGAATTGGCGTCATTCGGTGATTTTGCCTCTGAGCTATGGGAGAAAAAAATATAATAATATATATATATTTTATTGGCTACGAAAATAATTTTCTAGATTTCTAGGTATCTCAGTTATTTTGAAAACTAAAGAAAGACGGAAAACATTTTCCTTTTATTTTTTAACATTACTTAAAGGGACTTTTGGGATGATTAAACTATTTTTATTCGGTTTACATTTCATTTTTTCATCAGTTATTCATATATTCTTAACTTGCATAAATTATAATGTCTATTACAAAACAAAGTATAGGATATATGTAATCAATAATCTTTTATAAAGTATTATTGACCATATTTTAAGATAAACATTGTGCAATATTTATATATGACATTTATTTCAATATGTATGTTTAATATGTCCTTATTTTAAATAAATGTAATAATGTTTTTTTTCATATTGACACAAGAAGCAAATGTCATTTAAAGATTTAAATTTATCTTCATTCTGATTAGTTAAATTAAACACACCCGTAAAATCTAAATGTTTCTGTCTTCCCCTCCATATTAACCCTTTAAAAAACAAAATTATTGTTTTCTAAATTCAAGTGTCAATCATGTTCACCACAGTTACTGAACATTGCCTGATGACGAAATAAATCTCGAATCATAGAAATTTCCGTGTTGCAATGTAAATTAAAATAACATTAAACAAAATATATAATTTGATTATATTATGCTTTACGATCTATGTAGTATTGAGCACTCTTTTGAAAAAAGTGAATGCCGGACCTCTCGGAATTCTGAAGCTTTTGGTTCTCTTCCTCTGCATATATCAGATACACGCTTGGGCGATCATGTCTCAAAAGAGACATGAGTGACTAGGCAGAAGATTATCCAGCAGTACGTTGCCATAACTTTCTGCGGTAGATTGGTTGCCATCCAAGGTTATAGAACCCAAAATGTCCTGTTATTAACCCATAACTCAAGTGAAGAGATGGGTTAATACCTTTCCCAAGGGTATTAGCGAGTAAGTGAATAAAAGTAATTCAACTGAAATTCGAATTCGGTTCTCCGATTTTTCGTTCCGAGCCAATATCCACTGCACCACAACGCACGTTTAATAGAGCGACCGTGAATACATACACACACACACACACACACACACACACACACACACACACATATATATATATATATATATATATATATATATATATATATATTCACGGTCGATCTATATATATGAAATTAATATTTGCATTTTTAATGTGACATTTTTATCAGATATATTTTAATTTTAATACATATATTCATTACTTTATAATATCTATTATAACAACTTTTTAAGCTGTGTGTTTACCTGTCTGTCTGTCTGTCTGTCTGCACACGTACACACTCCTATTAAAGCGTGCGATATATTCTTTTTTGCCCGATTGTTTAATTATTTATATATTAATTTATTCATGTGTTCCCCCATTAAGAGTTTGTTTCAAGCTTAGGTTATTATTCAAAATAAATTCGTGTTTATTACACATTTTTTTCCTTTCCAAGTTTTTCAACAGAAATGCGTCAGCGTACAGAGGTTTCGAGATAATTTATTTCTTTGGCTTATTAAATTATTCTCATTTTTAAAGCCTAGAATTTTTAGTTGCTCCTCGGTACATAAATCACAAAGCAAGCAGGTGATGACCATTTATTTTATTTGTGAATTAATAAGCTGTTTTTAAATATTTAAAACATACTTTATTTCTTATATATCTAAGAAAATAATTAAAAAATATGTCTCGATAGAAATTATTCATGAATCCATTTACTTGAAAGCCAAATAATTATACGCGTTTACTTTCTTTACATTTGCTTCTTCTTGTTTTTTTTTTTTTTTTGGTTGTTTATTTATCATTTTGTTCCAAGCAAGGCAATAAAACCACTAACGTATTAGGGGTTACTGTGTGTTAGAGAAAGAAGCACTATTAATGAATAAGAACAATAAAGAACAGAAATTAAGAAAATAAATAAACATCAACTTTTCATTTAAATTTTGATCAATGTCTAGATAGAATTCAAAGACTGGTAGCGACTGGATTTGGTTGAGAATCTCGAATATATTTCAGGGGCACCAGATCAAATATGAAAGCGAAATTAAATGTACAGACGAATAGGATAGTTATAAATATGCAGGCTTACGGCCTATCACGTTGAATACACCGGTTCGCGCTCGATCACCGAAGTTAAGCAACGTTGAGCCTGGTCAGTACTTAGATGGGTGACCGCTTGGGAATACCAGGTGCTGTAAGCGTATAGTGACGGATGTGCGTTGTGATGCAGTGGATATCGGCTCGCAAAGAGAAATCGGTGAGCCGAGTTCGAATTCCAGTTGAATACCCTGTATTCACTTAAACACTGGCACTCTTGGGAAAGGTATTAATCCGTCCATTCCCTTCAGTTATGGGTTAAATAACAAGGGTGAAAAAGAAAAATGTTGTAAAAATAAAATAACCTTACCCCAAAATCATGGGTTATGACCTTAAAATGATCCCATAATGATTGATAGGTCGTTAAGCTTCAAAAACAAACAAACAAATAAATATGCTAGAGGGGTTGTATCGAGAAAAATTGTCTAACCAAGAGTTATAGAATCAGATCTAACTATTCGTTGTAGATAATCACGCTACTCCATGTCAATAGAGAACGTGTGATTAAGAGGCGCGAAAAGTGTTCTTCTGAAGGTTCGCATTAACGATTTTTTCTGTATTCAATGCGAGGAAAAAAATCACCCAGCTAAGAAATTTATGTTTCCTTTTATCGTCATTTGTGTGTAATAAAGATTTTAACAGCTGAATTCGAAATTTTAGTTTCTCAGTAAACTTTATATTGTTTTTAACGTAAATCATTACTTGCATAAAATTTAATGTAAATATGAAAGTCTATATATTTTCCATATTCCCTAAAATGTCTTTAGAGGATAGAGCTTTTCCCAATTTAAACTGAAGTGTGTGTAAAAGTATATTCATTCCACGATAAAAAAGGGTTCACCATGCAGGCGCACGCAAACACTCACACACCTAGCGCCCAAAGCTTAAAGATAGAATCGCCGACTGATGCTAATTCGGTCGGGTTCAATCCTGGGTAAAAGCAATCGGATGTCTAAACGTACTGATGAGCTGTGATACAGCAAAACAGATCTGTTTGTGGATGACTATATGTAAAATATCTATCTAGCTATATATATATATATATATATATATATATATATATATATATTAGTCATCCACATACAAGCCTGTTTCGCTGAATGACAGCTCATCAGTGTGGCTAGACACATCCATTCTCGACGGATGTCAATCGGAGTCGCTACTTCCCACGCCATTGGCGCATGTATCAGAGAAGGGAAATTTTAAGGTGTTGTATATAAGCAGTGTATACACACGTCAGCTACAAGAAAACAGAAAAAGACAGCTAGGCGGAGAGAAAAGATTTTTATAATTTTCTGAACCAGAGACTGAGTTGCAACTGAGTCAGATTTTCTGTTTTTCTCAGAAGAGTTTTACTCGGCAGACAGATCCGAAGAAGTAAATCTTAATCCGAAGACAGCTGGACAATGCAAACACTGGCTGAACTCTGGGTATTAAGTAAAAACTCCACTTTGAGACGTGAAGTAACACGACGTCGGGTTAAAAGTGGTGTTACCGCGTGCGTACACACGAGCCTAGTAAAAACATCTACTATGCACAAGTATATAAACTTGTGTTATCTCTCAGTGCGTAGACAGAGACCCGAATGAATCTTTCTCCGACCCATTCAAAGAGACAACAAAATTGACAATTGGGAGTTCTCTTGGAACTCTAGATATTTACACAAATATCCCCCACTAGGAGAGAATGGGGCACAAGATAGGGTTTAATTTGGAGAACACGACTGCGTACACTCTGGTCAAGGGTCACATTTTACACTGACTCTGCCTGTCCTTTCTAAGCTCTACAACCTCTGGCTATCTGCTTCCTGCTTTCCTGCCTGTTGGAAGTCTTCCTCTGTAGTTCCTATATTTAAGAATACTAGAGAACCCTCGGACACCGCAAATTACCGCACTATCAGCCTTCTTCCGATCTTTGGCAAAGTGTTCGAAGCCATTATTAACGCCGAGGTGGTTCAGCATCTCACAGCCTAGAGGCTCCTCTAGGACAAACAGTATGGTTTCCACTTCACCAGGTCTACTGCTGATATGCTAACGACCATCACCGAGTATATATACCAGGCTCTCGACAAGAATGGCGAATCCCAAACCGTTGCTTTGGATATCTCCAAAGCGTTCGGCAGAGTCTGGCATGCTGGCCTTCTACGCCAACTGCGGAGCTATGGTATAACTGGACATTTGTTTGGCCTAATCCAGTCCTTCCTCGCTAACCGCACATTGAAGGTGATATTAAACAGATATGCCTCCCATATCTACCATATGAAAGCGGGTGCCCCTCAAGGCTCTATCCTAGGTCCTACGCTCTTTTTGATCTACATTAATGTTCTCCCCGATGACATTAGATCCCAAGTAGGAATGTACGCCGATGACACTACAGTTTACTCTCGCCTCGATCAAAAATCTGGTGTGGGCGGCAAAGCGAACCTCGCTACCGAGCTTGAAAAGGACCTCCACTCAGTAGTGGATTGGGTAAGAAATGGTTCGTAAATATTAATGCTTCAAAAACGAAGCTGCTATCAATTAACCATCATAGACAATCGCACCTACCTCCCATTAGCATGGAACATGCTTGCCTCCCAGAGAGTAAAACACTACGCCTCCTTGGCCTCACACTCTCAGCGGACCTCAAGTGGAATGAATATATCGAATCAATTGCTAAGTTCGCTGCTATGAAAGTCGGTTCTCTGTGCAGAACCCGGACGTTTTTTCCGTCTGAATCTATCCTGCACATATATAAATCTACCATTCACCCGTGTATTGAATACTGCTGCCACATCTGGTAGGGTGTCCCTGCTATTCTCCTCGAGGTTCTTGACAAAATACAACGGAAAATCTGTAATGTGATCGATACCAACTTGGCAGACCGGCTGCAGTCACTCTCTCACAGGCGTGACATGTCTTCCCTGTGCCACTTCTATGAATACTTTCACGGCTTCTGCTCCGATGAACTTAGTTCACTGGTGCTCCCTAGGTACGGAGTTGCATGAGATACGATTAGAACTAGGTCCCACCTTTTTACAGTGAAACCGATAAAATGTAACCGCAATTTCTAATTTAACAGCTTCTTTTATCGCACTTCCCGTCTGTAGAATTCCCTTCCACATAGTTGTTTCCCCGACAGTTACAATCTCCTGCAGTTTAAATGTAAGGTCAATAAACACCTCCTAACGCAAAAACTAGCATCCTTTCTCTCAAACACTCTTCCCATCTACCCAACCCTCATCCTCGTTATCCTTACCTGTCTATCACCCTCCTTCTGACATTTTCTATATCTAACCACTTTTTCTCATCACTTTCCCCTATGTAACCCCCTGCGCAATAGTGGCAGTGGTATGCCTTGCTTAGGGTGAAATGTTAAAAAATGCTTTCTGATCAACTTCAATCTTTATAAATTTAAATGCAGTGTTAATCGTTGTCTACTGTCCTACTGATTACTCTTCTATTTTTACGCCATTAATAAAATTCATATTTTCTTTTTATTTAACCCACAGTACCCCCTTGTGTCTAAGCAGATTTGGTGACTTGTTTAGAGTTAATTCGATTAAAAAAGTAAACCATTTATTAATACTTTATGTATGTGAGTCGATACATGAATGTGCCGATGTTTTAGCAGATGTAGCGTACTTGTTACATTACAAATCTTTCATATCTATTCAAGGGACTCATCCAAACTGAATGAAATCGCTTGAGTTAATCTGCTTATGATTACGTTATCAAAGTCTGCTTGTCCTCTATAGTAGAGTTTTTGCTGATCTGTTCCGCTACAATATTTCAACAAATATTTAAACATAATACTATCAGGAGCAACGCCATCACAGTTTTTCTCTCTAAACGATAATATCCAGTTAAACTGAATGCATAGAAATATGAATCGTTTGACTTCCGTGCCAGTGTTTCTTCCGAAATAAGTGTAAATTTCAATGACATCATTATTGCCAAAATGGATTTGTTTCACAAGGCCCGTTCCAATGCCGAACTACACCTATAAATTTAGATATATATGATTTACTAGCAGCATAGGCCAGCGTTGCTCGGGTGTAATGAAATCCATAAAACTAACCCATGGTCCTGGAGTTCAGAGTCAGCCTAAAGATTATTTGTGTGAAGTTTGGTGAGAATCGAATAAAAATTGTGGATTTTTATAAAGGACATACAGACAGATAAACAGTCACACACACACACACACAAACATCTTGCCTTATATATATATATATATATATATATATATATATATTATCGATTTTCTTCACTATTATAAGAACTGCAACCTTGAAACTTCTGAATATCATTTCTTATGTCTTTGGCTATGAGGGTATCAAATTTGATAAAATCGGACCACTCATTCTGTAACCCGATTTTTTCGATTATCGATTTTAGATATTTATCGGGGCTACCTCGACAAAATACCTAGCTAAGAACACACACAGACGCTTATAGTACAACTGTGTAAATTTTCAAGAAAATCGGTTCAGCCGTTTAGGAGTCTATAGGTAACGGACACACACAGACACCCACACACACAGACAAGGTTCCATTTATAAATAAGTTTAGATATCCTTACTTAAAAATAGTTATTGAAAGCTTGCGACGATATCACATAAAAACAATGACTCTCGTAGGATCACAGAAGTTGAGCAACTTTTAACTTGTGGATGGTTTGTCAATATCAACTGATGTAAGCGAAGATAGGCGGATGTTGTAATCGATCGCCGCTTGTGAATGAAAACCGTAGAACAGAATTCCAATTCCTGTTTGTTTTAATTACGTAAAATAATTTTGGATATGGTATTAATTAATCTTTTTTTCAATATTAATTATTCGTACCTTTACTAGTAAGTTATTATTATATCCCCAAAATTCTTACAATTTCAAAATATATTTTGGTTTTTAAATAAGCTAAATAAAGGTTGACAATATTTACAAAATAAAAGAAACTTAATCAAAGTTATTCGAAATGCTCCATGTTTTAATTGGCACTAGCCGTGACCGCTTCCTCCATCTGCGTCTATGTTGCTACGTTATCTATGAAGAGTTTCTAAGTGAATATATTTAAAACAGATCGAGTTTAATGTTATATTACGCTTATCAAAAAGAGTAATTTGAAATCAAGGCGACAGCAACGGTAATAGTTATGTTATCCGTTTCCTTATAAAGAAACATTTGACATTCATTGAAATTTATAAAATTGTTGTGGGTTCTCCCCATGATATATGATAATGGACTCGATTGAGTGTACATATACTCCTGCCATACAGAGAACTTTGGAGAGTTGCAGTTAGCAGTGTGCCACAATTTTGTAATTTTTTACAAATTAAATAGTGAGTTGCAGTTAGCAGTGGAGGGTAATCGTAGAGATCCGTTACAGTTATCGGAGAGTACCGGGAGATACCGAAGTTACCCAGCGACCAAACTAGCTCTGAGCTCCACTCAGCTAGAATAATATGCACGGATATACTGTTTCCAACGACTTCACTTCAAGACTTGTATATATTTATTTCTACTAATAGTATTTCTTGATTTACTAACCTGCGTTTAATTTTGTATATTACGTTCAATATAACCTACTTTTCTATCTACATATCTGTTTTGTTATTCATTATTTTGTGCGGTTCCTCACCCGGAATCCACAACAAAAATATTTCTCCAAATTTTTTTCCAGGAAAATATGCTTCGCTAGTTCTCTAGCTTTTATCCTTCTTTTCAACATTGAAGGAGTCTTCTTTTTTAAAGTTTTATTTGAACTATTGTAGAACGTTTATTTTACATGACTAATGACAAAACCAATATGTTAACGTTCTGTAGTATACACTAAAGTCGAACAATAAAACTCGAACAAAAATGACGATTTTCTCGCTTTTAAACGACTGAACATAAACTTGACCCAAAGTGATTTGATTTTTCCCTGTTAAGATGATGATCCTTTTCTCGGTTAATAAATTCACCGATATCAACTTACATATAAAGATAAGTATACAACATAACTTTATCAACATATCTATATTCGGTTCTTCTTCGGTGAAATTAGTAGTGGAGTAGGAGGTCGTCAGGACTGAGAGTCAGCACATACGAATCGCGGGCAGCAGTCCGATGGCTTCTCGTCTTCTATGTTCTGATCTTAGCTGCTGACTACAAACTTCTTATCTTCCTAACTACTCCTCTCTGATTTCACTTAAAAATGCGAACCTCACTGAAACCTAGCACCCCCAGTTACGTTTTGTTATTTCTCGGGCGCTGAATTCTTTGTCCCTGATCGTCAAAACAAAATTAAATTTGCCACCTACATTCTTCACTCAGTGATATCACAAAATAGCATCTATTTTTTCAAATCTTGCAACAACAATACAAATGCACTTCCACGCGAAAATCCACACATACTCAAAGAATATATGACAGTTCCTTCGTGCATACGTTTTAGTTGTTACTGATGTTGCTAGTCTTTACATGGTGTCTTTCCTGCTATTTATTACAGTGTTTTTCTTTGTTACTCCGTAGCGCCTGTGCACAATGTTAAAAGAAGGATGATCGTCGACAAGACCTGATGTTTTCATGCGATCAAAGCCATGTTTTCCACTGATCTTATTAAGTTGTTTTATAACGCCAACAACTTAGATATATCTGAATCGACATATTGTTATCATGATATGTCTATGGCAGGTTCGATTTCATGAAGCTGTTTAAGAAACTAACTAGAATGTGATGGTTAATATTTTAGTTTTGTAGCATCTAACAGTTTTGTGCGAAACTACATCCCAGAATTTTTTCCCATAACCGTTTTACATTTCTCTTATACTAAACTTTTCTATAACTAATCCTTACACCGAGATATCTGAAGTGTTTCGTATTTATTAATTCATCTTGTTTTTTATGATCGATTCATGGTATGTAGCATTAAAGCTGCCATTCCAATTTCAGATCATAATTTCCGTTTTAGAAATTTTTACCCTAGTGTAACTTCTTTTAACACTTTATGGGCAATTAAATTTTATATCAATTGTTGACTTCGGAAGAAATGTTTAAATGTTTAATTTTAATATACCTAATACTAAATTCATTAATACTGCTGGAAAATATAATAAAAACCGAAGAGAGAGAAAAATAGCTGAAAAAATAAATATTAAATGAACACACTGAGATCACGGTAATTATAAACGCAATTTTCATTCTCTGAATTCTCAAATAAGCAAACCGGTAAAAGCTAAGACTTGATATGGTTGGTTATTTAGAAATTTCGGGAAGCTAACCAGTAGATCATTTGCTTCTGTTTCAGTCACCTGGGAGTTAGGAGTTGATTTTTTTTTATCTGTCACCCGAGATGACCGGCACCAAGAATAAAACTTACTCCTAAATCTTTTAATGCAATGAAAGATTTTTGTCAAATATGGGAAGCTATGTTGTTTTATCTTGTCCACACTGCTAAAATTGGGGTTATATCAATCGCAGAGCAGGGCAACGTTTAATTTAATTTACTATCTGTTCGAATTTTCTAAAATAAATATTTTTTTCAGACGGTAAACGAAAGAAAGTTATGCAAAATTTAGATTCTAATGCACAAATCGGATCTTTTTTGCACTCTCCGTACAATCTTCTTGACTGTTTATATTTGTTGTAAAATCTTAATTTTTTTGGTTTCTCAGGAAACGCCTATATTCCTATGGAAATTTGTTCACTTTATTTTCAGCTGCCTGTGGCTTTCGATACCATGACCACAATAGCGATGAAACAAAGGCAGGTGTTTACAGTTCAGATTAAAAGAAAATATTATTTATACGGCTGTTTTCTAGCTGAGTGAATCTTTTTTTTTTGTCTGTAATATTCTACTATTATTAACATTATGATTTTATATTTTTGTTATATCATGTCGCTCGATCTGGAGAAAAGAACCAAGAAAACGTATGTATAAAAATGTAATCTTATAATTTTATTGTTTGTCGGTGACATATTTGTGGCGAATAAGGGCAGTCGAAGAGAGCGGCGTACACGAAAATACTTTCAGGAGTTGTTTGCTAGATTATTTTCTTTCAGATAAAAATTCTAACCTTTATATAATCTTAAAAATCCCACTCATTTTTCCATTTTAGCTTTCTTACTTTGTTGACTTAATTTACGGTCACATATATCTGTCAATCAGCCTTGTTCTTTGTTGATTTTATCTATGTCCGGATGTATCCTACTCGGCAATCACCTTTCAAACCGGTTTTCAATTGTGCTGTCTTTTTTCTGTTACATTTTTCTGACATCATCTATGGCCGGTTATATCTGTCAACCACCCTTGTCCTTTGTTGACTTTATATACGGCTGGATGTAACTGTCAGTTATCTTTGCTTTCAAGGTAATATATTTCATTTTGTCATAATATTTCTCAAATATAAGATGCATTGTAAATACACTTGTTTATTCTAACAGTATTTTTGGTGTTGCTAAACATTATTTACAGAGGTATGATCTTTGCTTTTTCCATTGCCTGACAAAACAGAACAATCGAAATAGGAATCAAAGATATTCTTAGATGATCAAACCTGTCCTTAAAATAATAGCCATAATCATGAGTTCTGTTTCAGCACTTCATTTGCTGCTTCCGAAATTCGCAAAAAAATAAACTAGAAATCAGAAAATATATATTTTTTATACAGTATTTCATATTTATATTTATAACATTTCTGACAAAAATTGAATCGGTATATTTTTATTAGCAGAGGATATAGGTTCGCCTATTGTCTGTTCAAAATCCTCGCCTGCATTTTAAACATGTAAATATGCATCCTTTTTTTTCCTTTTTAGGATTGTGTTATCGGTTTTTCTTTCACCTTCTTCAGATGTTAAGAATTTCGAAAATTACTAGGGTATATCATCTCCACCCCTTTCGCGTAGAGCTCTTTTTTGGTAGTCATGGTTTATCTCCTTCTAACCCTCTAAAAGTTACTTATTCACAACTGCTGTAGCTTTGTATTGAACCCCTATGTGAAGGGGTTATCCAAGAAGATAAAAAGCATCTATGCGCCATAAAGCACCAGGACGATCTTCAGAAGTGATTCTAAATTTCGCAGAAACCTCTCCCAAGTAAGACCGCCAAGAGAGAAGAACATGACTAAGGACTGTGGGTACGCCATGCCATGCAGCTGTGGAAAGAAAAATAAAGGGAGAAAAAGGCCATCTCCTTAAGGTAAAACTGCAGGAACATTGCAAGACCGTAACATGAGAGAAAGTAGAAAATCAGGCGTAGCTGACCACATATGGAGGGAAAAATGAGAACACTGGCCCCTTAGGGGATGAATTTGGAATAATAGATATAGAACGCCACTGGAAACTACGTAAACCTAAGGAATCAGGACATATGGTAGGCTACAAACATATTTTCAGTTTGTACAGCAAAACAATTATGAGAGCTAGAAAACCTACAATATTTCGTCATTGGTGGTTACAATCTCAACAAAATAAGACATGCAGACGACACAAAAAGTAGCAAGAGAAAGCGAGAAAAAAGAACTAAATGTAATTTTCAAGAAAACTGAATTAATGGTAAACAGCAAAAAGAGGAACTAAAATCTAATTAGTTTAGAAATTTTAATATCTGGGGAGTATTCTGACAGAGGATTGAAAATGCGTCATTGAAATCTAAAGATGCATTAACATCGCCAAGACTCGTTTCAAAAGCTAAGCAATGTATTAATAGACAGGGAGATTTCCTTGAATAACAAAGTAATGAGTACTAGATTTTTATGTGATATCTGACCTTCTATACGGTAAAGAATGTTAGACGGTCTTTTTAAGGAAGGAGGAAAGACTCGAAGCAGTAGAATTGTAGTACTACAGAAGGATACTGAGGATACTGTGGACAGAGCATGTGAACAACTACAATGTGTTGGAGAGAGTAGGAACGAAGGTGAAACCTATACTTAGCATCAGTAAGAGACAGCTGAAGATTTCTGGGACACATAATGAGGAAGGAGAGTTTAAAGAAACTGATACTCACAGGACGAATCGAGAGAAAAGGAGCCATGAGAAGGCAGCGTGAGATATACTTGATGGGGTTGGGCGAGTAGATGGTGGATTGGGGTCTGGAAGGGATGCCATGAGGACAAGAAATAGAAGCGTTAAAGGAAAGGTGCAAGTGGAAGTCTAAGATTGCCTACATCATGTAGAGACAAGGCATCAAAAAAGAAGAATATTTGCAAATATTAAAAAAAAACAATACAAAACGTTTTTGTAATAAAAATCCCAGCAACTTCTAATTATGAAAATATCAATCACAAAGGATATTGTATTGCGATAGTTTTTGCAAGCGCTGTTTTTGTGCCCAATGCAAAATAAAAATACAAAATAAAGAAATAATCACCCAAGAAAAGTACTCAATTATCGAATGGCAAATAGCGCCGTCACAAAAATGCTTCCAATTATTTGCGTGTGATTCTATTTTCATGTAAAAGTGCACTCAAGAAATGAATACTGCCATATTGACAATATTCATCACGAGAGAAATTATATATAAATCCGTTGTATCTCCAATAGAAAGGCTGTCGTTTTTAAAAAAAAATGTGCATTCTAATAGACTTTTTCATCTTTTTGTTTCGTAATGATTTGTTTGCTTGACGAAAACCATAATACTCTCAATCCAGACCACATCCAGCCAGTGTTTCAGAACAGTAACATTATTATTATTATTATTATTATTATTATTATTATTATTATCCAATTTCTGCTATAGCCACACTACATATCAAGGCTGTGAGAAGACCTAAGGCATGTAGTGACTGTTGTTATGACTATATTTCATTATTTTTTTTTCCTAACTCTTCTGAAGTCACTAGCGTTACATGGACAAAGTCATTTTCTTTTAAGCTGGGATTTCCAGAGATTTTTCATTGTGATGTTGTGCTATTTTTTCTTTAACATTTCAAGCGCATCTACTATGACAGGTACTAAACTTGTTTTCAGTTGCCATATTTATTATTATTTTTATTTTAACTAATTTCATCTCCGTGAACAAAACGTGTTCTTCATGAGAATTCAAGATGAAAAATATGAAAGATCAGAACTGTATGCTGTTGTGTTATCTGCTGAAATTTCAAGAAATATTTTATAAATATTACGTAGATATAATTTTTTTCTGGAATATTTAAGTAAGATCGTCCTCGTTACCGATTTATTATAGACGCTTATTCTCACTATAGGAGTGTCAACAAATCATTCTTCCGAATGCACTGACGATTTAACAGTCATGATGTGAAAACAAAATAAGTTAAATTTATTCAAATATTATTTATTAAAAACGTAAGAAGCTACGCTTTCAAAGAAAGATCGAACCAAGAGGAAGGCAAATTTCCCCATCCATATTGAAAGAAATCTGAATTATATTTTTTTGCCACCAAAAATATTGATTGTTTTCTGTTTCAACGAGAGTGTGTTAAACGTTTATTAGCTGCCCAAGAAAATTATTTAAGCAGACATACCAGTTGATAGACTAAGACGTGAAATTTTCAAGATTACAACAGCTGACATACATGTATGACTTTGAACTTTTTAGCCGACTCACTGATATTGTTTCTCAATGTTCTGCCACTAAAGAAATTTTAAAATAACGAAAACAGATAAAACCATGTAAACACGAAAATTGGGTAGTTTAGTATAGTATAGTATAGTATAGCATTTTTTTGCAGTGTGTATATGTTGTTTTGATCTGCCGAATAATTCTTGCAATGAACAACACTTTTCATCATTGCCCAGAACGTATAGTAAAAAACTTCTGTGGATAGAGTTCTGATGTTGGCAATGTTTTACTATCATGCCAGAGTGATTGGTTTTTCCACGATTTTTAGTAAAGTTCAAAGCGATATTTCATAGCCTGCTACATTGCAATTCAAAAATACAAATTTGCCATTCATGTTCGAAAAAATAAACTTGATGTTAGAATATATATCCAGAGTACAAAAGAGAAAATGTTGAGAAACATAAATAATCGCTTTGTAAATTTTACGAATAAGACATTAAATATATTATAAACGAGAATGTTTAATTGAAATGACGATAACACAATATCAAGTTTATTAGCGTTTAAACTTGTTTCTGTATTGTTTGTTTGACTCATACATCACAGCGTTGAAATAGTAAATCACTTTCAAAATATACATCACTACTGAATATTATGTGTAAATGACAAACCAACACATCCGATTCGAATATAGGACACCTCGGAGTATTTTAATGATTAGTGATCTTATCTCGCTAGAATCATTACAATTGAATAGTGAGTTCAATACTCACTGGATACCTTATATTTACAGCCTTGTGCCACATCTAAGCTGCGATTAGAAAACCACCATCTGATTCGGATATTAATTGCTTGCTTATAGTATCTGAGGAAACGAGGATAAACATCAAGACACTCGCCCAAAGATTCATTAAAAATTTGTGTAAGATTTAGAGTTTAGATTTAGAGCTAAGAGTTCAGCGTAGAATATTGTTGAACATATTTTACATATTTGTCCAACAAATCTAGATTTGTAACTATTGTCTGTCAGTAAAATCACTAGTCACTGTTAAAATCTTTTTGCACGTTGTTTAATATAGCTTTCTTTTAGAAAAAAAAAACTTATTTTAAACCACTCCCATGCCTCTATGTGTTTGTTTATTGACAGTTTATATCTCCAAAGGCGAATCCACATAGACCATTCCAAACTGTAAAAGTCTGAAAAGTTTAAACTTTGTATCTCGTCTGAAAAACTTGAGTCAAAAAATTCGTTCAATGTAAGGGTCAACTTTTAAAGATAGTTTGCTGTAGGAGAGATTAGAACCCCTTAAATATAATAGGGAAAGCCATCATTTAGTGATTGTCTCTGAGTCGATCTAAATAGATATGCCTACTTCCGAATATTATAACTTACTTCTTCAAAATTTATTTTGTTTTATAAATTCATCGTTGAGAAACCAACGGATCCCGGTTAGATATAACGTTTATGATAATTTATGAATCGAGGTCAAATATTGAGACACTCGCCAATGTATTCTAAATAATATATCTCAAATAAAATAGACAGTTTTGTGGTGGGGAATTGTTCCAACTGAGAATCTATAATCATTCAATATCAGAATAGACCCGCTATCCCTCGATTCGTATTGATGCGAACAATATTCTGTGCCATAGATTTAAATCCTATCATTGATTTTTATAGTTTGTAATAAAGATTTTGACGCATATTGGGAACAGAAGTATGATTACCGAGAAAAAAAACGTCACTCGGAACTCTAAAAAAAAAATAACAAAAACTACGCTGACATAAGGAACGTGTAGAGACTTGTATAATTCCCCCAAACAATAAATAAAAGGAAAATACACTACAAATAAGGTAAAATAAACTTTTGTTTATTTTCGTAAAAAAATAAAAGAATTTTTTTATACAAAAATGTAGTTGTCCGTACAAAGATGAAGAATGGAAGAAAGAAAGGAATTGGGAGTGTGAGTGGGAAAGAAAGGGACTATGTGTTGCGAGAGAGATGAGAGAAAGGGCGGGTGAAATGATGTTCATTTATGCGTGATACGGTCTGTTCTGTGGGCTGCTGTATTCTCTCTATATGTGCTCCGAACTGCCCGTTCCTCTCTATCTTGAAGAAAGTTTCTACTGTCTTTTTATATTCCTGGTGAGACTCCTGGAAATCGAGAAATATGTTTCTTTTATCGATCCCTGATTGGTCAAAATTCATATTTTTGACCATGTGATGGGTTTTCAACTACGTCCGTGCTATTGGTTGCGCCGTTCTTGTTTTTGACCCCAAATGGTTTGGTAAGGAGTGAATGCCCACGCAATTTTATTTTTAGAGACACACGTAGTGTAAATTAATTTTATTGTGCGTGTGTGTGTGTGTGTGTGTGTGTGTGTGTGTGTGTGTGTGTGTGTGTGTGTGTGTGTGTGAGCTTGGAAAATAAAACAATAACAGCACAACCGAAAGATTAAGGTAAATAATTGGGTTGTTGCCACGATTCTTCTAAGAATATATAATCCGGTTATTATTTACAGTTTTTTTCTCGCGTTGATCTTCTAATGATCTACAAAATTACCAACAAAGATTCTGATGGGTTATATGTCAGGTTGCTTTACAACTGACTAGCAGTATAGCCCGGCGTTGCTCGGTTGTAATGAAAGCTTAAAATCTAATCCATCGCGCTAGAGCTCAGACTTTTTGAACGTTGGCACGAAAGACTAAAAAGCAATAGTTTTTTCCAGTTAAAGCGAAAGCATAGACTGAAAGAAAAATGGATGTAAGTCAAATTTTGATTGAATGGTATCGATATCAAATAAGTTTTTTCGTCGTAAACTGAATTTTGAATGCTAAGTAAGTCCTCTGAGTAAATGGTATCATGGCTAAGACTAAAAACTACAATGATATATACTTAGAACCAAACTCGAAGTAAAAACTAAAATAAAAGGGCTGAAAAAATACAGACATACAGGCAGATAAACAGACACACACACTAACATCTTGCTTTTTTAAATATATATATATATATATATATATATATATATATATATATATATATATATATATTATCGATTTTCTGCACTATTGTAAGAACTGCAACCTTGAAACTTCTGAATATCATTTCCTATATCTTTGTCCATGAGTGTATCAAATTTGATTAAAATCGGACCACTCCTTCTATAACCCGATTTTTTCGATTATCGATTTTCAGTACAAATCGGGGGTACCTCGACACAAAACCTAGCTAAGAACACTCGCAGACGCTTATATTACAACTGTGTAAATTTAAAGAAAATTGGTTCAGCCGTTTCGGAGTTTATATGTAACGGACACACACACACACACACACACACACACACACACACACACACACACACACACGCACAAAGTTCCATTTATAAATAAGTTTAGATATTGGTACAATGTAACAAAGTAATAACTTCCAGATGATCGGTATTCAGGAGCAAACCCGTTTTTTATCAGATGTTTCGGGCGAGGAGAGCCTAGAGTGATTAAGGAAAAAGCCTGTGAAAGTGGGAGATATATGTCGATATATGCAGCATGTCTACTAATGGCATAACATCCTTTGCCAGATGGTTTACTAGACTGATATCAACGGCTGCGCTGGACGTTTACTCCGACGGCATGACCTAGCCGTGTCCACAAGTTGGAAAGCATAGGCTGTAATTTAACCTGGAGAAGAATAGGTTCCACCAGATGTACTTGGCGAAGGGGCACTTCGCTGAAATTGATATCTGCCCGGCTTTAAAAACAGACAAGAGGAGATAACTAATATTGTGCTCAGTGACTCTACAATCACATCCTGTTAAAGGAATGATGATGATGATGATGATGACTTTTTACCACAATTCTTGTACCCGAGGCCATATATTTCTTCTTGTATTTTTAGTAGATGTCAGAATGTATGCAAAAATAAATTATTCTCTGACTGAGTTGTTTACACAAAGGTTTTGTTCAAAGTTCTAAAACTAGGATTAAATCATACGAAGCCCCAAATAACAAACTTCTATCAAAAATAAAGTGTACGCCATGATTTAAGCTTTAAAACATAAATGAACTTTAAAAATATTATTTCAATGAATATACAAATAGAATAATAAATTATTTATGTTTCATTCATACGTTCTTCTACAGCGTGTGATAAAGAGTTCAGGTATCATCAGAATGGCACCAGTTCTACCAATAGTGTTGTATTTCTTCAGCGGTTAAAGTTACTTTCCAGTCCTTTCTGGAAAATAAAAATATTAAACTTTTCTTTCACCTAATGGTGTGTAGGGCAGCGTTTTTGCTGTTTGCGTAACAAACTGTTTTTACGGGGCAGGGTTGCTATCCCTGCATCCAACCCCCAAACCGGGAGGAAGGTGATTTTCTAAGCGTAGCTTAGACTTAACACACTACCGAAAGTAGGGGGTACCCAGCGAAGATTGAACTCGCTACTCAGTTATAATGATTCTAGCGAGACGAGCTTGCTAACCATTAAACCACGTTGAGGTGCCCAGTTTTTTCTTGAGTCTCAGAAATTCCACTGTCTATTTTGATACTTAAAAAGCGGTTATCTAAACTTATTTATAAATGGAAATTTGTTGCTGTGTGTGTGTCTGTGTCTGTGTGTGTCCGTTAAATATAGACTCCGAAACGGCTGAACCAATTTTCTTGAAAATTTACACAGTTGTAATATAAGCGTCTGCGAGTGTTATTAGCAAGGTTTTGTGTCCAGGTAGCCCCGATAAATATCGAAAATCGATATGCGAAAAATCGGGTTATAGAAGGAGTGGTCCGATTTTTATCAAATTTGATACACTCATAGACAAAGACATAGGAAATGATATTCAGAAGTTTCAAGGTTGCAGTTCTTACAATAGTGCAGAAAATCGATAATATATATATATATATATATATATCAAGATGTTTGTTTGTGTTTCTGTTTATCTGCCTGTATGTCTGTATTTTTTCAGGCCTTTTATTTTAGTTTTTGCTTTGGGTTTGGATCTAAGGAGGTATAATTGTAGTTTTTAGTCTCAGCAATGATACCATTTTCTCAGAGGACTTATTTAGTCTTCAAAACTCAGTTTACGACGAAAACATTTTGACTTACATCGATTCATTTTTCTTTCAGTCTTTAGTTTCGTTTTAACTGGAAACCGCTATTGATTTTAGTCTTTCGTGCCGGCGTCCAAAGAGTCTGAGCTCTAGGATCATGGATTAGTTTTAAAGCTTTCATTACACCCGAACAACGCCGGGCTATACTGCTAGTAAAACATAATTTGAAAACACTATGAAGCTTAAACGCGTCCTACCGAGATGTTTCTGTTTGAAGAAGTTATTTTAATATTACAAATAATAACAAAAATATGTACGAAAGTTGTCATCGCGTTGTAGAGTTTAATCATGTGAATATATAACACCAAGTTGTGTTTTAATGAATTTGAATGGTAACAACAGAAGACAAAACGTTTCAAACACAATGGCACAAAGTTATCACACATTGGAAACATTGAAAAATAAACATTTTGTTTTCATAATTTGATCTTTTTTTAATTATTTTTCTCAACCCACTAAATAGCTTTGAAGATTTAAAACAAAGAAAATTTAATGGGAATTATCAACTCCTATTTTGTAGTTGATCAGTGCTATAGGATAATGAATTTGCATTAAATCCATTACTTTACACAAGTAAAGCTTACCACAAACACCAACTCTATTCATAGCTGTCTCTTATATCAGCTGGAAGTTCAAGTCTATCAAGGCATTTTCGAACATTTCTGTCTGCTTTAACCCTTGCTATGCGACAGCTCTCGAAAGCGGTCTATTCCTTATGAACATTCTTCCACAAGGTGGTATGGTCATTCGTATTCGTCTTCCAGTCGTAGGTTGTGGTAATCAAAACTCAAAATCAAACTCAAATTCAAGACGTCATTATAAAGCTTTTCTGGTAACTAATTTGAAATCTGTTGTTGCTTGTAACATGACCACTCGAACGCAACATATCTTTTAGATTTTTTGCTTCAATGCTGTCACACTTCGTTCAAACACTTATAGTTCGCTAACACGCATTCTCCAGTTGATTAATTGTATTCGACGTAAGCATTGTTCCTGAAAGGGATTATACTGCTACAAATGATTACGATAAACATACATACATCAGTGGGACTAAGATACAAGCTTAATTCCACATACACATCAGTTGATTACGTGCCATACAAGAAAACACGTTTGAAAGTTCACGTCTCTTTCGATCCTTAAATGACTAGACAGAATATTTTCACGCAGTAGGTTGTCATTTATTTCTGCGATAGACTGGTTACCAAGGCTATAGAACCTACTTGCTATTCAACTCATAGCTGGAGTGTGAAGTGATAGATTACTACTTTTCTCAAGAATATTCGTGCATAAGTGAATGCAACGATTTATATTTGAAGGATATTTGTGTGTAAGCGAATGCAACGAATTCGAATGAAATTCGAACTCGTCTCTTCGTCTACTCATTTCATTGCAGCACAACGCACATATAGATTCACCGATCCATATTATTTTAATCATTTCACTCCAAACAAATCCATAACGTCATTAAGAGGCAAGAGGTTACTAAGTGTTGGATAATTTGAGAAAAACTACTATTAAGGAAACTAGACAGTAAAAGTATATGAAATAATATCACAGAAGGTAAGGATTGATATATTATTTAAATGTTTGAAGATCCAAATTCAGTGGAAAATAAGTAGATGTGAGAAAGTTTTATTAAAGAATGGTAAGATAAGAAAATGTTAGCGTAGAATCTACGGCTATATCTGTACATACAAATATAATTATGTATGCATAAACGCATTCTTGCATACTCTGATGCCATACTAAGCATGGCTACATAACTGATTAGAACTGTTAATAACTACATGTTTTCCTTTGCAGTAAATATCTTATTCATAATCATAAATTTGCTTGTCAGTTGCTTGAACTGAAGCAGTTGGGTATGTCATCGAGGATATGAAACAGTGTTGATCTATATTCATCAGAAGAATAATGGATGAGCCTCATGGCAGATCTTTGAGAATTTGTGAAGTTTTAGAGATACTTCACCGGAGGTGAGATTAGAATCCCTTAAATATAATGTAGAACACAATAGGTTGTCTATGTCGATTGGGTTAAATGAGATAAAATATTCCAAAATGGACCCCTCTAGTAGGTAATACTTTTTTTATTATTAAAAACACTTATTTGGCTGTAAGGTATGTGCCAAGAAGGAAATTAAGTAAATGGGTGTTATGTTAGGTATATTATCTTCATATGTTTGTATTACAGAGTCATTTTGTTGTATTAGCAATTTCTTACTGAAAGTTTATTATTAAGATGATAGAAGATTAATTCTTTTTGAATAACGTATAGTTTATTGTGCTTTTAAAATAAGTTTGATTAAGAACCCGTTTTTTGCGCTTGTATACAGTGCGTGCTAGGCAAAATATGTCCGTACGTGTGCAATTGTTCAATTATTCGTAATCAAAGTATATAAGTAACCCTCAAGAAACGCTCAATAGGTCAATATACATTTTCTAGCAATAAACTATTGATTTCTCCTCGTTGGCGTCAAACAGATAAATCAAAGGTTAATATAATGCGTATATTACAATTGAAAACCTTTGGAACTTCAAAAAGGGAAGAGATTCTTCTCATCGATCGACTCTCTTGTCGATTGCCGGCGGAAAACTTTATTGACATTTTTACTTTCTCAAAAATAAGAGAAAGAAAAAAAACTTTTTGAGTAATTAACAAAAAACGAAAAAAAGATTGCAACTGATGAATAAAGACTTACATTTCTTTCATCGAGAATCTATTTGTACCTTATAATTCAATCGTCTTCACGTGTTTTAACGTTCATTGTTGCATTTGTTCCGATTGTATATATATTTCCCCTAATTTCGCAAAGATTTTTAAATTTCTGATATTCTAAAATAGTGAAAATTTTATCAAGAGAATCTTTCGGAAAATTAGTATTATTATAATGATCTTGATATATAGCGGTATTATTTTTTTTTATGAATGCCATTATTGATTTCTAACAAGATTTTAAATTTTACTTTTGTGGAAACTTTGAAGTAGCATTAATGACTAAATTTCTACTGGAAATAAATATTATATTCTATTATAAATATTTATTTCTCATGTGGTAATTATAATATATTTTTATGATAACTGGTTGAAGATAAAGTGCTTACATTTATGTGAAGTATATATGCCAAAAAAAATATTGCTTATTTGTGAGACCTCACATCGTGGTTTTCACTCACAAAACTTACAAGTGGAAACAAACACAAAAATGAACATGAATAAAGAATATCACATGATTATCATAATTTCAGAATAATATAAATGTTATATCCATTTATAATAATAATTAAGTATATTTCAAAATTATGACGTACGTTTAAAGTAAAATTCCGTATGTGAAATTGAACAGTTAAAATTTCATTAGCGTCTTTATAACAGTTTATCGCGATACTTTTAGTGATCGCCATATTTCCATTATGCTTCCTGGAAACCAGTTAAGAAACAGCGATTTAGAAGTTAGTAAAAGTTGGCATTTTATAAAATTTCATTTTGAGAAAAAAATATTTACGGGGATGGGAACACAAAATTGAAGCGATCCGATCTAAATAACAAATAACAATACTTACCTGGGACTGATTCTGATTCGGTCAACACACCGAATTAAAATAAGGTACCAGGAAGATTAAGAATCTCTCATTTAATAATTCACAATAACTAAAGGTAGGATTTTTTATTTTAAGTCACTTAAAATATGACAGATTGCGTAGATTATTGTAAATTGGTACACCTTACTGTACTGATCAGATCTTTGGCAAAACGATCTGAATTGTTTTAATATTAGACTAAAGAAAATTCCTAATACAGCCAATATGATTGCACGAATAGAAATGTGAACATGTCTTGCCGTTCCTAAATTCATTATTGAGACACACCACCACATAGCGATGAGAAGTAAAGCCAACCTATAACACCCGTCTCTCTAGTTCCCACTTTTTATTCTCTCTTTCTGTATGCCACTTATTCATATCCTTTCAATGAATTAGATATGCCTTGTGAGTGTTAATTTATTGAAACTTTCCTTCTTTATTGAATATGCTTGTAACATAGCTGTTACCTACGCAGAAAAATGGATTTTGCGTGCGGAGTTCAAATTTACACCTGATGCCGATGCGGTTTCTCACATTATACATTTGTCAATGTTAGGAAATTTGATGAGATAATGAAAAAAATCTGTGTGACGCATTTTGCTTGTTAGGTCATCAATGCACTAAATAGATGATAAAGTTTTAAGTTTACATAAACAAAAATGAAAAATGAGGGAGGCTGATATTTGAATTTTCATATTTAATTTAATCTAAATACATCTTGGTATAGACTCTCGCATTTTATTATTTTAAAAGAAACTTGCACACACACACACACACACACACACACACACATATATATATATATATATATATAAATATATATATGGGCAACAATCTCTCTTTTATGCAAATTTCATTAAAAATGCCACATGGTGTGATGATTGAGATATCATGTAATTTTTCATGTGGTCTTATGAGTTTTGCTTTTGATGACATAAAGTAGATAAAAATTATTCAAATATTTTGTTTATCCGAGCGTTTTCGGATATATTTTAAGCCATTTTCGAGGAAGAATGTTAGTTTATGCGTAACAGACCCTATGTGGTGTTATTCAAAATGTAGAGCAGAGTTATGTGTTATGTATAGATCAGAGTAAGCGTGTTGGTAATGTGTTCGTAATTGATGTTATTAAGAGTTGAGTTTTCTAAATTATTAGTAAAGCTTCTATTATTTTTAGTCTTCATTTGCATGTGGCTGTTGCTATGATAAACACACGCACAAACACACGCACACACACACACACACACACACACACACACACACACACACACACACACACACACACACACACACACACATATATAAAATAAAACCATTTCACCCCAGCAGAGCATCTGTGTGTGTGTGTGTGTTCCCGCGCGCGCGTGCGTGTGTGTGTGCATTAAAATTAGAAAGATCAGCTTATTATGCTATCATACTTTTGCAATTTCGGTATCATCAAGCATTATAGATTAAATCTCTCTCGCTTTCTCTTTCTCTCTCTCTCATTTTCTATCTCTCTCTCTCTCTCTCTCTCTCTCTATATATATATATATATATATATATATATATATATATATATATTACGTAAAAATGTCCGAGATTATCAAAATGGAATGACCAACCAGAATTTTTATTTTATTTTTTCATAACATTATTTTTAATCAATAGACGTATTTTAGCAGATATTCTGCCTTCAATTAAGTGTTTTTTTTTACAAATATATTTTACAGGTCTGATAATTTACGGTAAATTTTAATGTAAAAATACGTGCCACCTGGCAGGAGCCGAACCTGTGACTCACAGTATCATAGGTGAAGTTACCAAATGACACCTCTTCAACTGCTCGACCACGAATGATTGCAAAGCCTAAACCTAGCTAAATTGAGCTTTATATACATAGATTTTGATTTTGAAGGAAAAAATGGTAATAAAAAAGAACGAGCTAAGCACTTGAACATCAGTCAAAGTGCGTAGCCGAAAGAAAAAAACCCAAGACGAGTAAGCTAAAACAAAAAGCGCTCAAAACACAAGTAGAGCAAACAAAGTAAATAACTAACCTAAAGAGCCAGTTTTCCCTGAAGATCCGGTTAGTTGAAACCTTGGTAGGTTTATGTGTGTGTGTGTGTGTGTGTGTGTGTGTGTGTGTGTGTGTGTGTGTGTGTGTGTGTGTGTGTGTCGAATACTACTCACTGTACAAATATTTTCAGCTATTTTAGAAATTCATCCAATATACATTTTCTACTTGCTGTCAGCGGAAATCTTTAATCCAATAGCCACGAGTGATATGGAAACGTGAAAAGTCATGATTGCTTTCGTCCTGAAAGGATAGGGCACATAGAAGAATATATATATATATATATATATATATATATATATATATATAAAGTAATGGTTACTATTGTATGTATATTCCAAAGTTGGATATTTGCATTCAAATTTTCTCAAAAAAAAAAAAGAAAAAAGAAAACGTAGAGCATCAATATATGGTAATTATTGTATAATAATAATTGAAAACTGTGACTTAATAGCTATATTTTCGGTGTTAAAACACCATCATCAGACTGTCTCATGATGAGGTTTTAGCACTGAAACATTATAGTTATCAAGTTGCAGTTTGTAAGTATTATAAAAATAATGATTGCGATCGATCTATCTATCTATCTATCTATCTATCTATCTATCTATCTATCTCTCTCTCTCTCTCTCTCTCTTTCTCTCTCTCTCTCTCTATATATATATATATATATTGCAATCATTATTATTACAATAATAATTGCTAATCGGTCGAATTTCGATCCCGGTTGAAAGTAATTTTATGTGTCTAGCCACACTGATGAGCTTTTATACAGCAAGACATGCTTGTATGGGGAAGACTAATATATTATGATCTCATTACGACTGAGCTCTCTAGAGAGGAAAATTTTTAAACACTTACCAATTATGCCATTTACGCCTTACTTTCCGTAATGAATTGGGTTCTCTCGTTGATCGACCTGTGTATACACCGCATTTATATAAAACGCTAAAATTTCCCTTCTCTCGTTCCCTTCCCCCCTATGGCTTAGATGGTAGGGGCTCTGACTGACACCAAATCTGTCGAGTTTCGATCCCGGTTGAAAGGAAGTGAATGAGTCTACCCATACTGTTGTGCTGTAATAACCAGCTTTTTACATATCTATATCTACATATATATATATATATATATATATATATAGATAGATAGATAGATAGATAGATAGATAGATTTATTTATACATATAATTATTATAAGGAAGTGAAAGAATAGGTAGATGATAACTACTGTTCATGCATTTATTATAGAGAGTGTTCAATATATAGAAAAGCTTAATATAGTAATTTTGTCATTACAATAGTTTATAACATCATTATATTACGATACAAAAATGTTCATGTTTCAGAAGAATACTTTTCTTCTTCGGGTGATATTTCAAAATATATAGTTAAATGATGTATTTATAAATTATAATATGAATTCATGATTATTTAGAAAATATGGGAATGGTATTTGAAGGATGTGCTTGTAGGTGTGTGAACATTGTAAAATCAAAAATAAAAACTGAGTTGAACTTTTGGGTTGCAGACGTCGGGTAAATTAAAAGCAATACCACGACGTTGGCATTTTTACTTAAGGAAAACACGCCAGACCTGCGTGCCAGTCACAGAAATAAAAGTGTCTGTATAAGTAATACACCTTAGTTGTGATGTACTTATTTTTCAATGGCGTCAAGCGACAACCAAAAATACAGGAAAGGACGTCAAAATGAAAATTATGTCAGTAAAATAAATAAAAATGTCGTTATTTCCAAAAATACGTCAATATGCCGCCAGTCCTCAAACTCTTCGGACGTAAGAGAAAGAGGGGCAACCAATGGTTCCCTTTTACAGTACCCGGTCACAAGTTCTTGGGACCAGGAACTGACTTAGAAAAACTCAAATACTTACCACTCCTAAACAAACTAGACTGAGCGGCAAAAAGACACAAATTACGCAGACTCTAAGACAACTAGAGAGGCTGATGTACAGTTCGAACGCGACACAGAAGGAACAGGGTTATTGGGTGTCGCAAGCAGAACAGCTATCAAACTTAAACACACACTTGGACTCGACGGATTTTTCAGAGGTAATACCCACTTGGCTAACACTGCTTGTACTGTCGGGAATAATAGCATACAAAATATGGCGGACCAATCTGCGACAATGGTGGACGATTCGGACCACGGAAACTCCAACGGATGGACCGGGACTTAAATAGGTGACGCACTGCCACACGAATCTGGTAACGAGTTCAGGAGCTACATGCTCAAACGTAGATTCAAAAACATTATAAAACTTCGGACATGAATGACATAAACGCCACGTTCACAAAATACGAATCTACAGAACAGACAGGTATACACAATGGAGGCCATTTTGCGGGGTCACAACCAGAATCTGGAGACTACATAGTACCATACTTTCTGACAACATGGGTTACAATGCCGAAGTGGGAGGCAACAATTCAGCATGCTACATCTTACCGAGTGAAAAGAATGTGATTCGAAATAAATAATATTATATGCGGTGAATAGCTGACAAAAACCAACGAAGAGATATTCGTACCAAATCCCGAATCTTACTTCGACATTTTCGTAGACCACGGACAGTACATCGGCTACGGCAACTTAGTAGGGATCACAAAGGTACCAAACAAAGAATTCCGGGAAATACAACCGATGACAGGAGCGGAAGCAGATTTGCGAAAATACAAGTTCATTTATGCTATGCCAATACACTTGCTGACTTGCCGCCATGGAGAGTCCACGCACACAGCAAGAGAAAAAGATCCGCTTTAATAACAAAGTACTGAACGACGAACACGAGAAGAAAAAAAGTCACTTCTTATACGTGGATATATCGATGGGAAAAGGAGGAGGAGTTTATCCTTAACCTAGAGGATAACAAACTATACCCAGCAAATGTAGCGATAAACTTCACAGAAAAAAGGACACTCACAGATACCTTAAAATCATTTGTAAATGGAGATACACTTAATTATTTATCACAAAGCCGGACCGTCAAAATTTTCACATGGTTACATGGCAACACTCTCATCCGACTACGGAACATAGCTTCTTAATGCTGAAAAAACTATTACTAGAAAGAGGCAGGCGTCTTTACGGAATCAACGGCCCAGAGGTTTACAACCCTTACGATCTTTTCAGTTACCTGGAAAAGGAACCGAAAAAAAGGATTACAATTGCAGCTGGAAACATAAAGACTGACGGTCAATTGTCACTAGTCCAAAAAATTACAACAAAGGAAACTACAAAACGAGGTTTTCGAAGAAGCTACAGATTTCAACACAAAAATTGACACTGTACGAGGGAAAAAGTACGATTTTTTAATAAAGATGACGAAGAGATGTAATTCGACAGACATCGCTGACATCATGGTATATTGCAAGTATACTAAAAACTGAAAAGGACAAAAAAAACTTGGGACCATATCTTTCGAAACACACACAACCTGAACAACAAAATCCATGCTGCTGCTACCGACGTCCACGTGCAAACCAAAGTTACTGCAATATGGGAGCAAATTCGTCAAAAAAAAATATTATTTTGAAATAGAAGAAAACTGATACTGGCCGGTCCAGAAGTCATTGAATATCTACGAGGAGTGGTGTCGTTTCCACCAGATCAGCCTACGAGACTTTGGCACTAAGACTTTCGAGATATGCCACAAACTCAGACCGAAAGTGAACGGACTACACACAACCGGCGTATCAAACTCAGGAAAAACTTACATACTACGTTCCATTCGGAACGGATTAATGAACTGCAGCAGAATGACGTGTCAGGCATCGGACAACATCACATACGGTAGTTGTGTCGATAAAACTCTGATATATACAGATGAATTATGGTTTACCCCGCAAGATGTCGAAGAAGGTAAATGCATTTTAGAGGGCACTGATACGTACGTAAACGTCAAACATCAAAATGACCGCCTTCTGAAACAAACACTATCCCTCTCCATATAGAGACACGTACCTGGAGAAAAGCAAGCGATGAAAAACCGCAAGTTTCTGTTTAACACAGCCTCCAATGACTCAGTTAAAGGCGTGGGGTGCAGTAGAACCCAACCCAATATTGTGGCTGACGATATGGAGACGCGAAATCAGCGAATTCATTAACAACAAATACACGGCACAAAATAAAAGACACTTCGAGAAACCTAAACAAACTACAGAATATCAGGCTTTTGAGTCTGACAGCGACTCACCGTCAAAGAAGAGAAAAATAGACAATGTACGTAGAAGCTTAGAAGAAGAACTACACAAAGAAGAACCTACGCCGCAATCGCCAGGATGCCGACTGGATCCGAATCAGAGTACACAGTACTGCAGCACCCACATGCAAAAAGCGTATTGGATCTTACGATCCTCCGATTACAAACCAAAAATATTGACCCTTGAGGATTATATGACACAAAAGAATTTGCCAACAAGGCCAGAAATTACACACGACAGCGGTAAGGAAAGCTCCGACGACAATCCGTCACCTTCATCTTCGGAAATGACTTTGGACAGCAGACAAGAATCGGGAAACGACGAAAAAAACTAAACTCTGCAGACGTCAAGAGGTGAATGAATACGTCATCATCAGACTAAGGGAGTTAAGCGGAGAAAAAAATAAACCATAAACTTTTATTCTGCTGGGAAAGTATAAATTTCTTATCTGAATGACACGCGTCCGCGCTGAAAAAGTTTCAAGAACACAGTCTCTGTTTCAAAGGTGTACTACTTTAACTATTCAATTCCTATATAACTATCAAATTTCATACATGTCAATGTTGTAATATTTGATAATATATATATATATATATATATATATATATATATATATATATATACAGTATATGTTATTCATTTTGCATGGCATGATACGCATGAGCATGACATCCGCCATCTTAACTGCGACTTTGATAGACGAAGAAATTCGGCGCGGACGTGTTTAGCCGCCATCTTAACTCCGACTTTGACGATGAAAGATATTCGGCGCGGACGAGCGTAACTGCAATCTTAACTATGAATGTGACATATAATTTTTTTCACAGGTACCTGGCCGCTATTTTGTTTACAACAGCGGAAAAGTATACTCATCAATGGCAAAAATTAAAGAAGGCACAATCTCCGCCAGAGGTAAGTCACAATAACAACTATTCTATTCTATTCCATTCTATTCACAAACTTTGAATAAAGAGAACAAGGGCAGTGCTACAGGTCATATCCCCCTACCATTAAACGTTTAATGCAAAATTACATTTATCCTCGAAAATAGCTAATTGTATAGGCAAAAGTGTTGGGATGAATAAAACTGTTGTGGATTCCGGGTTAGGAACCGCACAAAATAATGAACATCAAAACAGATATTTGAGATAGAAAAATAAATTACATTAAACGTTAAGATACAAACTTAAAAGCAGGTTAGTAATTCATGAATACGATTAATAGGAATATACATATACAAGTCTTTGAAGTGAAACCGTGCTGGACTTAGTATGTTCGTGTAACACTATTCTGGCTGAATGAAGTTCAGTGCTACTATGACTACTGACGCGGTATTCTCTGTGAAACTTCTGTATAGTTCGGTAACTTACGTATCAGCTACGGTACTCTCACTATACTGTACGGTTCGGATACGGTACTAACGTATCTCACTATGACAGGAGTATATGTATACTCAAGTCAAGACCATTATCATAGATGTTGATGTTTTCAAATCAAAGAAATAATGATATCACATGAAAAATTACATAAAAACTTAACCATCACACCTTTTCTTTCATCTTTAATGAAACCTGCATTGATATACCTATCTATCTATCTATCTATCTATCTATATACATATATATATATATATATATATGTGGCACTTTTTTCAAAAAGCATTGATTTGAATGAAATAAGGAAGTACACTCTAAATGTGTAAGCAAATGTTAAATTAAGCCCAGGTGAAATATGGACAAATGCCAATATAATTACACTGCTGCCACGAAACACAAACCAAGAAAATGAAGCTTTGCAATCGGTTCTTGGCAATGAATTCAATTTTAGACGTGTATTTTTCAAAATTGTTTCAATGTAAAAGAAAGCCTTTACTGAAGCAGAACAAATCGAAATTTTCAAAAGTTTCAAATATAAATGAGTAGCTTTTTTTAGGTGAAAGTTTTTCGACAAAATTAAAACAAGTGGAGGCATTGAACAATGTATGAAAATTTCATATGCAACAAAAAGAAAAACAAAGTGAAATCACACACTAACCGAATATCGAATTTGATGGGTCTTATATTAATTCGTAAAATATTCAATATTCAAACGTTTTGATCAGACGTTTCACAACGTTATTTTTTTCTTTTTTGTTTAACTTTTTCAACTTTCATTTAAATTCAACTCAGGCATTATTTTGGAAGTATACGCACCGGTGATTCAAAACAGGAAGAAATATCTTTCAAAATATTAAATGTATAGGTCATGAAATTCGTTTAAACGGAGAAGTAAAACAGTGTGAAAAGCAACAAATCAATTTCAGATTCCGCTTCGATATATCTACCAGTAAGTCCTAATGCTTCTTCTAGATTTTTATGCATTTTCTTTTTTGATGTACTCTACCTCTTCAAGCAGTATTCAGAAAAGGCTCTCCACATCTTCCTGTTCCTTGCAACTCTTAATAATCTTTGTCTTTTTATTATATCTCCAAAGCTTTCATTACTCAATATTCCCCCCAGGAATTTTAACTGCTTATTCTTTTTGTCAGTATCTTACTCGAAAACGATATTTTTATAGTCCAGAAATAAAAAGAGGCACAACATATATTTTCTTTTTCGCACACACACACACACACACACACACACATATATATATATATATATATATATATATATATAAACACTGTGTGTGCGTGTGTGTGTGTGGTAATAGACGGGTCCCTAGACAGTCAGTCAGTTAAGTGCCATACGTGATGCACGCTTTGGGCGATCATGTTCTGGGCAGAAGATTATCCCGCAGTCGTTTGCCATTCCTTTCTGCTGTAGAGTGGTTGTCAGCCAAGGCTATGTAACCCAATCTGTCTTATTATTTAACCCATAACTGGGGGAACAGACGGACTAATATATTTCACATGATATTTGTGCGTAAGTGAATGCAAGGAATTTAATTGGAATTCGAACTCGGCTCCGCGATTTGTAGTTCCGAGCCGATTCCCATTTGCACCACAACGCAATTTCTGTCACTAGATAGACCATTCAAAACTGGTTTAACCGTAAATACTCTAAGCTAGAGTCTTTCATACGCGTGTTATAATTTAGGCGAGATATCTGCATACTCGTGTCGCATAAGTGGTAGCCATTTTGCACAGAGAAGTCCGACTGCTAGGTTTGAACTCCCTCAAGTTCCAAACAATCATTTATGTGTCAGCACATTTAAGAAAGTTAGGAAATACATTTACAGTTAAGAAATGATTAATCCATCTTTTCTACACTAAGTATGGGTTAAATAGTAAGCAAGATTAAATTCTTTTATGTTGGTTGGATCTAGAAGATTTGCAATCTCAATATATAAGAATAATACGCAAAATAAGGACAATGAATGCAAACATATTTTGCAATGTCTTCTCTGGTTTATCTATTCTTAGACTTCCCTTGTAAGGAAACATTATTTGACCAAAAACCCAGTGTTAGTTTTGGTTTAATTCTTTAAAAAATATTCAATTAAATTTATTTTCTAAGAAAACAGTTTTCTCTCTTGACACTAAGTGTTATGGCTCTTTCCGGTATTGACGGCTGTTTCCTTTTTAATCTTTCATTGACTGTAGTGCGGAATGACAACGTATTCCGTTCAGTATATGTTGATGAATTTTTTCCGGTGGCAAGGCTTTTAATCGGAAGCTTTTTCTCGTCATTGATATTGTCTTCTTCTATGTGCCATGTCCTTTCAGGACGTAAGCGATCATGGCTTTTCACGTGTCCCTATGTCTAGTGACTCTTAGCACATTTCCTCCTGTTACCCAATTCAAACCGAGCTTTGCCATCCACCTTCTCAGGCCCTTCAAATATGCTATCCGGGCATTTCCCCCGTCTCTTTTCCCTGTATCTGACCAGTATCAGATTCCCCAAGCCCTCCTTCTTCATTACATGCCCAAGAAGTTCAGATATCTCTTAGTGATGCGTAATTTCCTTTTCGTTTCCATCCTTTCTAATACCTCATCATTGCTCACATGCTCGATCCATGATATTCGCAGCCTCCTTCTGTAGAACCATATTTCAGTTACTTCAAACTTTTCCTTAATCTCTGATGATATTGTCCAGCATTCACTGCGATATTGAAAAACAGTTATCACATAGCAATCGAGTACTTTCTTCTCTGTTTCTAACGAAGTTTTTCTGTCTCTTAATACTCTGCTCAGCTTCTGCAATGCGTTCTTGGCTATTCGAATTCGCCTTCGAATCTCTGTGTCGCACTTTCCGTCTTCCGTTAGAACACTTTCCAAGTGCTTAAATTTTTGTACTTGCTTGATTTTAGTATCCCCAACTTGTAATTAGCATTTTGGGCTCTCCGTTTGCTGATGGCCATAATTCGGTTTTCTTGTTGTTTCTATATATTTTCTTTTGACTTCCTTCATCTACCGTTTTTAGGAGGAATATAGGATCCCAGTTATGGGAAAATAGTTAATTACCAAACTAGAATGAAAACACTATGAAAGTACAAGAGAGGTAATTTGTCACCAAATGTCATTTAAAATTTCTCTCATGTCTGTTCTTTTATTTTATTTTGTCCACTTCACAGTATAGTAGAGTCAGTTGGCCCAGTCTTTGAGAAAGAGAGAAAACGCGATTCTGAAAGAGGTGGATGAAGTTAATAGCAATTAAGGCGGTAATGCAGCTCTATAAACTCACTGTGATAAAAAAAAGAAATCCAGGATTTATTCGTGAGGGCTTCAGACTCAACAAAGATGCCTACATCCTGTGCCTTAAGGATGTAGTAATGCACTAGTTCAAGTGGATGGCTGCTGGAAGACTATGTTCGCCAAAACGCCTTTGCAACAAGCTACACAAGTAGGAGAAAGCAGTCATGGCTGGCACCCCTTACTTCTAGCCATCTAACTCCAAAAGCTGCAACACCTTTGATTGTTATGTGTGTGTCTCAATTTAACGAGTGAGCAAAAACTTATTGTAAAGTCAACTTAAAGCAAGGATTGTGACAGCATACACGAATTTAAACAAGGAAACCGTCAAGAACAGCTGTAAATGATTCAGAAATAATCAGGGAGGCAGTAGTTGATGTCAATAACAATACATTGAATAAATGTACTCTTTAGTATTTCAATGTATTTTTGTTTAATGTTTGTAAATATATTTGATAAATGTGTTGTCTCTGTTGTTATCGTTTTTCTATTTCAACCTGAATACATATTTTTTGATTAAAAATACCAATATTACATTTTCATGGTAAAAACATTTACCAGTAATACAACTTTGTAATATTAATATTGTCAGCATTAAAAAAAAACTATTGCTTGCAGGAAAATTAAATTATTAGTTAAATTAATTAAAATTACACATAATGATTTTATATGACGTTGAACAAAAAAATACTAAAAAAAAAAACGCAGACATATTATGTCCGCATTTTCTCTTCTACTTTAATGTAATATCCGTTTCACCTGTTGCTGTTGTTGAAAGATCACAAAAAATGTAGTTTCTGTTATTTGACACTGCAATTTGTTTATGATTCCGTAGCAACAGCTCGCTAGTTCCGTAAAAAGCAATACAACATAACTGGAAAACGTGTAGGTAATCAAAATCATATTAAATATCTTATTAGTACCTCTAGGTTCAATTAGCTTTTCCCCTGTCAAAGAGATATGTCCCAAAATCAATGCCTACTATTTGGTTCTGTTGATGTACTACATAAGAGACAGGTTTTAGTGGTCAGGCATAGAATTAGTATATTTTGGCAAATCACACATAATTATTTTGATGATGAGATATCACCAGAGTGGTATTCTGGCAAAGGTTAGTCTGACAATCATATACATCCGAAGCAATGACATATCATTGACATTTTTGCTGTGCAATATATTGCTCCTACTGATATTCATCAAAGCTTATTTTTTGACTGACGCCAGTTGTGTATACAAGTAGATTTAGGCCATGGGGAAAAAGTTAGCAATAGCGACAGTGATATATTCAGGTATACATATTATAAACGGTCTTACGCAGATTTCAAACCACGGAATTAAGCTCTATTATTTATCCATCTGGAACATATATCAGAAATAAGGTAACTGAAAATTTACTCTTTTTTATATGTATAAATCATACTATTTGTGGAAATAAGTAACAGTGATTTGTTTCGAAGAGTCTCTTTTATTATATATCTTTAACTTAATTTATATTCCAATTTAAATTACATATCTAAGCATGGTATTCAAACAGATTAAAATATAAAGTTTTGAATAGTCTTCATTTGTTTGCAAAATTCATTAAAAAATTGATAAAACTTTCAGAATTCATAATCCTTGTCAATCAACATTGATTATATAGTAACTACTTCAAATTTATTTAAAAATGAAGAATTTACGAAAACTGATATCCTATTAGAAATATGTTAATTACTTTCGAAACCGATTTGTGTCATTCTTTGTAACAATTCTTTTCTGGTGTTAACAATTGCAGCGACCTCAAGTTTGAATCAAACAGTGGTTTTAGTAATTCAAAAGCAAATGCAAGTATAGTCCGTTTGTAACAGGCTTTTAACCGGTTCTTCCGTCATTTATATATTTGAATCGTTCTAATCATTTCAGTAGGACATGAGCAAAACTTCCATGAAAAATAAAATCTCTATTCATAAGGTCACATCTCAGATCAGTCTGTACAGTAGTTCCAATCTCTGTCAACATCGAACACTCTGTTATTTGTTGCTTTAAGACGTAATGTCTTAAATGTCTCAAATCAACAAAAGTGATTGATTTTCTCATGATGTTGATAATAAACAATATTGTTCTAGCGTGGAAATCATTTGTTGCCTCTCTGTCTTACTCACAGTCACTTGTGTTATATGCATCTCTCAAGAAAATTCAGACACTTTTCGTGAATGATGATGATTTTATATGCAGCTGATGATATTCCAACGAGAGATAGTATTAGTTCTAGGCTTGATGACGATGAAATCATTGAATATATTTAATACTGGAAACTGAAATTCTCCATTTGAAGAAACTTTCTATTATCTATTCTGAAAGTTATATAAAATTTTACTACCTGTAAAATATTTTTTCGTAATTTTTTCGTTGTAATTTCTAATTCATCGTTGAGTCTTTTTGATATTTGTAGATAATTATAACTACATAATAGGACATATTTTTGTAATGTGCTTTTATCTGCAACCTCATTAAAGTACTTATAGCAACAAGTTATCTGCTTTGATTTAATTACCTCAGTTAGCATTGTCTTAGAAAATGGCAAAATGTTAAAAGATGAATACAAACCTGATACAAAACCTGATGTTGAACCTACTAATTCTATGATAGCGTATAGTACAACAATCATATCTTGAAAACGGCGACTCATATATAAAAGTGTTTTAATAATAGGTATTCGAGAAAAAATGCGGTAATTTTAAACTGCTTAGTTGAATCAGGATGCATAAGTTTAGGCATAACAATTTTACGGCAATAGAATAATTAAAAAAAAGCTAATGTTTATCACTAAACATGAAACACATTTACTTGTTGAAAGTGTAACGGTTATTAAAAGAGAAACCGTGATTATTGTGCCGAGTATAAATTCCATCGGAAACATTCTTCAAATTCTCTGACTACAACTTTTCTTGCAGTTATTTATTGGTTAACAGCTAAGAAACCTGGATTATCTAGACGTAATGAACAACCAGTCCAAGAAATGCAAAATTCTGCATCCAATGCAGAACAAACAAGTTCACTCCGTAACGACATACCTGCATGGAAACTATGAAAATACAAGCTAACGTGGTCAGACCGATGCGCCATAATTCACAGGGCAATTTAAAGAGATAATTACAACTGATAATTACGAAGCGTTCTTCATTAACAATTTGTACCAAAAACGCAAATAAACGAAAAAACAAAGCATTATAAATATACTACTGGAAATAAGTGTTAACAACAATATATATATATATATGAAGTTTGTCCCTCGCAGACGCGGAAGACCAAGAGAAGTCATGACTTGCGCTTTAATTGGATCTAAGTGAAGGAGAGTTGCACATGGTCGTCAACCTTACACTCTCTTCCCATTTCACATGACTTATCGGAGAGAGTCAAAGATGCAGTGGATGGGCAACAGTTATATTATTGTTTTCACTGTGCCCTGAATGCGCTCTACAGCGCTTTGGTAGGCATTTCTCTAATTATCCCGCAGCAGATTGCCATTACATGCTTTGGAAAGCTGATTGCCAAACAAGGCTCTAGAACCCAATCTTTCCTATTATTTAAGCCATAACTAGAGGAAAGGGACGTATTAATACCTTTTCCAAGGGTATTAGTAAGTGACTACCGGGTATTCAACCGGAATTCGAACTCGGCTACCTGATTTCTTGTTCCGAGACATCAACAGCACACACACACACACACACACACACACACACATATATATATATATATATATATATATATATATATATATATATATATCAAAACATTGGATTCAAGAAACGCTTTGATTTACTGGGCCATGAATCATTGACTGAAATAAAAGCGTAGCTTGAATCTAATGACATGACTCAAACATTTGTAACCAATATCTGGCTACAGTCGGTAAGAACAAAACTTAGACAGTTGAATTAAAAGGAGATAACAAATACTAAAACATTTGCAAGTGGCAGAAATCGTGAATCTAGAACAATCTACTCCAGTGGACAAAATAAAATGTTCAGTTCAGAATTCCAGTTACCTGTAGAAGGTCGAAGCGTTCAACGGCCGAAACGTTTTAATATATCAACGCAGATGGGAATAACAGTTCAAAAAATGTAAACAGTGTAAATAATTACTATATTCAGAGAGATAAAGGATTAAACTTAAAATTAAATTTTGCAAAACGAACCCTCTCATATTTTATAAATAAATATTAATGTTGCAAATAATCTTCATATCCAGAGAATATTTTTAATGCACAATGCTTTATTAATACAATTTAAAATGCTTGCTAAAACGTTTGTTTCCTTTCGAAAGGCATAACAATCGAGAAAGTATAGCAGTCGGTCAATTTACATAGCATTGGCACGTCACAGTTTATTTTCTTTAGAAATTTTAGAGATTATATTTAATATATCTTTGATGTTTAGAATATGAATTTTACAGCTAGCGGATCGGAAATTTAACGGACAAAAATTGAGGAGGTAAGAAAAGAGATGCAAAGCAATCACGCAGAAAATGTTTTACTAAACAGTTCACATCAATGAACAGGATCAGAGGCTTACGTTCATCTGATGTCGAACAAGAAAATATTCAATCATGTTTGCTTTCATAAATATTCAAGAACTTAAATACTGTAGAATATATGTTGGGAATTCAAAACCAAAAATTTCTAATCATAATAACAGGGGCAATATCAAAACAACAGCAGTAAGACCTTGGCGTAACGTTTTCAACTGGCTTGAAGTAGAACGAATATATCGGATCTATAGCTACAGATATTGCTAGAAAATCTGTGCCAGCGTGTCGGCACCGAAAAATTTTTCTTGTGAAAATCCATCTTGAACATTTATAAATTTAAAGCTGTTATCAAGTAATCTATGAATTGGAGATGTGAAAAGGAAACAAGTACAGAAATGAAGTAAATAGAAATATTATAACGTTTCAGTGAAAATTCTAAAGTGCATTAAAATAATAAAATATGCATCTAAAATACTAAACAAGAGAAAGAGCAAAATTTCATTAGAAAAGAAAAGTGGGCTGAGCTCCAATATCTACCTAAACTTATTTATAATTGGAACTTTGTCTGTGTGTATGTGTGTGTCTGTCTCTGTGTGTGTGTCCATTACCTACAGACTCCGAAACGGCTGAACCGATTTTCTTGAAAATTTACACAGTTGCACTGTAAGCATCTACGAGTGTTCTTAGCTAGGCTTTGTGTCAAGGTACCCCCGATAAATATCGAAAACCGATAATCGAAAAAATCGGATTATAGAAGGAGTGGTCCGATTTTAATCAAATTTGATACACTCATAGACAAAACATAAGAAACGATATTCAGATATTCAGAAGTTTCAAAGTTACAGTTCTTACAATAGTGCAGAAAATAGATTATATATATATATATATATATATATATATATATATATATATATAAGGCAATATTTTTGTGTGTGTGTCTGTTTATCTGCCTGTATGTATGTATTTTTTCAGCCCTTTCATGTTAGTTATTGCTTCGGGTTTGGCACTAAGTAGGTATAATTGTAGTTCTTAGTCTTAGCCATGATTCCATTTACTCAGAGGACATATTTAGACTTCCATATTCAGTTTACGACGAAAAAAACTTATTTGATATCGATACCAGGAATTCAAAATTTGACTTACATCCATTCATTTTTCTTTCAGTCTACGGTTTAGCTTTAACTGGAAACTATTGCTTTTTAGTCATTCGTGCCAACGTCAAAAGAGTCTGAGCTCCAGGACCATGGATTAGTTTTTAAGCTTTCATTACACTCGAACAACGCCGGGCTTTACTGCTAGTAATATATAATCTTCTGTAAAGTTTCATAACACATATAAAAGAGATTTCAGCCAACACTTTTGCGCCTTATTTTTCAACCGACATTAAGTGAAAAGACTACATCGAATCTATAGCTGCGTCTATTGCTAGGAAGTTCTTGATTTCGTTAGAATCGATTTTGCTTATTTATGAATCTACAATTCGTCCGTGCATTGAATACTGTTGACAATACTGAGGAATCTCTCCCCTCCACGGTGGTGTCCCGTTCACGTGAATTTAACCTTGCTATGCAATTGACATCTACATTCCAACATTTTAACGTTAAAATAAGACACTTCTACTCCAATAGTTCCTTTTCTCACATCTCTCACTTGTGGAACTCTATTTTCGCTTACTTGTTGACCTGATAGCAATAATCTCAAAAAGTTTAAATGCAATGTCAATTGTTATTTTCTCTCTTCTTTAACCCATTCACCTATTATCCATTTTTCTCTCACTGTAACCAAATACACAATAGAGGCAGTCCCGTCTTGTTTGGAGAAAAATGATTTAAAAAAGTTTACTACAACCAATAATAACATTTCTACCACTGATTCTTCTTCTTCAACTTGTTTATCTTCTTATTATTATTATTAGTCGTAATAATATTAATAGTAGTATTAGTAGGTCTAGTAGAAATAGTAGTATTATGTTATCAAAATACTATTATAAACATTTAAACGCAATAGTTCATCTGATATGTCTTTATTTATATGCTTATACAGGTAACAGAATGCACAGGCGGGCCAAGGATGGCAAAAACTTGAAAAACCTGTGGAGGTGAAATTTTGTCAGTGAAAATCTAAGTTTTGAATATGAGATGAAAACTGTACAAAAGGAGGATACGGTGGCTACAATTTTGATTTTTCAATGCACCTCCCACATCCAAGTTGCTTAGTGTGGGTAGCCTGCTTGTCGGGAGATCCTAAGCCAAGGACTCAGCATGGATTCCGAAAACAATCATGCTCCCACTACTCCCTAGAATCGATGCTACCAGGGCAGTCCTTCCGTTTAATAAACTGAATAAGAAAGAGTTTGTTTGGTTAAAAGCATATCAATTCATTATGTGTCGTTGAATGCCGAAATTAATTTTCTTGTGTAAGACAGTAATTTTATTTGCAAAATCAAATGGTTATGAATATTTTTCTTCTACATTTATTGTTGGTAATTTTGTTTTTTAAAAAAAATGTCTTGCTGGTAATTTTTTTCACTATAAAAATCTATTGCTTGTATTTTTATATACAAAAATGCATTTTTATCATTTCATAGTGTTTTGACCTCAATTTGGGTGTTGACTATTTGCCCATATTGAATATATTAATAAATTCTCTTACCCAGGGTCAGGGTCACTGTGGACCTGGAAACAACACTAATTAAGAGATCGTTCCAGGCTTCCCATAACCTCCTGTTCAGAGGTTTTGACGCCATATATAATTTATCATCATACTCAGGAGAGTATAAGAAAAATAAATCTTTCTTACTTAGTAGAGTCTATGATGCGGCGTTGTGATCTGATCAAGTAAAACACCTGTCGACACAGAAAATCAATAAAAAATTATATAAATCATTTGTTATTTATAGGGATATTCTACATCTTAATGGTTCTTTATGATTAATAAGTCATACTTCCAGACGAAAATGATCTGATCTTCAAGATTTAAAGCTCGGAAAATAAGATTAAAATTTCACTCGCAACAAGGAATATATGATTTTTTTATATTTAGGAAAGGAATATATTAAAAGTAATCATTTAGAACACCGTTTTTCGAAATGCTATAAATATATATTTTTTTACATCATATTGTTGGAATTTACTAACATTTTACTTCATTAATTAAAGGAAAAAATATATTTGGGGTCATAATATGCAAATATAAGCTAATTTCTAGATATTAACATTTTTTTATTTTCGTTTTATTTTCTTTTTTCATCATACGCAGTCTTCTACAAATATAATGATATTCTGTTCCCGTCGAAAAATCTATTACTAGGTAAATATATGTTTATTCATGTACAAATAGTGATTATAGCTTTGTCAATGGAAGTCATAATGGAGTTAGAATTTGGGTGCTGCCTTGCACCGTAATTACTTATGACAGGTGAACTGTCGTTCGGACGCATTTGTCATACAAAATATCTATTTACTAAGCAAATATACACCTTCTTTCATTTCACTCGATTACTTTTGTCTGGCTATAAACATTATGGGGAAAAATGGAAATGTGAAGTTGGTTTTGTGATTTAAGTGAGATTTAGAACGAAAAAGTGGATAATTAATAGCAAAAGTTTTATCTACGAGATCACAGGTAGTTCAGCTGGCTAATAGTTTTTCAACAAAGAAGCTGAGTGTAAAACTACCCTATATCTATATTAGTATAATCTATAATAGTTTTACTAGTTAATTATATATATATATATATATATATATATATATATATATATATATATATAATAAAATAAATTTTCAATATTCAAAATTGTTGAATGATCATTTCTACATGAAATCCTTAAGATAGATTTCACATTTCATCAGCAACAGTACCTATTTCAAAATGAAAATAAAAATAAAACAAAAACGGAAATAAAAAATTAAATAAAAAAAAGAAGAAATAAAAAGGAACGGTTAAGATTTGAGAGATTTACGTCACAAAAAATTCGGAAGCAAATAATATCTATTATATATATATATATATATATATATATATATATATATAATAAAGGAATAGGGTTGTTCCAACGAGAGTAATTAGAATAAAATAAAAAGTGTGAGAAGCTCTGAATGTTTTCTTTAAAATATATATTTATTGTTTTGGTATTCATACAAGTTATGGAGTATTAATTTGTCATGATTTGCGCTACACGTGTTTCGAGTCTAAAATTGACTCTCTTCAGGCGAACAAATTCATTGTTTTACGTTTAGGTTTTTCTGAGTATCTGATCATTCTGTTTAAAGTCAAAAGGAAGTATTTGAAAAATAAGAACAGTAAAAAATATATACAAAATAAGAACAGTAAGAAAATAAAAAAGTATAAAATAAAATAAATTAAATTAGAATAATGTGATTTCAATGCTGTTTGAATCGTCTCTTTTCTCTGTCAGCGTGTGTCCTAATGGGTTGGCCAGTTATATATATATATATATATATATATATATATATATATATATATATATATATATATACCGTTTCAGCACAAGTAAGGTAGTACTACTACTGGTACGCAGGGGCGTACATGAGAGGAGAGAAAAATTAACAAGATAAGCGGGTGTAGGAGAAAAGAAAAAAGAAATATGAGAAACAGTGTGATAAAAGATGTCAATTGACTTTCCAATTAAACTCTTGGATATTTTAGCTATCAGGGAAGCAATTATACGAAAGACAGTTCTATAGGCATGAAGTGCGAGAAAAGAAGTTACAAGTTTAGAGGTGGTGGTTATTTTACTGTTTTTACTGTAAAAGGATGGGGCCTAGATGCCAGTCTTGTGGCACGAGTAAATTCGTGGAGATGGGACACTGAGGAAATAAGCTCATCAGAGAGAAGCCGTGAAAATATTTGTAGAAAAGCCAGAGGGATACAACATCCCATTGCTGAAAAAGTAAGTGAAGTCGAGCTGCTAAATCTGGATCCCCTAATTTGCAGATATTCGATTGGATTATTTCAATGCACAAACAAAATAGTAAATTTGTATTTGTGCAAGGTGGATTCTGACGAGAAAACTTTTGAGCTTGACGCAGTGACCCGACCTTCCTAGTAGCAGATGTAGTCTTTCCACTTGAGGTCGGCGGAAAAAATGAGGCTGGGAGACGAGCATGATCCATACTAATGGGAGTTAGGAGAGCTTACCGTTGGTGGTTAAAGACGAGCAGCTTCGTTTTAGCGGCATTAAAATTTACGAGCCATTACTTATCCAAGTCTATCGCAGATTAGAGGTCCTTTACAAGAGCAGTTTTATTTTGTCAGGTTTAGCAGAATTCTATTGAAACGGGAGTAAATGATGGTGTCGTCAGCGTAGATGCCTACTTAAGAAATTATGACATTGTAAGATCATACAGAAAAATCAGAAAAAGCATAGGACTTAGCATAGATACTTGAGAGGCACCCGCTTTCGTAAGTTCGAAGCTGAAAGCATGTCTGTTTAATACTGAATTAATTACGTGATTTGATAAGAAAGATTAGAAGAAATCGACCAAACATCCGTTTACAACATAGCGTTTGAGCTTGCGCAAAAGACCAGCATGCCAGACCATTTCAAATGCTTTTAAGATATCTAGGGAAAAAGATTGAGCATCGCCATTCTTATTGAGAACCTGGTATATGTATACGGCAATGATCGGTAGCTATATACATACATATATATATATATATGTGTGTGTGTGTGTGTGTGTGTGTGTGTGTGTGTGTGTGTGTGTGTGTGTGCGTAAAGAGAAAGAGAAAGAACAAGATATACAGAGTGATGTAGAATATCAGTTCTTCGTGGGATCTGTTTAACTGAATACTTAAGTATATATTCTACGAGTATTAAAAGTTAAATTAATGTAACTATTAAAAATAATTAAAAAACACTTTATGTCATGTGTTGTAAACTTTTACGTAGCACTGTATATATATAATAGATATATGTGTGCTGGTGTGTGTGTTTTTGTACGTAAGTATATACATGTATGTGTATGTGTGTTCGTGTGTGCGTTTATTTTTGAATGGAAAAAATGCTCATCGGTTTTAAATAAAAGTATCCACTAACCATAAGCTTTGGTGTAATAAAAATGTCAGGTTTATAAATTACATTTTTTTTTAATCATTTCACCCCAAGCAAGGCATTCCACTGCCATTATTGCGCTTGGGGCTGCATAGGGTAAAGTAAAGAGAAGGAGTGGTTAGACATAGGGAATGTCAGGAGGAAGGTGACAGATGAGTAAGGATACCAAGGATGAGGGTTGGGCATATGAGAAGAGTGTTTGATAGAATGGGAGCAGGTTAGTGTGTTAGGAGGTGTCTATTGACCTTACATTTAAACTCCTGGAGATTGTAGCCAGCGAGTAAGCAATCGTGTGGAAGAGAATTCCACAGTCGGGAAGTGCAAGGAAAGAAACTGTTGGAGTAGAAGTTGCAGTAGAATTTTATCGGTTTCACTTTAAAAGGATGGGATCTAGTTGCTAATCTAGTATACGTTTATGTGCATGTAAGGGTTTTAGAGCAAACACATATTTTGTGGGGAGGATAATGACTGTACTGTGTTTCACTTCGTAGTCGAGTGGAACGATCAAACTGTAATTTCTTCTCCAGAGGAGGAGATACGTTCTAATGAAACTGGACGTATACGAGATGAACCGATAATTAATTAATGTGTAGGTTTATTTATGTTTGTCTACCGGCAGCGATGTTCAAGAAATCTTATAAATGGAAAGGATTTCACACTCGGGTAGTATTTGAACCAGCCTTCATCTGTGCAGAGGAAGCTACCATTAAGCCTGCTACATCATAACCAACATGGTTCCGAAAACCAGTTGGTAAGGCAAGCTGGAAATCAACACCGTAAAATCTCTCAAAATTCTTAGTATTTACACAAGTCCTAATCCAAATATAAGCAGTTATAATGTCAGTATTGATCATTTTCGGATTGATTTGTAAGAAATGAAAAGTTATTTTGAGGCCACAGTCGAATTTAGTATGAGATGCGCTTAATCATTTATTTTCGAGAACCGGCCTGAATACAAGAGAATCCTTATTCAAGAATTTGCTCCCTCTCTCTATTCATGTGGCTGAAGAAACCTAAAGGTTGAAACCCGATTAGCTTAGTCAGTTGGGCGATCATGTCTCTTTCGAGACATGACTGACTGGGCAGAATATTATCCCGCAGTAGGTTGCCATTGCTTTCTGCGGTAGACTGGCTGCCGACCAAGGCTATAGAACCCAATCTGTCCTATTATTTAACCCATAATTGGAGGGAAGAAACGGATTAATACTTTTCCTAGGAGTATTTCCGCGTAAGTGAATGCAAGGAATTCAACTGGAATTCGAACTCTGTTCTGCGAACATATATATATAAAATACATTTCAGTGTTCAAATCAGTTGTATGGCCATTTCTACATGAAATCCCTGAGAGAAATTTCACGCAACATCGGCAACTTTTTATTTCAAAATAAAGCAAGATATATTACCGGGGGAAGTTAAAAAAAACTTACATCACAGAAAAATTAAAAGGGTGGAATTAAAAGAATGTAGACAGAAATCAATAGCTATGTCTAGATTTTTTAAAAACTTTTCTTTTAAACTGAGTTGTAAGTTAAAATTTAGTCTTGTCTGGCTCTAAGAAAAGGAAGTGAAAAGATAAGGAAAAAAAGAAGTGGGAAAGGGTGGTTGAGAGAGAAGTAAGCTAAGAAAAAAAGAAAAGGAAGGAAGATGGAAAAAATAAAAAAATTAATCTTCATAGAAAAGTTAACAGACGTGTTAACAACTAAATCATAGCGGTTTTTATATATTAAAATAAATATTAAATATTAAAATAGTTATTACAAATAAATTATAGCGGTTTTCATATATTTCGCTGGTAATATATCTTGCTTTATCTTGAAATAAAAAGTTGCCAATGATGCGTGAAATTTATTTTCCAGATTTCATGTAGAAATGGTCATACAACTGATTTGAACATCGAAATTTATTTTATTAAATAATTAATACTGTAATGTAAATATTAATTACATTGAGGCCTCCACCTTGATCAGTTTTTAATATGAATGTAATTAATATTAATTCGGATCGGTTCTTTGTGATTTACCTTCCTGCTTTTTCTTTTGGATTAAAGTTTTATTTATATATATATATAATATCGCGACACCATGAAAGAAGCTGCCTATTTTTTCCTGACGACGATATATACCCTATAAATATCTTTAGTAAATATTTTAATGAAATTTAACACGGTATCGGTTTTAATTTTGGTAATTAACATTAATAACAATGCATAGTTGTGTCTGAGCTTTAAACTGTGACGGATTCTACAATAAGCTTCATTGAGGTAATCGAGTCTTCAGCGAGCCGTTCAAACAAACCACAATGCTCATTTTCTACAATTAGAAGCTGCTTAACAGGAACATACTTACCGTTGAACACAAGCATCTCGGTCGTCACATAATTCAGATGCCCGTCATGATCGAAGGATTGTAAAGAATGCAATGACATCCGCATTGTATTACCATGAAATTTGAGATTTTAATCTCAATTCTGTGATTCTGACATTTTGAGGAGTGTTCACCGGCAGCAACAATATAGATAAGCTTGCATCTAGGAAGAATTAAACTAAAAGCTTAAAATTTTATAGACATACACATAAAAGCTAACCACCAGTCATGATCAAAATTCGACCGATTTGCAACCAGCCGGATAGACTAGCCCTGAGCTATCGGCGCACGGAGGAGGGAGTAGGAAGTTTTAATATATATATATATATATATAAGATTGGAAATGGACGTAAAAACAAGAAGTAAGCATGATACTGTGAAAGAATGAAAGAAGGGCAGCTAGATAATATATGTGGACCAGACAGACAAGATAGGCAAGATGCTCTGACAACGACAACGTTTAAAATTATTTGGCTAGCACTATTCTCTGACCTTTAAGATGTTGATAGTGTAAGGAAAATAATAGCATTACTCTTGACACATTTACTTATCCCATCTTTCTTCTTTATGTGCCATGTTTGTTCAGAACGTCGGCGACCATGGCTTTCCACATCTCCCTATCCGTGGTGGCCCTTAGCAGGCTTTCTCCTGTTGCACCATGGAACCTTCGTTCCGTCATCCACCTGATCAGGTCCTTCAAATATGTCATCCGCTCCTTTCCCCTGTCTATTTTTCCCTCTATGTGGCCTGTTAGTATCAGGTTCTCCAAGTCTTCCTTCCATATTGCATGTTTCAGGAACTTTAGTTATTTCTTACTGATACGTAGTCTTAATTTTCTTTAAATTTCCATCCTGTCCAAAATGTTGCTGTTTTCCCCATTTGGAACAACAGTTGCAGAAAGCTGCATCGTAGGGTAGTGTCTGTCATCTGTAAAAGAGAAAACGTTTGCTGGCACCCAAAGTGGATATACACGTTATTAATATGAAATTTGAGTACTGAACGCTTTAATGTTGCTACGTGAGCGAGCTTGATGGTATTAATTTATTTGCATTATGTTATTTGTTTCAGCCAAGACTCTCACTTGAAAAGCTCCAGTTCCTGCTTTCTGATATTTAATAAAAATATATATTTTTAATCATTTCACCCCGAGCAAGACAGAAATACCACTGATGTGCGCGGGGCTACATAACTGTAAAAAGATTAATTAGAAAAGAGTGAGGAGTACAAACTAGTTAGAAAGGAGCAATAGAACAGATGAGAATTCAGGTGCGATGACAAATACATAGGTGGAGAGAAAGGGAAGGTTATACGGGGGTGGGGAGAGAGCTAGAGTCCAGTGGTTAATAGATGAGTATTGACTTTGCATTTAAATTTCTGGAGGTTGTATCCGCCAGGAAAGCAAGAATATGGGAGCGAGTTCCACAGGCGGGAAGTGCGAGGGAAGAAGCTGCAGGAGTAGAATTGTCGTCTGCATTTTTTTCAGTCAGCCATATCGCTAACTCGATTTATATGATATTTCCTCTCATAATCAAACTTTTGTACACCTGTCAGTATTCATATTGACGCATATAAGCTGTTCTGAATCTTCACTCATAAAATATTGGAAGCCAATCTGCCATTTGGAAGGGCAATAAAAAACCACTCTTAGCAATGCTGTGCTGAATATATGACATACTTTTAAAACAAAATATATGTGCCTTATTGAGGTGGAGCCAAAAGTGGGTCCACGGAAATATAACACGGAAGACGAGGTTTAGGTTAAAGATGTATTACAAATAAGGTTACAAAGAAGAAGGTACAAATAAGCAGAGCTTATGAATCCAGTATAGTTCTGGGTAGTAGACTGTGGTCATGCGCACAGTGCTACGGTCTGCTCTCCTCTCACTCTTACTGCTATCACACACTTATTAATATAGCAGTGGGTGAGTCTGGGTTCCGCAACACTTATTATATATTTTATGATTTGTGAATCATGTTATAAATGTCATTTTAAATAATGTTTCTGTGAAGTGTTTAATTGATATGCTAGTAAAATTGAGAAAAATTGTGTTGTAGTAGTGATTAGATCAAGAGACCAATTGTAATGATTAGCGTATAATTTCATTTTGATTTTTAGTAAATACGAATGTATCCTGCGGTAATTTTGGGGCGCTCTCCACCTTTCCACGGAAATGGGCTATTCGAATCACTGTATAAAATAGTAGTAATTATACTTCGAAGAGGGAAGTCGAGTAAGGAAGTCGAGTGAGCGAGGCAGTCGAGTATTTTCGGTATTGCATCGGAAGTGTTCTACTATTCAATCTGTCACGTCTCTACGACGAAACTGTATACTAATTACCTTGTTCTCTATTTGACTAATCCTCACCTCTTGTAAATACTTCTCTTCCCTGTCAATACACCTACTTTTATACTATTACGTTGTTTTTTATTTTGCCGCTCTATGCCGCTAGAGATAACAGTATCATCAAAAGCAGCTTTGAGGTACTTTAAAAAAATTCCAATTGTCTTCAGACGCTGGGCTTAAATCTTTGGTATTCCCCATTCATGATATCTCTTTTTCTACTGATTTAACTTTCTTACTTAATTTTCTAGTCTTTCTTGATTATATTTTCCACTTTCTTTTTCTGAACAGACTTAAAAAAACGATTTAATTTGTTTTATATTAGAAAATAGGTGTTACAATGAAGATTCTTGGTTTTTCACTACCATGCTTAGCAAATGACACAACCTTGGTGTCACAATTGAACTGATCTAGATGGTTAAATAAAGAACTCTAAGTGAATCTTAAAACTTCAAATGTAGTCAGTCTAGTGCATTTTAAACAGGCGTCACGGCGAGTAGCCTTAGCAAGACTTAATATTATAAAAGCTAGAAAACGGGTGTAAACAGTGACGACGAAGATCGAAAACTCATAGGAATTAAAACCTGAGTGAGAAGAGATAAAACTCATACAATTAAAAACAAAACTTGTTGTTTCGGTGCCCAGGATAACAGTGAAGGCATGAACTTTAACCGCATTGGTTTAAATGTTTCACTTTCAGAATAAAAAAAAGGAAACAATTGATATTCTTTAAGTATGGAAGAAATACGTACTCAAGTTGTAAAAATTAAACAAGAACAACAGAAACAGCCATAGTTGTTGCAATGCAAGAAACAACAACAAGGGTTCATGGAAATAATTGGGAAAAAACAGAAACTCTTCAAGTTCTTCTACTTCCGAAGCGCTAGTAAAATATATATGAATTTAGATACAATGTAGATGATGGAATTAGCTTTCCTATTTATTCTCACAAGTTGCAAGCAAATTTTTAGAGAAGTATGCAACGACTGGATAAGCGAGAAAAACTCGAGATGTTTCGTGATAAACTTACCAATGATAGAAAAAGAAATATGCTGTAATTTTGAACTACCAAAAAATAAACTGAAAAATTGTTCCTGAAGAATCAGTACATATTCTGACAAAGAAAATTAAGACAAAAGCTCTTTATTCATAGCACGTTGAAAATATATGAATCAAAGAAAAAAGGAAGGCGAAGAGTTTGACACATATGCGGGAATTTAAAAAAAAAAGATTGTGCAAGATTAAGATTTAACGAACTGACTCCGAAAATTTTTAAAGTTTAATTTTCGTTTAACGGTGAAAAAATGCAGAAATACGTGCGAGAATTCTAACGAAAGATGTGCAAAATAATAATCTTGAACTATAAGAATATCTGAAGAATATAAGAGAATACTAAATGTGAGACTCGATACTGAAGGAATTCAAATAAAAAATAGGCATACATACAAAGAAAAGAATATGTGCAAAAAGTAGAATTATTCTATGTTTCAAATGTGGAAGTTTATATCAAAGGGATGACTGTCCCTTTAAGATTTCGAAATGCTACACGTGTGGTAAAGTATGATTTATATATACACTGTAGAAGTCAATTAAGGAAAACTTCTCACAGGGAAAAAATTGGACACAGTTATGCAACTGAAGAATAAAATCACAGTAAATCAAAGAAGATTTGTGAATGGAAAAATAAATGATGTGGAGGTGGAAATGCTACTAGATACCGGTAGTGATATCACAATAATTAATAAATCCACATTGAGAGAAATCGAAAATCTACGTTAAAAATTATTCGGTAGTGGTCAGGAGCTTGTCAGGGGAAAATCATTTTTCATTGACGAAATGGCTTGTAACGTTACATTATATTGTAAGCGTATAAAAGCTAAGAATTATGTGTTAAAAACATTACAAACCCTTTCAGTACTGCCCGCATATAATTGAGTTGTGGTATTAACCTATAAACGCTTATTGCAAATATGTTAGTTTACAAGCGACCAAGTTAAAAATAAAAAAGTGAAAATTCATAGAAAATTTTTTTTTTAAAAACTGTCTACCGGATGATTTGTCGAATGAGTTTGGTCGGTATTCTAAATTCAAACTGAAATCCAAAGTGAAAAAAGTTTCGTCGTCTATACTTAAACCAAAATTCGCAGCATTGAATGAAGTCAACAAAGATTTAGAAAAAAACAGGTCTAATTGAAAAGATTAAGTATTCAAAATGGGGCGCAATGCATATAAAATAAAAATATTTTTTTTGCTGATTTTTCGACAGAGTTAAACAAAATTTTAGAACGCTTTAGCAACCTAATATCAATTCCAGGGAAATTTCTGCGAAGCTATGCGGTGGTAAAATGTTTTCGAGACTGGATCATTCAGAATAGTATTTACAAAAACAAGTCAAATAAAATGTTCTGATTTAACAATACACAGTATTATTTAATACAAAAGTGGTTGCAGCTAAATTTCAACAAGCTATAAATACCCTGCTTTCAGATTGTGCTTTCTCAGTTGCTAAACTAGATGATATCATAATTGAAAGTTTGTCTAAGAAAGAAAATGTCGGGTATGTGCAAACATCTTTTGAAAAATTTCGTGAGTAGAATTTAAACAGTGAAAAAATTATTTTGCCAAAAGTCAGTCACTCACTCAGTTAATTACCATAGTTGATAAACACTTGGACGAACCTGTTTGTTCAAAGGCATGAATGACTACGCAGATTTTTCCGCAGGAGCTTTCCATTACATTTTTACGATAGACTGGTTGCCAAACAATTTTATAGAACCTAATCTGTCCTGCTATTCAACCTATAGGTGGAGGGAAAAGAGATGGATTAATACCTTTTCCAAGGGTGTTTGTGCATAAGTGAATGAAATTAATTCGACTGGATTTCGAACTCGACTTTCTCTTATTCGGAGCCGGTATCAATTACACCACAATGCCATTTATTACATAGGATAAATCATTGACAAAAAAAAACAAAACAAGAATATATGTTCATCAGCAAGAGCTGTCGTGGGTAGAAAATTAAGAATATGCCGACCTAACAAGCGTTACTAGGTTACTAACATTCCTGGGACTAGCAAGCTATTATCAGAGATTCATGTACCTAATATGAAGGAACTGAGAAATCCACTGAACAATGTGTTTTAAAAAGGCGCAAAGCAAAAATGGACTGATAAGGTTTATGAGACGTTCGAAAAAATAACATACTAATGTCAGTCGTATCATATGATGTTAAGGATTATAGTATAGGAGCAGTAATTTTACATAAGTTAGATGAAGTTAATATGAAAACCGTGCACATGCTTTACGTATGCTAATATCAACAGCAAAAGAAAAAAAACTACAGCCACATTCAAATTGGGTAATAATATTTGCAGTGAAAAGATTTCACAAATTTATACACGAATGAATTTTAATTCTCAGACAGACCGCCGACTTATAGCAATCTCCTGTATGCGGAAGCTGGGTAAATTTTAAACGTTCGCACGAGTGTAAGCTCTCGGGGTTACTAAGTTAAAACCAAGTTGTGTCATCTATTCTCAGTCGGAGGTCATGATTCAATACCATCCCGTTGAAGTCAGGCAGTCCGCTGTCTACCACGCAACTGTCAAGTGCTCTGTTTTAGAGCAGTTTTCGATTCTGTCGGGGCTCTAACGGAGTTACGACTGAGAAGAACAGAGAATCTTTCTTTCATTTTCAGGGGATGGGATAATGTTGACCATTGGCCGGAATGTAAATACTATCCTATTGGAATAAATCAAACTAGCTAGACCTTGAAAATATTGTTACTGACGCGATGAGACCTATCTTTCAACCTAACAGCGCATACAGACGTCTTTTACATTTATTATAAAATCTATATATTAATTTTATTTTTTTTTAAATTTTACTTTGCTTATTCATGTTTTCTTTGAATCTATTTTTTTCTCTTTTTAGACTTTTTTATTTAGATTTCTCATCGGCTTTTGTCATCGTTTTACAGTTATCTGGTTTGACAAAGCCTACTACACTAGTGTTTTCGTTTTAATTCATTTGTGCTTCATTTATAGTTTACGTTTATTTATTACCTCTTTTCTATTACAAAATACTTATAGAAACTTTTGAACAGAAACCTTTATTGTTTTGACGTTTTCAATATTAGTTTCTTGTCAGTCGTTTAATCTTTTGTTTTCCTCTTTGATTTTGATATTTATCTAATTTTCCCAAATGTTTGTTTTTTCGTTTAATTTTTATTTTTTAACTTTATTGTTTTTAGTTTAAACTCTTTCTTTCTCGTTTTTTAGGTGAATTTTATATTTTCTTCAGAGAAATTTATTTTCGGCGAACTTGAATTTTTGTTTTCGTGTTTCGTCGAATGTTTTTTTTCTTCAGCGAACATCGTTTTCACTTTCTTCGTTAAGCAAATTTTATATTTCAACGCTTTATCTCTTTTGATTTATTTTATTGTAAATTAGTGAGTTTATCATCCTATTTTTTCTACATTACATTATATAATTGTTCATTTTTTCTGAACTTTGTTGTTGATTAGGTTTTAAATTTGAAAAGTTGTTTATAGAATAAATTATTTTTGCATTTATTATTTTTGCATTTATTTTTTCCTCCCACCCAAGCAGACTTTTTACCATTTGTCATTAGTTTTTAGATAAAATATAACAATTGGCCGGCAAATGTCGGTCAATTAAAAAAGAATTCTGGGTTTACTTCTAAGTTAGATTCACCCAATAAAAGAAAGTTAATATGGGTCTCGCTGGTGGATAAACCCCCTAAATTCGAGAAGATAAAATTTATGATATAAATTAATAAATACAATTGTCAAGATAATGATAAAGAGATAAGTGTGTTCCCAAATCAAGCGGGGATCCAAATGTGACACGATAACTAGACATATATGTATTTTATTATAATAGATTAAAATAGAAAATAGATTAGAATAGAAAATAGTTTAAAAACATATCTAACAAAAGTGAAAAAGAAGAGGAAAAAAAAAAATAAACGCTTTTTCTTTTATGAGAAAAATTGTCCTCCGGTAAATATTTGACTCGGTGATGAAGTTCAGCAGGTAGGTTTTCGATGACCCGGTCAAACGCTGTCCTTTACTGTATCTTGACCACACATTAAGCCTTTTCCGGCGGAAGCCTTATTAAGATAAAAAAAAACGATAACTGAAATTTCAGACTTACAGTCGCCGGTGTTTGTCACCGGTGGTCTAAAGCATTTCCGGATTTCCGGATTTCCGTATTCATTTAAATAAATAGAGTCAGTTAACAAGTGAGTCAGTTAAGTTAAGACAGTTAAGTTAGAGAGTTGAGAGTCCCGCCGGGCGCGAGCTTGAAGTAAGATTCTCCGTTCGTCTTGTTTCGTTCAGTTTGGGTTTGTTGATCTCCATTAATTAGAGTTAGAGCTGTGTGTCACATTCGCCTACCCCAACCGACAAGGCTATCTCTAAACGAATAAAGCATCCTTTTCAACTCATCCAAGTTGTGGAAGTTCGTTCCTTATAGTCAATCTTGTACCCCCAGCTGTCCGGCCGACAGTTTCAACAAACCCCGGCAACATCACAGCGTGGGAAACGGCCGCCGGAGAAATTGTTAGGACGGACAGTTGGGGTGGTACACAAATGTACGACCACCGGAGAATAACCCACGTATTAGATGACACATCCAGTTGTGTAATTATCGTTGCAGAATTTTTGTAAAAGGTCAAAAGTTATCAACATCTCTTAAAAGTAAACTGGCTTTTCAAAAAACCCCAAGTATTACAAAGATACAAAAAATAATGGTGATTGTGTTCATGGTGGACAGGCGTTTGCAAAAAATTTTCACCCACCCCCCAAAAGATACACAGATCTGATCACTTTGGTGTGCTAGTAAATGTTTTACACTTTCTTCTTTGATTTACGTTTTTGCGTTGAAACCTTTCCTTCGCAAGTTAAAGAACAAGAAGTTCCTGCGCGGAATCTCTTTACCTGGTGCTACCAGTTAGGCCAGTTACTCTGTCTATGCTTTTGACTTTTCTGTTCTTGCGTCGAGTAAAACCGAGATTAACGAAGTCAGCAAATAAATCAGAGGGTAAATGACTGTGACAGAGGCCAAGATTAGTCGCAATATGACCGTTGTCTTGCGGTTGGATGAATGGAAGAAAGTTTCTCTTCCCAGGACTTTTATCTGGAAAGATAGCCGTTCAAACTTTTCTGCATCTGGCTTGGTCCTGATCACTTTATGCAAATTAATAGGGAGGAGTTTCGGGAAAAGGCCGATTTAGCATTTCGTCAGTAAATCCGGATTAATATTTTTTTAAAAATGGGGTTGAAGTATGTGTTTCGCACCTCTACTTGATTTTCCTTTACCGATTCACCGTTCTTTCACTTCCATGTGTCAAACTAATGACATTAGTATGTTTCGTTTTTCTTTCTTGTGGGTGAGAAAGTTTCCCAAAATAGTTCAAGAGATCAGTTAGCTCTACCCTTAAGAAATCAGTCTGGGTATATTTAGCGTTTAGATTGATCAACATTTCCTTGACATTGCGTTCCTATGAATTCAATGTGCCAGCAACAGATGGAAAAGGTAAATTCCAGAATAAATACGTTTGTAAGAACTTTCCTTGCTCTTACGTCGGATGGGCACACAGATATCTAGGCAATGTCCAGTACTGCATTAAAATATGTGTTAGTCGAGAGACCCGTTAATCTTAATTTTATACAGGAACTCGTTCTAATGAAGTAGGCGGCTGGCTAAAAATAGCCTTGAGCGCCCTGGTTGAATGCTTCAATAATGATGAGGTATCACTCACCTAGCTTGTTCTAGGTGTTGCCTGGGTCGGAGCAGAACGTTTTCAGTGGATTTCGAAAATTGTCGTAACTACGTTCACTTTGTTGAGGCGATGGAAACTCTGGATCACACTTTCTTTCATTGCAGTATCGTAGTCATACTGGAAAGATTTGTTGAAGATATCATGATTCACGTGCTGAAATGTTTTCGTCTTTGTGGCCATAAGGTACCAACGTTGACAAAGACAAAAACACAGTATTTTTTTGCATGCTAGGCTTTATGAGATCCAGGATATGGAAATCACGTCAGACGGAATCTTATGGGATCGAGAACCCCACTTCTTTCCAACTGATCTTGCTCTTTAAATTTCAGCGTAAAGTCAAGGTTGTAACGGAAAGGCGGTGGCTGTCTCTATCAAAATTTAGGAAAAGGTCCGTGCGTCTTGCAAATCTGTATGAGTTACCGGAGTTTATTTAGACTTAAATATTGATGCCAGTTAGACATCAGGATATTGCTTTAACTATATTGAACAATATCGACCAAGTCCAAAATTAGATTACTTTACAGTCGTTTATTGTCATTAGTTGGCAAAGAGATGCAAGCACGTTGAGTTCTTTTATTTCTGCACCAAATTTCTTTAGTTTAATCCCCCACTCGTTAGACGTCCAGAGATGTTGGTTCATTGCTCGAATCAGGAAGCCTATCGTATTTCGAGTGTATCTTTTTCTTATTCATATGTTTGGATAAGTATGTGTTTAACTGAGTAATTGGATGAATTCATGTTTTATATTATTATATACCCGCAAAGGTTTCGTCCGGTTAACTGTTGTTTCTGAACATAGTTCATTTAAGTAACATTTATTAGAAAAAAAACATAGCCATGTAGGTAATATTAGACAGATTTTAGTAGATAACACAATAATATTTATGCATAAACACAGTAAAACGGACTTTTATATATTGGAGGCTATCGACATTAAATCAAAGCAACCCGCATTCAATAAAATCACATTTCAATCTAATTTAAACACATGACATTAGATTTAGACATATGGCTCTGTTGTTTAGAAATATATATAAATTTTGGACAGTTTGTGTCTTTATTTCTACCAAAAATTAAAGCCAAAATATGATGCTTAGAACAGCTCACGATTTAACATAATAGACATTTATTGTCTGTTATATTTACGAACATATGTTTTATATATATATATATATATATATATATATATATATATATATAACTGCATACGTACAAAACTAACCTTCCCTAATCAATACCTCAGTATATAACAGAAAAATGCAAACAGTAAAAGCTGAATTGCAATCTTTCTTATCTAAAAAAAAAAAAAAAATATTCTGTAACGCTAAGTTGAAATCCAGTAACAAAAACACCTTTTATATTATGGGAATGAGACATACCTTAGGATCTGCACAAGTATGTATTTAATTGAAGATATTTGGGGAATGTGCCTATGATCACAGCTACCAAAAACGCAGATCTCCGGTCTGTCCTTTGATAGGAAGATGCGTTTACTAACACTATTTTATTTAGTTTTTTTTATAAATAGTTCATCATATTTTAAATACACATCAGGGATTAGATTTTAAAAGTTTGTTTTATACTCATAACATATATCAATTGTATATATGAGGAATAGTTTTGACTTCATAGAGATTCTGAGGTATTATGGTGACCGTTGTAAGAATCTGTTGTGTTGTAAAAATTAATGTTTATTAGAATCATTGATTGTGACTACCCAAGTTTAATCATAAGACAGAAAAGATTCCAGTGATTTGACCCAAATTGTTGTTAGTTCAATACCAGGCTACAGCAGTGGTGAACAAATAACTTAAAGAGTCGAATTAAAGGCAAATAACTCATAACTACCAGAAGTGGCTTCGCACAAGAAATAAAAATGTTATACCCCAGTGATCGTAATAAAAGTTTTGTTTCGAAATTCCTAGCAGCTAAAAAAGGCCGAAGCGTACAACGGTCGAAACGTCGTAAACACGGCAATAAAGATGAATAAAATACTCTGAACAATGTTACTAGTGTAAAGTTTAAAGTTAGTTTACTTGCACCCACCTTGATCTGGGACAAGCAACGCTACACCATAACTGGCCTGCTCTCTTAACATAAGATGGCACGTAAGAAAATGCAAAATGTTTGCACGAGCTGTCTTCACCTGGTTGTCCCTCTTTGTAAGATACTAGCTAGAGACCTGAAGCAACATTCTTTGTTTGTTCATGTTATTTAAATACCTTCAGTTGTCTTTGAGCAAGAGTGGATAGAAAAAAAAACAGACTTCCCAATTGCTGAAACAGACATAAATTAAAAAGTTTAACGGTTGATCATGGTCGTCAACACTTTTTGGAAATGCTGATAACAAATAATTCATGCAAAAATTACTAAAAAGCAAATCAAAAGCACACGTCAACGGTTTTGCTTAAGAGCTTTCTCTCACAAAGACTATCTGCGTACATAACTATAAAGCCTTGTCTACCCCAGAATGCTTATCGCCCCCTTAGTCACCCAATTATGTATTTCTACATTCACACTCATATTTTACAATATTTTTTCATTCTTTTATGTTTCCAGTGAACCTTCACAAGAGGAACGATCGGTTTGGTTATTAGAGAGATGATCAGGCAACAGGTAACAAAAGTGATATCTTTAGTGTCGAATATTGTACTACTGAAATATACATCTAAAAAATAGTTGAAATCATGATTCCCTTCTTCAGTCGAGTAGACAGACTAAACTATCGCCCAGTTCATACTCTACCCACGTCTATTGAACAGGTGAAGAGGCTCATCCCTTGTTCCCTGTTTAGGATGTGGTTTCCGGCTTTCTCTCTTCCGATCTTTTTACTCTTCTCTTTTTTATTTTTTCCAATTGGAGTAGATAGACTAAACTATCACCCGGTTCATACTCCACCCACGTCTATTGAACAGGCGAAGAGGCTCATCCCTTGTTCCCTGTTTAGGATGTGGTTTCCGGCTTTCTCTCTTCCGATCTTTTTACTCTTCTCTTTTTTATTTTTTCCAATTGGAGTAGATAGACTAAACTATCACCCGGTTCATACACTTTCGTAGCCTCTGCACATCAGTGGCGTTACCGCCTTGCTCGGGGTGATATGATTAAAAATAAATTCATTTAATTAGGAATTTTATCACATGCCATTGATAAAAATAAACTAGAAGACGTTTTGTCAAAACCAGCAGTTTTTAGTTAAATAGTGTATTACATCGTAAACTGGAACGAATTTATTTTTCACAAATTCCCAGACTCACTCATTAGAGTAATCAAGATAACACATATATCTCAACAGCAGAATATCTCTGTAAGGATAGCCTATCGGAGTCCATCCAATTTCAGGATGGCTTAAATTCTGTTAATCAGTTTGCCACCTCAAGGCAAGAAACTCGTGTCTCCCCTGCTCTTTAAAGCATAGCCGATAAATGATGAATCTATATTTTCCCGTCAGGGTTTGTGCAAAAATTGCATATTATGAACGTGGTCGCAGTTCGAACACGGCTTGTCATTCCACCTCGTAGAATCATTAAATGTTACACTAGGCAAGTATTCAGATTTTATTCTAATTAAATCTTTGACTAAACTTAACAATTGCTTTTTCTAAAATTAACTTCATCGCATTTTCACCATAATGATCTGAAGCGTTAGAAACAAAGAGAGTTGTAGGAAATTAAACAAAATTAGGCGTAATTTAAAAAGATTTACAGGGTATGGGAATTCTGCCTACCAGATATGTTATTGTCTATAGTGTTGCATATTTTACTTGATATCGGTTTTCCTCAAGCAGCAACATCAAAGGTGTTTTAATTTACCTAAATATCTGTCTTTCTTTCACATGACTTCATTCAAATAAGGTAGACGTTTTCTGTAGCTCGGTGGGAAGTTAAATATATTGTTATAAATATTTCAATTTGAATACTCTCAGTGTTAAAGAATTTAAATTCTCCAATGGATTACGCTTCAGTGAAGGTATCAGTAGGAATTTTGGTAGTGTCATGAAATGAATTCGCAATATAAATTGGTAATTAACGTTTGATTATTCAAAAAATTGCATGCTTCTGTTCCGAGAATAATTCTACTGAAAGATTCTCTTTTAATGAAGGAACCTCCCGACTGTAATAAAGAATGTTGTGTATATATATATATATATATATATATATATATATATATAGTCATCCGCAGACAGATCTGTTTCAGTACGGTTAGACTCCGATTGCTTCTAAGCAAGGATTGAAACCCGACCGAATTGGCATCAGTCAGCGATGCTATCTCTGAAGTAATGGGCGCTCGGTAGAAGAAGGCAGACATTTTAGCGTGTATATTATCATTATACACGCCCAATAGCTGAGAGTGTTCTAATTCTTTGCTGAATGAACGATGCGTAAATGCTAGAGAAGCTACTGTTTTTCAAAGTCTACCATTCTTACAGAGTGCTCAATCAAAGTGTGAGAGCGTAAACAATATTATATATATATATATATATATATATATATATATATAATGTTGTTTCTAGCCACCCCATAAAGTACTGAATGAAATATCAGAAGTAATATACAGATATAATCACACCTATAAATTCATAATAGGTTCATACAAACATGGATGACATTGTTTGAAGATCATTAAGTAGCTTCCACTTAAATTTGAAAATTTTCGGTTCTTTATATCTTCCTGTTGAGCGTTCGTAAAAATCACTGTTTGTACGTTTGAAAAACATTGGTTTTATTTAGACTGATGTTCAACCGGTATAAAATGTTCTCTCCCGGCAAGTATAACTAAGATTCGCTCAGCACAGTTGTAGCATAACCAACAGGCGGGCTCTGTGGGCGTTGAACCATAACAAGTGTACCTAAGAAAGCGTTTGCTATAAGGATTAGTTAGGTGACACGGTTGACGGGTATCCTCGAATACAAGTGAGTCGCAATTATATATATATATATATATATATATATATATAAATATTCCTTCTGTCACGCTCACGGAGAGAGAATAAATAGCAATGCAGCGTCGGCTCAGTTCATTAGAGAAACCATAACCAAGTAGTATCGGCTCATTCTATTTATCAACAGATATTAAATTTTTATACGATATACGAAAGATGTTGCCGTTTGTTTTCTCTGTAACAGGGCATTATTACTTTTTTTTAGCAATTAACAAGTCGTCGGGCAGTGAAGAATATATATATATAATTTTTTCTCCAATCGCTTTGTGGTGTGGCAATGTAATAACTTACAAACGCCTCTTTCAAAAATATATATTTTACTATAAATGTCTATTTTTATGCATATATTTCTATAAACGTGTATTTTATAACATCTTTAATATGATAAAAAAACTTATATATATATATATATATATATATATATATATATCCAGTTTTCATTAGTAATGACAGAGATGGTGATATGATTAAGATATTTATGTAATTTTCATGTGATATCAATATTTCTCTTTTGTGACTTGATATGTGTATGCTTAGGTCCGTATGTACAGTCATTGGTTTGTTTGATATTTCGAACGGTAAGCATATTTTTGCATTATTCATAGTTGATATTGTTAATTATTTTTTTCTTAAATAATGTTTCCAATATTGTTATTCTTTTTTACAGGCGGATGATACTATGATATGTATACGTTTGGGATAGATTTTAATAGGTCTCCCTGTGTATTTAAATGAGATCGAATTAAATCCTGGTTTGAGAGGTCCAACGTTAATCTTTTCGCCAAACGCTTCGTGATGTGGCAATGTAATAACTTAAAATTCCTCTTTCGAAAATATATATTTTACTATTAATATCTATTTTTATGCATATATTTCTATAAACGTGTATTTTTATACATTCTTAGTCTTTTGATCCCAGTTTGGGTGTTAACTATTTGCCCATAGCTGAGACCTGTGCTACCATTCCGGGTCAGGGTGAATATGAAAACATCAACAATAAAGTGCTGGTTCCATCCTCCTCGCAACCTCCCAATCAGAGGCCATGCTGCCGAAGGCAGTTTAAAGTCATGCCCAGAAACAAAATTTGTGAGGGTCACATACCTAGAACTTTAGTTTCGTGTAAATATTACCGTTATGTTCCTAAAGAGGAACATTATTGGTACAAGCGATCAAAGTTTTTTACGATTATTAGAATTAATAGATGGTGGTGGGATTGAATTATGTTTAAATACGGAATTAGTAATAATATCGATGCTTTCAGCAAAATTAGTAAATAAGTTTCAACGTCGAGTAATGCCACAGTGCCTTGGATTCGTGTTGTGGATTTAAGGATTAGAAAAAAATTAGTGGGTTGATTTTAATACTATCATAAATAGAGAGGTATGAGATGAAACTATCATTCAGAAATTTTGACAATTGGTATATGAATGTTGCGATCTGGGAAATGACAGATTGTATAGGGTATTCTGGGTTATGTATTACAACGTTATCGTATATGTATCCAACCTGATAACCGCTAATAATTTTGTTAATTTTCAAGTAATATACAACGGCATTGTTAGATGTTAGCAGCATATTAACAGATTTTTTAGGTTTGCGATGGCGTTTTTTTTTAGTCTTGCTAATTTTGACTGATCAATAACGAAGTGGTGTAAGTTCTTGTTTTTATTCAGTTTATCCAGAATTAAGTAAGTGTTATAGACTAAACTATCGCCCGGTTCACACTCCACCCACGACTATTGTACAGGCGTAGAAGCTCATCCCTTGTTCCCTGTTTAGGATGTGGTTTCCGGCTTTCTCTTTTCCAAATCTTTTCACCCACACGTAGCCCCCTGCACATCAGTGGCGTTACCGCCTTGCTCGGGGTGATATGATTAAAATAAAATTCATCAGGTTGCCTGATGACGATGTTCTGAGTAATTTTTAGTTGGAGCTGTAAGTTTTCTTGGAATATTTTGTTGGGCAATTTGTGAATAACGGTCCATTAGACTTCAGCTTTGAGGAGGTTTTGGTGGCGTTTTGTTAGTTTATATATATATATATATATATATATATATATATATATATATATAATTTCTCTGGACACCTTTTGGTGGGATAAACTGATCCTCTCATGACACGAGTAGGAAGGAAACGTTTTAGGAAATAATCCTCTAAAATATTTTGTCGTCATTTTTGAAGGCAGTGTTACACTCGTAGTACAATGATTTAAATAATCAGATTGGCTAAATCCACAGAATTCTCTTCCACGCAAATAATTTACCTGTGTTTTCCATATGGATATTCTCAAATTTTGCGACTGCCTCAACATGTATGTATTTTTTCTATCGATGTTTTACCTAAAGAGGCACCTGTATTATAAGATATTCGAAAGAAAATAAAACCTATCCAAACGGCTATCTTTTTGCAATTGATACATGGCCCAGATCGATACTCGGATGTCCACTGAACATACGAGAAGAATCGATGTACTATATGTTGAACTGAGTTTCTTTCTCCGTCTTTGTTAAAACTACATGCAATATTTCCCAGAGAAAGCATTCAAGTATGTGATAGCTGGCGAGAAGCACCTATTTTTTCGCATCGACATTTTTGTTGTGTATTGCAGCAGCATATATTATTAAATCTTTTTTTTCGGATAACGCTGACAGATATTCTAACAAATTCTGCAGGAATAAATGATCTGGTGATAATTTCGTCATAGCAATTTGGCATTAATCTAAATTATTAAAAAATGAGTATACCTATAGTCAAAAAATTAAGTCCAAATATTTGAGAGGATCATATATATATATATATATATATATATATATATATATATAGTAACAAGCATAAATATCAGAACGATTTAAGAAAAAGTTTGATTGTGAAATAAGTTTTAATTTTAAATCTTCATTGAACATTTTATCAAAAAAAAATAAGGATATAAAAGTAAATTATATAATTCAAAAACATAAAGCCCAATAAACATTTTTATAAAGTCATAAGAATAATTATATATCATTCGAAAAAATTAGATGATTAAAAACACCAGAACGATTAACAAAATCATGCTATTATAATGGATACATCATATCCAAATGAAAATAGCGTTCATAGTTCATTACAACTTGATGAGAAAAACCTTTCCTTTCAATAAAAACAGCTTGACATCTTTTGCTATATGAGTGAATTAATGTCTTGCATTCATTAACGGATATTTTCTCCCATTCCCCTTTCAAATTAATCCATATTTCTTTGACTGTTGTTTGATTCTTTCCCTTAGCTCTTTCATTTAATAACTTCCAAACAGTCTCAATAGGATTCATGCCTGGGCATTGAGTAGGCCTCTCCATAATAACATCCTCTTCTGAAAGAAATGTCTTAACAAACTTCGCTGTGTAACATGGCGCGTTATCATGCATAAATACAGCTGCTTGAAATATTGCAGTTCTCAAATTAGGTATATGCTTCTTCAGTATTTCTTTGTATACAGTAGCGATCATTTTACCTTGTAGCCTAACAAGAGGTCTCGTAACAGCGGTTGAAATCTTACCAAACACACTTCCTTCTCCAAATTACACGCGACTTGTAGTGCACTGAGGCAAATATCGTTGTTTAGGACTGTGTCGAACGAACCTTCTTCCATCACAACCAAACAGATTCAACTTTGACCCATCGATGAAATGAACACAATCTCACCGTTCTTCTGTCCATATGAGGTGTTCAGTTGCAAATTTCAATCGGCTCATTTGAATCTTTTTAGAAAATTAAGGCTTCGTTGAGGCTACTCGATTGTTTAGATTTATTTCATTAAGTCAATCCATCTGTTTTCCTTTGCAGTAGTTTTCCTAGGGCTGCCAGGTGGTTTCTTGGCATTACATGACCCAGTTTCCTCAGGTTTTCTTAAAATACTATGAATAACACTTTAGATTTCCCCACCCTCTTTGAAATATACCCAATCGAGAAGTTATTTTCATTACGTAACTTAACTATCAGTTTTCTAATTTCCAATGACGTCACAGATTTTTTCGCCATGTTTACAATGCAAAACCCAGTAAACAGCCGAGGTAATTTAGTAAAATACCCGATTTTATATTCTTGCTCTTATTATTTTTATAATTTTATCAAAATAAGTTTATTGAATTGTATATTTTGGAACTATACAACTGCCATTTATATCCTTTGTTTTCCTTGATGAATGTTTGACTTTTTATTAACATCGTTCTAAATTTATGCTCGCTACTCTAGATTATACGGAAAGTGACGAAATATTATTAACCGACATATTTATGCAAATTTATTCTATATATATATATATATATATATATATATATATATAACCAAATATGGGTGGAATAATATTCCCCATAAAAATGGAACTTTGTGTGTGTATCTGTGTGTGTGTCTGTTAACTATAGACTCCGAAACTGCTGAACCGATTTTCTTGAAAATTTACACAGTTGTAATGTAACCGTTTGCGAGTGTTCTTAGCTAAGGTTTGTGTCGAGGTACACCCGATAAATATCGAAAATCTATAATCGAAAAAATCGGGTTATCGAAGGAGTGATCCGATTTTAATCAAATTTGATACACTCATACACAAAAACATAAGAAATGATATTCAGAATTTTCTAGATTGCAGTTCTTACAATAGTGCAGAAAATTGATAATATATATATATATGAAAGGCAAGATGTCTCTGTGTGTGTGTGTTTATCTGTCTGTATGTCATCTATAAAAATCCACAGTTTTTATCTGATGCTCCCCAAACTCCAAATTTTGGACTATCCATTCATTTTTCTTCCAGTCTACGGCTTCGCTTTAACTGGAAACAACTACTACTTTTTAGTCTTTCGCGTCAACGTCCAAAGAGTCTGATCCCCAGGAACACGGATTAGTTTTAAAGCTTTCATTACACCTGAGCAACGCCGAGCTATACTGCTAGTGTATATATATATATATATATATATATATATATATATATATATATATATGAGCGTCTCACCCCGAGCAAGGCATGTCACTGCCACTACTGCGCAGGGGGATACATAGAGTGGAGAAAGGATGATTAACTATAGGAACTGGAGATTGTAGCTGTCGGGAAAGCAGACTTGTGGAAGAGAGTTCCACAGGCGCGAAGCGCGAGAAAAGAAGCTGTTGGAGTAGAATTTACGGTTACATCTTATCTGTTTAACTGTAAAAGGGTGGGACCTAGTTGCTAATCTAGTATCTCGTGTAAATTCCTGCTTAGGCGCCACCAGTGCTCTAATTTCATCGGAGCAGAAGCCATGAAAATACTTGTAGAAGAGGCACAGGGAAGCCACATCACGCCGGTGAGAGAGTGGTTGCAGCCGGTCTGCCAAGTCAGTATCAACCACGTTACAGATCCTCCTTTGTATTTTGTTAAGAAGCCCAAGGAGAGCAACAGGGGCACCCGACCAGATATGGCAGATATTCAATACACGGGCGGATGGTAGATTTGTATATGTGCAGAATAGATTCAGGTGGGAAAAACTTCCGGGCCCTGCACAGAGAGCCGACTTTCATAGCAGCGGATTTGGCAATGGATTCGATATTGTCATTCCATTTGAGGTCCGCGAAGGAGACGTAGTATTTTACTCTCTGAGAGGCTAGCCTGTCCCATCCTAATGGGATATAGATGCGATTGTCTATGGTGGTTAGTTGATAACAGCTTCGTTTTAGAAGCATTGAAATTTACTAGCCATTTCCTACCACTACGGATTGGAGGTCCTTTTCAAGCACGGCAGCGAGGTTCGCTTTGTCGCCCACACCTGGTTTTTGATCGATGCGGGAGTAGATTGTTGTGTCATCGGCATACATGACTACTTTTGATCTAATGGCGTCGGGGAGATCATTAATGTACATCAGAAAGAGCGTGGGACCTAGGATAGAACCTTGATGGACGCCTGCATTTGTATGGCAGTTTTGGGAGGCATGCCCATTTAATACTACCTTCAATGTGCGGTTTGAGAGGAATGACTGGATGTAGCTCCGCAGTTTCCACAAGAGGCCAGCGTGCCAGGCCCTGTCGAACGCTTTGGAGATATCCAAGGCAACGGTTCGGGCTTCGACATTCTTGTCAAGTTCCCGGTATATGTACTCGGTAATAGTCGGTAGCATATCAGCAGTAGACCTGGTGAAGCGAAACCCGTACTGTTTGTCAGAGAGAAGCCTGTTGGCCGTGAGATGCTGAATCACCTCGGCGTTGATAATGGCTTCGAAAACTTTGCCAAAGATCGGAAGGAGACTAATAGAACGGTAACTGGCGGGGCCTGAGGGTTCGCCAGAATTCTTAAATATAGGAACTACACAGGAGGACTTCCAACAGGCAGGAAAACAGGAAGCCGATAGGCATAGGTTATAGAGTTTAGAGAGGACAGAGGAGAGTTCTGGGGCACATTTCTTCACTACTATGACTGGGATTCCGTCACCGCCGCTCGCTTTGTGTGGGTCAAGTTGTGCAATTATCTTCGCGAGGGTGTAATGTGGACGTTATTTAGTTGAGCCTTAATTCTGGGTGGGAAGTCGGGTGTAGTTATTCCTAACGAGTTCAGTGTCGAATTGGTTGAGAGTATACGGGCAAAGTATTCAGCCTTATCCGCTGGGGAGGTGAGAACTTCAAATTCATTGATTAGTGGGGGTGCTGAAGTCTTGCTCTTGTTGAACACGCTTTTGCAGAGTCGCCAGTAATCTTTGGAGCCAAACTTAGAGGATGCTATGCATTGCCTCATTCTGGTAGCAAACTCTTAGGTTCGTTCATTACATTTTTACACTTATTCCGTGCTGAGGCGAAAAGGCGCCTGTTTTAGTTCGACGAGCAGCTTCGATAGAGCCGGAAGAATTGGTTCCGGTGGGCAATGGCGGCCGAGCAAGCGGGTGAGAACCAGGGGGACGAATTTAAATTTTAGCTGGAATTTCCTAACCGGGATAAAAGCATCTCTGCCAGCCTTAACCCAAGAAGAGACCTCGGAGGCACAGTCTTCGATAGAAAGATCGAAGACGTTAGTTCCAGGGGACGTCGCAGAGGAAGTCTGGGAATGAGTCTCAGTCTGCTCTCTGGTAGCAGTCTGATATTCTGCTGGTCTGGTTTTCTTGGGTAGAGATAGCGCGGACTGAGTTGTTGACGGAAACTACGGCGTGGTCAGAGTTTCCGAGGGGGCAGAGCTGCCTGGTAGTGCAGGAGTCTGGAATGGAAGTAAAGTAAAGGTCGAGTAAAGATTCCCTTCCGTTAGGGTTATTAGAGAAACGCGTTAGATCTTGGGTTATTGAAAAATACATGGTGCGGATCCCAGCATGGTCGGTGGCTGAGTTTTCAAGCCACTTGGTGTGGCGGGCGTTAAAATCGCCAAACTCAAATATATGGGCAGATGGGTGAGAAGAAATGTCCCTGTCGATATTAGTAGAGATGCTATCAAGTACCGTACAGTCAGAGGAGGAGGGTGAGCGGTACAGGAAGAAGAGATAGCTAACCGAGCTTGGAAGTGAGAGACGGAAGCACATGAAAGAATGATCCAGGGATTCAAGAGATGTGACCTTGGCTAGAGGGACTTGTTCGCTGACATATACACCAAGCCCATGCATATGGACATTGGAGTCCTTCCTGAAAAGGGGAAGGTAACCAGGAACGAACAGCTTCGAAGAGGGGATAGAAGGATCAAGGTTAGTCTCACATATAGCTAAGATATCGGATGAGTTATATATATATAGATATAGATATATATATATCGTATTCATGAAGCAGATAATTATCTAAATATATATTTTATTATGACACACTGAGTGTATGTTTCGTTTAATGATGAGCCCTTCTAAATATCGTATTTTAGCTTTCATTTCCGTTGAAAATAAAGACAAAAATTGTCAAATATTTGGATATTTTTTATTACCATGCCATCTAAGCATTCATTCTGAAGATGGCTCATGTGAGCCGAAACCTCAGAACCAGCTTAAGAAATTCATATCCAAATTGTCAACTATTTTTCTCTTTATTTTCTCCCAAAAGTAAAGCTAAATATAATTTTTAGCATGTATAAATGTTCAAAATTTATGATGTTGATTATTTCTACGAACTGAATTCGCTTCACTGGCGCACTTTAATATTATAGAAAAATTAAAATTTTGATCAAGTAAAAACAATTATAAATAAATTCAATTGATCATCAACATTTTATTACTTCCGATGTAAAAAAATTGTATACTTGGACAAATAAAAGAATTTAATTTATAATAGACAAGACAAAAAATTCTTATCATTCTTATTTATTTTACTTTATCTGAATTTTATTTTTTCCTTATTAAGTGATTTTGTTCTGTAGGTAAATTATTTATTTATATCATATCTCATATATTTGTAGTAACAATTAATTTTACGTCTTTTTTTATTTCTGAAGTAATATTTAACGCAAATTATTTTATCTCAAAAATAGTCAGGCCGTGGTTTATCTTGAAAGAGTTAAAAAGATTGAAAAAATATCAACAAAGTTAGCAAAGCTCGCTATTTTTCATTTATATATTTTGAATTTATCCTTCCATCTCTCCCTACCCATTTGGTCTGCGTATCCTTCTGTCTGCTATACATAGCTTTTAACCGTTTCTTTTTTCATTTTTTCTTTCTTTCTTTTTCTATTTCCCTTTTTGAGGCTGCATTTTTTCTTTTCTTTTTTCTTTCCGCAAGATTAACTTCAGGTTTCATTTCCAACGCACACATTCATACATTTTTGTAGGTTCCATAATTTTAAACATCATCGACAGTAGCGAATCACTTCTCAAAACTTTTTGAACTCTCTGGAAATTTAACATACTTTTCCCCTCTCATTCTCTTTCTTTTCACCTCTTCTTCATTATTTCTATTCCTCCTCCCTTCCTTTTATAATTCTTTTCCTTTCCGTTCGCTACACTATTCCTTTCCTTTTCTGACTATTGTTTCTTTTACCCACACACACTCTCGAACAAATTTTTAAAAGTTTTCCATAATATTAAAAACGGAGAAAATTCAGTTAACTGAAATGATTATTCGATCATAATTTCGAAGATTTTACATAAAAATATATATATATTGGTCATATAAATATACAATTTTCATTGACATTAAGAGCACTGGTTTGATCAGTTTTTATACTTAATTTTTAACAAATGATATGAATAGGAACACCTTTTTGGGATTCTAACATCACGCCGCTAACGTATATATATATATATATATATATATATATAGAGAGAGAGAGAGAGAGAGAGAGAGAGAGAGAGAGATGTAGTAATTCGAAAATTTCGAAATTTAATTTTGTTGGATGGCCATACTCGATTAAAAATTCTCGCTTCGACCGTTGCTTTTGAAGCGAGAATTTTCTCGCTGAAATGCCCAGTCAACAAAATTAAATTTCTAAATTTTCGAATTACTCTATATATTTGTCTCTGTAAATACATAATACTATTTAAATCGAGCCCTCTATTGTCATCAATTTTGAAATTAATAAACTTAATATGAATAGAATATTTTTTTTAAATTTGCGTATTTGCTCAACCTTTATATATATATATATATATATATATATATATATATATATATATATATATATTCTTCACTATTAGACAACATGATTATAGCAAAAAATAAAATGATAAATTATGGTAAATAGCAAACCCGCAGGAAGAACTTTCATCACTGGTAGTAAAGTTTAATAACTTGTAGTAAAGAGAATTAAGTGAGCCGATGCTGAATTGCTGTTTTATCTCAAATGAATTGAGCCGAATGTGCGTCACTATTTTCTCTTTTTCATGACAGTCACAGATATATATATATATATATATATATATATATATATGCGTAAACAGTATATATATATATATATATATATATATATATATATATATATATATACTGTTTACGCATTGTTCATTCAGCAAAGAATTAGAACACTCTCACTACTGGTGTATGAATGCATGATACATCACACGCTAAAAGTTTTCCTCCTTATATCGAGCGCCCATGGCTTAGTGGTAGAATCACCGATCGACGCCAATTCGGTTGGGTTTCAATCCTGGGTAAAACGCAATCGGCTGTCTAACCGTACTGATGATCTGTGATACAGCAAAACAGATCTGTCTGCGGATGACTATATATATATATTTCTATATATATATCTATCTATCTCTCTCTCTCTATATATATATATATGCACACGTTTTTATCATATTTAAAACATAATAAATATTAGCATTTAAAACATAATAAATATTAGCATTCAATATGCGAACTTAATTTGTAAATAAGCAAGCCTTGAGAGAGTTGCTGTCAATCTTACTATACTTCATTAGTCTTTAAATTTGTTTTCACTCTAGTGCATATATATATATATATATATATATATATATATCTTTTTATGTGTTTGTGTGTAATTATGTGTGTGTTTTTGCGTGTGTATGTGTGTGTTTGTTTTAAATCGGCATAATACTGCTCAGTTAAAGTGACTAATTCCTGATTTTAAACTTTTAAGAGTCTATTTCCACCCCAATATATAGCATTTTACGATAAAAAAAATTGTTGCAAAAATACTATTTATAAATAAAACCATTGTAAAAACAACACTAAATATTATCAGAACTCAGCACCATATATATCTGTTTGTGTGTTTGTGTATGTGTGTGCGCATATGTGTGTTTATGTGTCTGTGAGAGAGATAACGACATATATATATATATATATATATATATATATATATATATATGTGTGTGTGTGTGTGTGTGTGTGTGTGTGTGTGTGTGTGTGTGTGAGTGTGTGGGTAACAGGAACTTTATTGCTACAAAATGTATTACATAGTGGAAAATGTTTCTTGTGATTCATTCGTCCTTTTCAAACTACACATGTTGAGAATTTTATTTTATTATTTTGTTTAGTTGATTTCATTTGCCTTCTTTTTGTTTCTATATCTTTTAACAGTAGATATCCCACTGTGACAATAGTAGTTCTGCCATGCATAGTGAAATGTTCTAAGAAAGAGAGCATGCATTTATGTATATTATCTTTTGATCAAGGAACTTTCTAGATACTGTCGTCCAAGTGAAATGAGTCTTGCTTTGGATCAGAGTAGAATTCTGCAAGCCAAAATTGTTGCCGGTCTCGTTATGGTGGGAATCAACACATTTGCTGTTATTTTTTCAGAAAAATTCACGTTTTGTGATCAAAAAGTCTTTCATTTAGATTCATTAATATTTCCTACAATGTATTTTGTTGCAAGGAATCGAGTAAATTTTTCCTTCAAGTGTTAGCTTATTGTTTGGTTTAGTATTGATTAAGTCTTTTATGCATTTCATTGTAGTAGCAAAAAGTTTATGTTGTGTTTAGATTCTATCGAAAGTGATAGAATTAGTTGGTTGGAAAATATTTTGTTTTGATTCATTGAGCTTGTCAGGAAAGGCCGTTTTTGTAATTTATAAGTGCATAAATTATTCAGTGCGAAACAAAAAACCCATAAATATTCCAAAATAATAACAAATGCCATAAATCCCCGTTTATTTTAAATATGGAATAAAGACATTTGTCACAGTTTATTTTAAATAAAAAATTGATAAATCCCGTCTATTTTAAATATATCTGTTTATAACCAGTAATACAGTACTATAAATGGGCATAACCACCATTGGGTTAACCATATATTTTTTAATAATATTTACGTTATGTAATGGTCAGTCTCTGCTCAGCAGCTGAAGATTGTGTTGTACACGAAAGTTCGAGTCGTGTTATCGGTGAAAAATAATATTGATATCTATTAATATATACTTAATGGCTTTTTATATTATATCAATAAATATTACATTAACACCAGGAATCAATGGGGGATATCTTATATATATCACAAAAACACAATTTAAAAAAAATCTTTTGACAGCAAACGCGTCAGAAAAAGTTTGAAGACATCTACAATCTACAACAAATGGTTACGTATTAGATTATTTTTGTTCGCAAATTACTGACTACAATATGCTTATTGGCTCATTTTTCTAAGTCATTAAGTTAAGTGTCATACGTGATACACGCTTTGGCCGATAATATCTCGAAATAGACATGACTGAGTGGGCAGAAGATTATCCCGCACTAGGTGGCCATTGCTTTCTGAAGTAGACTTGTTGCCAGCCAAGGCTATGGAATCCAATCTGTCCTGTTATTTAACCCATAACTTGAGAGAAGACACGGATTAATACCCTTCCTAAGGGTATTTGTGCGCACGTAAATCCAAGGAATTCCACTGGAATTCGAACTCGGCTCCCCGATTTGTCGTTCCGATTCCATACCCACTGCACCACAACAATAAAAATGTTATAATGAATGTAATCAAATAATGTATATACAATGTATCTCATACACATCTAACCATTTCAGCCTACACATCAAACCACACAGCCAAGGAGTACCCAAGGTATTTGGATTTAAACAAGGACTTTCACCCGTGACTTCTTGCTATATCAGCAGGCTTCAGAATGTTGCAGAACAAAAAAGTTATTGCAGTACGTGGCACGAGCCTCACGTGTTATTCAGAAAATTTCTGAATTTTAGAGAATCAGGTCAATATTATTTCTTCTTAAAAAGAGGCTTCGATAAAATGTTAGATCCAGAAATAAAATATAAGATGATATGTAATGCAAATCTAAATATAGCCGCTGAGGTCAAAACTAAACGATCACATTTCGTTATAATCGTGAATGGTATGTGTATATCCTCCAGAACTTGAAGCTTAAATTCAAGCATTAAACAGTTTCAACTTTTATTTACATACGTATGTACATGCTCAACATATTCAAGATAAGCGATTTATCAGCATGCAATTTTATTGAAACATTTCTTGTGAACCCTGAAATCGTAATATATATATATATATATATATATATATATATATATGTGTGTGTGTGTGTGTGTGTGTGTGTGTGTGTGTTCTGAAATCGTTATATATATATATATATGTGTGTGTGTGTGTGTGTGTGTGTGTGTGTGTGTGTGTGTGTCTGAAATCGTTATATATATATATATATGTGTGTGTGTGTGTGTGTCTGAAATCGTAATATATATATTGTGTGTGTGTGTGTCTGTATATATACATAATTATATATATATATATGTTATATATGTATATGACATATATATGTAAATGTACATAATTATATATATATGCTATATATATATTAAGATATATAGATTTTATATATATATGTATATATATATACGTAATTATTATTTATATATATATATATATATATATATATATATATATATATATATATATATATAAGTGAATACATGACAACTTAGCTACACCATCATATACAACAAAACGAGCGTGAATATGAATCACCGTGCCTTTAGGACTTTGAAGGCACACTGTTTTCACTGACACTATTTCTAAGAACCTCTTCATGAACTGATGCAACTAATCTTCCTTTACCGTTACTAGATTTGAATGATTTTCCAGATTCGGTTGAAGAAAGGGAGCATAATATCTCCTTGCATGATAACATAAACATGTAACATTTACCCGTTAGCTGCTCCTCTTCGAGGGTGACACCTTTTTCCCAGTCACTTGTTTGAAGACTATGTTTGATTGGCCGACCTTGCTTCATCAAATAACCAAAGAATTCTCTTTTTTCTTCTTCAGTCCTTATTGACGCTATGTTTTCGTTTTTTTTTCTATAATGATTTTTCTTGATTCTCTCTTTCTGCTACAATTTCATTCTTATTTTCTTTCATTTCTTCATCAAATTGACTTGTTATTCATAATTCCCTTTCTTTTTCTTTTTACGGACATTAATTTCATTTTTTCTTTCAAAATTAATTTGTTACTTTTTTGTTCATATCTTCTTCAATCTTGGCTTCTTTTAATCTTTTACCTTCGTTTCTTTTATTCTTAATTTCTTAATACTTTCTTGTATCTTCCTTAATTTCTCATTCATTCTTTTATTTATTTTTTCTTCTACCTCTCATTTTTATTCCTCTATTCATTAAAACAGCCTTGTACCTTTCTTTTTCATTTTATTCCTTATTTATTCTTTCTTTATTTTTCACTTTAATCTGCGTCCCTTCATTTTTGCTTGTCTACATTAATATTTTTCTAGTTTACTGCAACACAAATGTCGTTGCGTTTCGGTACTATCTTATTAGCACCTCGTCTGGCAGTTGTGTTGTAGTAAATTATGTTTCTATTATAAACTTATAATAAAATAATTACTATATATATACACAGGAGGTTACAGAGAGTGAAAAAGAGAAAAAACACTTGCTCTAGAGTATATTGACGAAATGATAAAAGACGACCGGAATCCACTCATATAGAAGATGACGATTGATGTTGCATTTAGTTTTATGAAAATTATAGATCGAGCATGTGATCAATGAAAAGGACTTGGAAATGATGGAAACAAAAAGGAAATTAATGCTGAGCATCAGGAAGAGACAGCTGAAGTTCATGGGACACGCAATGAGGAAGAAGGGCCTGGAGAACCTTCTACTAACAGGCCAGATAGAGGAAATAAAAAGAGACAGGGAAAGCAACAGATAACATACTTGAAGGACCTAATCAGGTGGATGACAGAACGAGGATTGCACGATGTAACAGGAGAAGGCGTGCTCAGAGCCACCAGGGATAGAGAAACGTGCAAAGCCATGATCGCATACGTCCTGAAGGGACAGGGCACATAGAAGTTATCAGGGAAGCAATAAATGGAAGGATGCCCTACAACGTAAATGCGAGGAAAGAAATTGGTGGACTACATGTTGCGGTAAGATATAATTATTTCAACAGTAAAAGGGTGTTACCTCGAAGCCAATTTAGTATCACGCTTAGATTGTGGCCGGCACACTAGGAAAAAAACTTCGTCAGTACAGTTGTCATGCAGATATTTGTAGAAAAGTTAGAAAGAAGATGCGTCTCGTCTGTGAGAAAGTGACAGAAGTCAAAATGCCAAGTCAGGATGGAATACACTGCAGATCAGTTTTTAGATATTGTCATGAATCCTCGTGATAAATAGTAGTAACACCAAACCAGATACGGCAACAATATTCAATGTATAAACCTATGGTAGATTTATAAATGTGCAAGATAGACTCTGACGAAAAAAATTTGTGGCACGACACAGTAAACTTTCTTTCCTTACATTATATGTAGCTATTGATTCAATGTAGTGATTTCAATTCAAATTTGTTGAAAAGGTGAGTCACTGTGGTTTTCTACAGGGAAGTGGCATCAACCAATGTAGATAATATCATATCATCATACAAATTAATTAGTTCAAATAGTAGATATATACTAAATGGAATTAGTACTAAATTAATTGAAGAAACTGTTGTAATTGCAAAATATGTGATTAACCTAAGGAAGCAAGGAAGAAACGAACGCAGAAACGACCGAATGAAGGAAAAATTCAATCGATGGAAATTATAAAAAAAATGGAAGATACAGAAGAAACTATGATTGTAGACAAGCAGGAGTGAAGGAATGAAGTATGAAAGTAAAGAAAAAGGAAGAATAATGAAGATATCTTATCTCACATTGTGCTGAGAGAGAGAATGAACCGACAAGGCGAGAGTTCTAATTCAACTTGATTCGATGCAGGCTGGTAGGAAAGTTTATCTATGGAAATCAAATGGGAACAATTATATTTTGGAGGCATTGACATTTACAAGATATTTTCTGCCCGAGGTGACCACTGATTAGAGGTCCGTCTCAAAAGCAGCAGGCATGTTTAATTTGTCAGCTTTGACTGATATTTTATTGGTATTATAAATGATAATATCATCTGCACAAATACCTACTTGGGAAATGATGACATCACGAGGTTCATTGATGAAGATCAAATATGATGAAGAACCTAGAATAAAGCATCGTGGAACACTTATGTTCGTGGGAAAGGATCTGGAAGCGTGTCCGTTCAAAACAACATTCATTTGTGGTTTGACAGGAACGATTAGATTAAATCAAACAATCACTCTTTGATATCAAGAGCTTCTTATACATATACTTAATGATAGCCAATAGTACAATACCAATTGCCGTAGCGAAGAGGAAGCCATCCTGTTTTCCAGTATTCGCAGGATTTGAGATACTCAACCACTTCAGTAAATCAGTGAAGCTTTAATATGAACAATTGTTTAATTGCTAAAAGAACCTATTTTTCTAGTAGATTAAAGTTAGGACTTATGAAAGACGAGGCCAATGAAATCGCCTGACGGCAAAAACAAATTGCATAAATATAGGCAGGAACAAAAAACATTTGTTATTACCAAAAAATTGAGAGAGAATCAGCAATGACTGGCTAATCAATATTTGTATTCATTATTCAAACGCTTTTGTTTTCAAACGTAGACAAGAACTTGTCTTGAATTTTAATATCTTATGCAAAGAGACCATTGCTTGTCATGGTAATTTTTTTTTTGTGTGTGTGTGTGTGTGTGTGTGTGTGTGTGTGTGTGTGTGTGTGTGTGTGTGTTCTTCTACTAGCAGCCGTTAATATATAAATATTCAAGAATAAAATATTATGAATAGCTAACCAACAACTAGAGTGGGAAACATTTTGATACACTTTTGGGAATATAAACATATGCTAACTCATATAAATAAAACTTTATTATAAATTATTTAGCTTATATTGGCGTGGGAGCAGTTATTGCGTTTTTCGGTGGGTGTTGTCTAAAAGGTAATTTTGTCTCAAGATTTAGTTTTTTTTTTAATGAATATCAGCATCAATGGGTTATTTTAAGTCGAAGCTTTTTTCAAGCAATTCGTATAAACAGAATGTGATTTCTTTGTAAGTAATCCGTTTCTTTTAACGTGTTTTTAAAAAGAGGGTTTTGTTGTTTCAGATCTATTGCTTGTATTTTTTCTAAAATATATTGCCGGTAATATTTTTCCTTCACAAATATCTTGCTGGTAATATTTATATCATTCAAACATGTATTGCTGGCAATAATCTTTATTCAAATGTGTATTGCTGGTAATATTTTTTTTATAATATTTTTTTATTTAAAAATGTATTACTGATAATATTTTTCATTCAAACATGTACTGCTAATAATATCTTTTCATTCAAAAATGTATTACCGGTAAAATTTTTCATATTGAAAAAGTGTTGTTGGTAATATTGTCTTCATTCGAAAATGTATTGCTGGTAATATTTCTTTTCCTGAAAAGTAGAGCTGGAATTTTTACTACTTCAAAATGAATTATTTTTTTTATTATGAAATATTTTTTATACTTCCTAGTATTTGGCGGGGTCAGCTATTTGCTCACATCTTTGGCCTTAACAAGTACTACCACCTCGAATAGACCTAAGGACAATAGCAATAAAAGGTGGTTTTACGCTACTCAAAACCTCGTAACGATCAGAACCTCAAAACGAGGTTTTGGCAACACCAAATAAAACATCACTTTATATAAACGAAAGTAAATAATATTGGGAAGCATGTGGGTTCTACAACACGCACCGTAATTTGTTAATATATCTATGTATTAACACTCGTTTTTAACATTGCAAATGGGTCTCATTTGGATCAAATTTTATTCTATAGAAGAGTAAAAACAACTTAGAGCATTTTGTTTACAAACAGATGAAATATTTTGCTTGTACGTGATCATAAGAATTCCTTCACGGATGGTAAAAATTGTGAAAATTATATCACATATTTGCTTGAATAAATATATATGAGTTCCAAATATTTTCTACTCCTTTACTGACTCATAAACGCACACATTCACACATGAGTTCTCTCAACACATACATTCATAACTGATTCTCTTATTTTATTTAAAAAGAAAATTCCTTCTATCAGTTGGCACATATATACACGTAGCTTGATACAAGTGAATCATGTCAGATTAAAGACACTTTTTCCTACTTGTTCTTTACTTTTACTAGTAATCCTAACGGATTTCGATCCATATATTTAATTCACACACACACACACACACACACACACACACACACACACACACACACACACACACACACACACACATATATATATATATATATATATATATATATATATATATAGGTGCAGATTTCATTAAAAATAACATACAAGATATCTGTAAGGTTTTATATAATTTTTTCAATGGAACAACAAAGACGTGTCTGTAAAGGTAAAGATCAACATATATCATTTGCTGCCATTTTTCTATTGTGCTGAAACTCAGACCCTATAGCATATGCACGAGAAACTACTTGACACTTTTTTCATGCGCTCTCTCCGTGCTATATGCAGTATAAAATCGGGTGACAGGGTCAAGAATAGTACAATACTGAAGAAATGTAACAACATTATAGACATTGAAACCATTTTAGTAAAGATACAACTTGAGTCGTCTGACCATGTTGTGAGAACATATGCTTCCAAATAATGGTGCAGTATTGACAACTGCCAAACACCAATCGTGCAGTTGAACACATTCTCGTTCCATTCGAGAATAGTGAGGATGACGTATCTGATAAAAATCTACGCTTATTGGGCAAAATTATTGAACGCAGAAAATGTAATGATTGTTATTCATCAGTAATATCCCTACCCCTAAATTAACAAGCATGAGTGAGGTCTAATAAACCATGGGCAGAACTAAATATGGAAATTGCTAAACCACGAAAAGATACATACTATTTAACTGTGATCGATTTTTTCACAAAAGGGCCTTCTACCGTCGTAGTGATTAAATTCTTACGCATAATATTTGTAAGGATAAGAGCACTTGATAATTTGGTATCCAGAATTTGATATCGATTTTCTTCTAGTGAGTTTTAAAACATTTGTAAAAACTATGCGGCTTAACTCTTTCTTGACAACGCCGATTTATCATCCAAGGTTGAATTGTCAAGCTGAGTCGTTTGTAAACACCTTAAATGACATTTTAAAAAAAGCTAAAGTCTCTGATGCGGAAAAAACGAAACAACAGAAATTTTTGAGTGTACACTGAATGATTTAAAATGCTAACGTCACCTCAAAAATGTCACCTGTGGCGCTCATGTTAGCTAGGAAAGTAAGATCCATTTGCGATAAATTACTTCCTAGGAAGAAAAAATATATTAAAATATTTCTATCAGATCGATTACGATCGACGATAAATTTTATTTTAAACATTTAAGACCTGAAAATAAAATTGGCAAGAAGAGAAAATTATGCAACACCTTGATACTATGATGTATATTGTCGAAGCTGGAAGATTTAGTCATAAATGACATGTAAATCAAAGGAAGTCTAGATAAGCATATAATAACAGAGCAGTGCAATGAAAATCACAGAGGGACATAATTTAAGGTATTTTTGAAGAAACTATTCCTACAACAGATATTAAAACTTAAAGGTAAGCGAAAGTGTAATTCGACTGAATGAACACACGCCGGTAAAGGTATCGATTAAATCAAGTGCGTATCTATAATAAAGGGTGGTTTAAAGATGAGAATATTTCACTGACTCGTCCAAAAGTATAAATGCTGAAGGTGACATTCGACAGGCGAGTCAGTGACGTAAAAAGCGAGTGGGTGAGAGTGAACTGAAAGTGAGTTTATTTCTTGACTACAGAATTCAGCATGATTACGTCGTATAAATACGACATTATATTTATTAATTGTGTGCTCTTCGTCCAGTGCAATGAAGACATAGCAAATGGATAGATACTATTATATATGCGTTTTATGGAAATTGCCTCCACCAGAGACTTGAATGGAAACGCGAATTTATTTAATTTTACAATGCAGTGTATTTACGAAGATCCTATTTTCAGTTAGAAATTATTGTCCATTTATTTTCAATGATTTAATCGTTTATGAGCCTCCGTCATAAAATTTGGTATTATAATTATGTAAAATGCTATGTACTTACTGGACCAATGAGATGAGTTTGCCTATCAAACGAAAATAGCATTACATATAATTCATAAGGGAATACCTTTTTTCTGTTAGAAAAATGTGTTCCAAAATATTTTCTAGCATTCTAACAATAAATCAATAACAAAACGTTTGACTCAAAAGTTCGAATAAATTCTCTTGTATAATACTGTATAAATCAGAGATTAGCTCATTTTGTTAATGGTGTTGCAGAATTTCTCATCTAAAAACAGTCAAAAACAACATTCGTAAAGAAGAAAGAAGAATAATGACCTTGACTGAAGGCAACAAGCACTTAACTCGTTATCGAAAATATTTTTTAGTTTAAATTTAAACAACCAAAATGCATTGTAGAGAATATTTTCTCATCACATTATTTTTTAGAAATCCGCATTACATCATTATATATATATATATATATATATATATATATATATATATATATATATATATATTGTTTTTACTTAGTTAATGTTTTAACAGTATCACCTTGTGGTTTAAACTTTTTTTCCGAAGAAAAATATTCTAATTAGAAAAAACGTAAAACATTGCCTCGGACAACATTCTTCTGATAACTTTTTCAATCGTGCTTTTATGACTCAGCTCAGATTTGCTTCAGGTTCATTTTGTAAGTTGTAATGTTTTTGCAAGCATATCCATACATAAGAATTTCACTAGACGTTTCTGCCCATAAGGATATATGTGTGTGTGTGTGTGTGTGTGTGTGTGTGTGTGTGTGTGTGTGTGTGTGTGTGTTTTGCGATTGCGATATCTCACATTGAGTGGTGGTGTTAATAAAAACGTGTTCGATCTAGTATAGCAGCGTTCTTATGTATATACTAATAAATATATACATTGTTTCTTACCGGAAGCATTAGAATTTATGCTCAACGCAATCTTCAGATGCTGACCTGGACATAACTTAAATTTTCATAAAAATATTTGGTGAAGGAAATGATGGCGCAGTGCATGTATTTTTTTGAGGAATACAGGTTATATATATATATACAGAGAGAGAGAGAGAGAGAGAGAGAGAGAAAGAGAGACACAGAGAGAAAGAGGTTTGAAGTATAATAGTGCTTAGTGCTAAAAATTGCAATTTTTTCAATTTGCATATTTGTAATGAGTGTTTCTCATAAAATGCTCGATATCCAAATAGAGCATTCATAGAATTAATGTGGTGAGGTTTTTCCTTAATTGAAGCGTGTTGTCTCAGTCATGCTGTTTTAGATATTTTGTGAATGCATTAATATTAAGAGCGACCCTTGAAAAGTGAAGTAATATTTTATTTTTATATTTATATATACACTTTTTCTTTTGATTGCTACGAATCATATTTCCATTTTTGTTTTTCTAATACTCAGATATTTTCCCTGTTAAATACTTAAATACTTTCCCTGCATTTTGTTATATATATATATATATATATATATATATATATATATATATATATATATATGAAAAACTACTAAAAAGTTGAAAGTTAAAAATGTATTTTTTGACAGTATTTATTTATTACTATTATTATATATATATGTGATATTTCAGACCGGCCTCGGCCTTTCATCAGAAATATATGTATATATATGTATCATCAGAAATATATATATATATTCGTATATATATATATATATATATATATATATATATATACGAATTTTACTGAGATCTACCTTAAAATTTATATTTTTTTATATAAATATCCAAAAATTTATATCAGAAATATATATATATATATATATATATATATATATATATTTTACTGAGATCTACCTTAATATTTATATTTTTTATGTAAATATCCGAAAATTCTTATAGCATTTTTCCTTTATATTACTTGCCTATTTCTGTTTATAGAACTATTGATTTTTTTTCTACCATATTATTATTTTGAAGAGAAGTTTCGCGGGTAAATTTTTAACAGGGACTAATATAATATATATTATATTCTCTCTTTCTTTTCCTTCACCTTTTATTAATTTATTTTTCATTCTTACACCATCAAAAGTCGTCGTCAGTCGTTAATTTGTTTACAAAGAATGTTTTTATATCTAATTTCTTCCGTTTATTCGTTAACTTTGCTCTTGTCTGCCCATTTTTTATTTTTTCCTTTCCTCCTACAGCTTTTGTCCTTGTGATACGGTTTAAATTTTGACTTTTGATTCATACAGACGTAATGTAATGTCTTTTTCTTACATCTAGTCATGAAACTCTATTTCTGCTTTTCTGTTTTCTTATGTCTGGGCGACAAACTTAAATGAAAATTGTCTTTTTCTTTCTTAATCCAACCATTTTTTAACTTCCTGTGTAGGGATGTTTTTGGGCTACTTCCTATATAGAAATAGTGGACCATATTTAAATAAATATTTTTTTGTTTTTGATCGTTGCTGATGAAGGGAGAATTTTCTCACTGAAATGATTATTCAACGAAAGAAAATTTCAGAATTTTTTGTCATACTATATATATCTGGCTCTATAAATAGATAATACTATTTACATCATGCACTCTATTTTGATCAATTTTCATATAAATAAAGTTAATATTAATTGGATCTTGTTTTAGGGATTTTACCTATTTGGTCATAGTTTTGGATCTATATATATATATTAGTCATCCCCATTCAAGCCTGTTTCTCTGTCTCACAGCTCATCAGTCTGGCTAGACACATCCACTTACTTCTGCTCGGGATCAAAACTCGACCGATTTGGTGTCAATCGGTGTCGCTATTCCCTAAGCCACAGGCGCATGGAATAAGAAACTTATAACACTGTAATATGTTTGACTTTTATCTTCCTCAAAGACTCAAAGAAAACAGCCAAAATAACATAAACTTATTTTCAATTATGCTCGAGTCAGTTCTAATTGCTCAGTCAAGTTTACGGTGCATTAGATTCGTTAATATTTCTATATGTATGCAAGTTTTAAAGATTCTTGTATATTTAAGCCGTCATAAAATGTCAATATGTATTCATAATGTGGGAGTTCTGATGTCTTCTCATCGCACCGGAGCGTCACTTCGTTTTAAACTACAGCTGAACTTTTTAAGCATGTATTCTTTGTATTAGATCGATAGAAATTAGATTCTTTATATGTGAATTCAAAGAAAGATGGCGATGTAATGTCATGTTTTCAGAGTGTGTTTATATTTGGTAATTGTATTTTAAGTTTTCATAAGAGTGTCTCTATAAAGAATTACGTTTTTTTTTAATTCGGATAATCTAGTGAAATCTAAGTTTGTTCCAGCATCTTCTCGATACATTTCGAGAAAGATCGTTTGTCTAAAAGCAAGACTCTCTTGGGTTCGTAGAAGCGGGATAAAAATCACGTGATGTCCCCTAATTTAAACATTTTTGTATCTATTGTATCATCCTGTCGGATATTTATCTTTATCTGACACAGAGAGAGAGAGAGAGAGAGAGAGAGAGAGAGAGAGAGAGGGAGAGGAGGAGGAGGAGGAGGAATAAGAGAGAGATAAAATATAAGAAACTACAAACCCGCATTAAATGATTTACTGGCGTCTCTGTTACGTATATATCTAATATATATATATATATATATATATATATATATATATATATATATACCTATTTATAACTGGTACAATGTGTGAGCGTGTATCTGTGTTTGCGTCTGTGTGTCCGTTACACAGTTGTACTATAAGCGTCTGCGAGTGTTCTTAGCTAGGTTTTGTGCCGAGGTACCCCCGATAAATATTGAAAATCGATAATCGAAAAAATCGGGTTATAAAAGGAGTCGTCCGATTTTAATCAACTTTGATACACTCATAGACATAAGAAACGATATTCAGAAGTTTCAAGGTTGCAGTTCTTACAATATATATATATATCTTGACTTTATATATATATAAAGTCAAGATGTGTGTCTGTTTATCTGTCTGTATAACTGTATTTTTTCAGGCCTTTTATTTTAGTTTTGCTTTGGGTTTAGCTCTAAGTATGTATAATTGTAGTTCTTAGAGAACATATTTAGACTTCAAAATTCAGTTTACAACGAAAAAATACTTATTTGATATCGATACCAGAAAATCGAAATTTGACTTACATCCATTCATTTTCCTTTCAGTCTTCGGTTTCGCTTTAACTGGAAACAACCATTGCTTTTTAGTTTTTCGTGCCAACGTCCAAAGAGTCTGAGCTCCAGGACTATGGATTAGTTTTAAACCTTGCATTACACCCGAGCAACGCCGTGGCATACTGATAGAGTGTATATATATATATATATATATATATACACCCACACCCATATATATATATATAAGTGAATGTTGTAGTCAACATTCAGAGGCGACAGACTGTTTTATGGTATGCGCAATCATCAGGCCACATGTATTGAATTTTCTCACGGCTCTTTATTTATACGTTTCAGGTGCACCGTGAGTAATGCTTCTAATTGTTATTTAAGCGGTAGATGTTGATTTATATATTTATTTGGATACATTTATTTTCCTTTTTTATTTCAGTATTTATATCGTTGGCGATTTCTACGGTAAATTGCTGTCTGAACCCTTAGATATTACAAAGGGAATTACCGTTAAGGAATAACAGGGAGACGGGAAATAGGACAGAAAATTTTATGGGACTTTACATAGAACTTGAATTTAATTAATACATTAATGATATTAATAGTTGTAGTCATTATTGAGAATGGGTGTTATTGGGACACCGTACAGTCTCAACGCCAACCAAGAACAGCGGAATATAAATTCAAAATTCTTTCATTTGTAATAATCTACCATCCCACTTGGCTTTAAATCCCTTCTTCCTGCTTGTTTCTTGGTGTTTACATAGACGCACTGATTTTCTCCTATAGGTACGATTATGCTAAGGTCAGGGACATCAGTAGATCAATCTTGCAAAATTGCACTGTCTTTAGCAGAAACTTATCTGCTTTATAGCAAGTCGTTTAATATTGCTGGAAGATTTCAGCTTCGTATATGTCAGGGCTAAATGGAATTTTAGCAAAGTAATTTATATTTTGCAACAGAGTATCATATTGATTTTTATCAGCTTTCTTGCGGCATCACTCACGCTGTAATTCGGAAACATTACAGTTCCATACTAAAAAAAACTTTATAGACTATGATTCTTATATCCTAACATCTTTGTTTTAAATCAAGTCAATTATTGGTGTAAGCGATCATGATACCCTATTGATTTAAAAGTCCGTACCACCTAGAATGGAAAAACATTAATACACCGCATAAATATTATAGTATCACGAAATATTTATGCGAAATAAAAAAGATCAATATGCGTTGTTACTATTTTACTAATGCAGTGTATTCGTCTTTTTCTTTTTAAATTTTTTCAAGTCTGTGTGTACTTTCCTTTTATTCTTCTCAATTGAGTTTTGATAAGCCGTTTCATTCACAATATCTTTGTATTAATTCGTTAAATGTAACATTTCTCTGGTTTTAATTCCATATTTTAATTATGTCGTTTATTTTTAACATCACTATTAAATTATATCATGCAAACAAGTATATATTAAAGAAATAGTTAATAGTCGGTGGATGTGCGTTGTGGCGCAGTCGATATCGACTCGGAAATCGGGGAGCCGATTTCGAATTTCAGTTCAGTCCCTTTCATTCAGTTACGTGCAAATACCCTTGGGAAATGTATTAATCTGTCTCTTCCCTCCAGTTATTGCTTAAATAAGAGGACAGATTTGGTTCTATAGCCATGGCTGGCAACCAGTCTACCGCAGGAAACAATGGCAACCTACTGCGGTATAATCTTTTATTCAGTCACTCATGACTCGAATGAGACATGATTACCCAAGCGTGCATCACGTATGGCACTTAACTGACTGAATAGTAGAGGTAACACTTCAAGAAAGTTGTTCTCACAGTCACCCACACCGTATGTGAGCATGAGCTCTATGCTCAAAAGTTTTTCTCTTATTTTTAATTTGTGTATCAGTACTTGTTTTTTTTGTGTTATCCACTTGTGCCTCTACTGCATGGAAATATATTCAGTATAATCCATTTTAATTGTATTAAAGGCGAGCGTTTCACTCGAATTTTCGGCAACCTATACAAAGGTCAAGACTTTGGTCTACTTCTCCAGATTCCTGTCACATATTTCTCGCCAAAATATAACAGGACCACGTGAATAATACGTTACTGCTAAGCTGCTAAATACTATACGTACAATCTTTTTCTATGTGACATAACTTTTTAAGACATGAAAAATCAGGTCCCTCCACAACATACATTAATTTATAGCTTTAGTCATTTAAGTGTTATACGTGAAACACGCTTGAGCGAACATATCTCTAAAGAGACATGAATGACTGGGCAGAAAATTTTCCCAAATTATATTGCATTATTTCTGCAGTAGACATTTTGCCAACCAAGGCTAAAGAAACCTATATTTCTTGCTATTTAATCCACAGCTGGAGAGAGAAGTGACGTATTCATACGTTTCTTAAGGTGAATTGCGTGAATGTGAATGCAAAGAATTCAACCGGAATTCGAACTCGGCTCTCCGGTTTCTCTTTCCGAGCTGATATCTACACTACCGGCCATAATTATTAGGCCACCCCAGTGTTTTAAAAAATGATATATTTTATACTATTTTTTAGTATTTATTTCCATGTGAATAATTGTAAATAAAAATAGAATGTTTCTTTTTTTAATACTGCACAATAACACGTGTATCAAATGAATTTATAAATATTTAATAATTACCTATATTTCAGTATCATCAATGACAGAATGAAGAAAATTTAGGGTGATTCGGACGAGTTCAACTTTGCTTCCTTTTCTTGTAAAATTTTGCAAAATAATAACAAGAAAAGAACTATTCTATTTTCATTTGGCAATAAATAGTAAAAATAATATGAAAAACATCATTTCAAAAAAAAAACTGGATTGGCCTAATAATTATGGCCGGTAGTATACATAACGCAAATCCATGTCTATTAGTTATTCTCGTATTTTGACTATTGTCCCTAAGAATGGTTCTGACAATCAATTACGCAAGCACATTAAGTAGATTAAATACTCTGCCTCTCTTGTTTTCAGTATGTCCTGTGAATATCAAATTATCCAAGTTTTCTTTTCTCATTATGTGCAATATTCATCCTAATCATTTCATTATGATTCTTATTTTTTTTTTTTTTTCAATAAAGTTAAATATTCCTCCTTACTCATACATTCACTCGACGAAATTCTCCACATCTTTTCTGTTACCGGATGTATTTTCTTCATCTTTCAGGAGATTGTCCAATATTCATAGCGATATAAGTAGACCGATGTTGCTTAACAGTCTAGTTGTTTATTTTTGTTATGAAATATAGGCCCTTCTATATGGAAGTGAAAACTGGAAAATCTATACAGAATAATGGAAAAAAATGAATGCTGAAGAATCCTCTCAAAATTGAAAAAGAGACACAAGACAACGGAAATTTGGATTTCAGAAGGATACTGAGGATACCATTGTCAAAACGTGTGAAAAACGACGAGTTTTTGGTGAGGATGTAAACGAAAAGCAAATTTATACTTAGCATCAAGAAGAGAGAGCTGAGGCTTCTGGGATACATATTGAGTTAGAAGGGCTTGGAGAAACTCATACTCACAGATAGGCTAGAAAAAAAGGAGACAGGGAAAGCAGTGAAAGACCTACTTGATGGGCTTGAGCAGGTGGGTGGTGGAGCGGGGTTTGAGAAAGATACCAAGAGGAAAAAGTATTAAGAGTGACAAGAGATAAGCGTAAGTGAAAATTCATGATTACGTACGTCCTGAAAAGACACGGCACATAGGGAAGAAGCAAGCTGACCTTCTCGTGCAGAAATGTTTGAGCGACGTATTACCATTTCTATCATTACTAGAATTAAATAGTCACATCTCATCTAACATTCCCACTCTGTATATTTGTTTCGAGGACTGTTCCTGTTTTATTGCAATTATTATTCTTGACTTATCCATTAGAAAAAAAGAAAAGAAAGAGTAATTAAAAAATATAATATTCGGAGACTCACCTCAAGACCGAAGTTTTATTGAATATCTTATTATCGTCTGTCATAAAAAATAAATAAAACCTCAGATTTTTTTCTAATAGTATCTGCCGTCTTTTTAAGAAAGAGTTTCAAGTAAAGAAACGTTTTGAAAATAATTTCATTTATTTATAAAGAATTTCCGAAATATTCATTAAAATCCAGCAGTTATTTGATTTTTGACAGAATTTAACATGAATGTTTTCCCGCAACAAAACGCTAAAGTTTCCCATTCAATATTATGTTCTCCCATAAACGCCAAAAACATTACATTTTTATCTAAATCTTTGAAGATTAAAAATTGAAAATCTTGTATATTTTTTCATTAAAAATATAATAAATAATTTTAGCGAAAAAATATTTTTGTTTTTAAGGTTTAATCTAGCATGCTTATTTTATTTTAGGAAGAATGTTTACAGGCACCTGTATATGTGTTATTCCGAATGAAGATGACAAAAACAACAAACAAGAAAGCATCTTTGCCATTCAGTCTATTCTTACAAAATTAAATAAAAACACTACCGAGGCACAAAATAATCACATAATAAAATTATTGCATCAAACAATAACGAAGAAGTGTCTAATGAAATTATTAGAATCATTAGAGATTTCTAATCAATCTCTCTCTCTCTCTCTTGCTCTCTTTCTCTCTCTTTATATATATATATATATATATATATATATATATATATATATATATGTATTATTGGAATGGTTTATAAAAGCATTATATCACTACACAAACAGTTTCATGTTTCAGAACAATACAGTTCTTCTTCAGGTGAAAACTATACAAATATTATTACTCTGAAACATGAAATGTTTTCTGTAAGAATATAATGCTTTGGCAAATCACTGTAATAAAAAATTACAATATTAAGCACTACTTTGTATTTAGCACTTTTTATAATAGTAAAAGCATGAACAGTAGGTTTTAATCTACTTGTTCTTTCAAGTGCTTATAATATTATATATATATATATATATATATATATATATATATACAAATTATAGGTTAACTATCTATCCATCTATGTATCTATCTATCTATCTATCTATCTATCGATAGATAGATAGATAAATAGATAGATAGATAGATAGATGTAGAAATATATGGGTGCGTATGTGTATTATTTAATATATATATTGTATACATTATTATTGTGGGATCTCCCCTTTTTCTATGATAATGAACTCGACGTGAGTATACATATACTCCTCCTATAATGCGATCCTTGAGTTACCGAAGAATAACGTACTGATCCGTAAGATAACGAGAGATAGCGAAGTTACACAGAGAATACCGCGTCAGCAGTCATAGTAACTCTGAGCTCCACTCAGCCAGAATAGTATTACACGGACATACTAATTCCAGCACGGCTTTACATCAAAGACTTGTATATATATATATATATATATATATATATATATATATATATATATATATAATTCCTTACTAATCGTATTCCTAGATTACTAACCTGCGTTCCAGTTGTATCTTTACGTTTATTATAACCTATTTTTTCTATCTCAAATACCTGTTTTGTTGTTCCTTATTTTGTGTCTTTCCTCTCCCAGAATCCACGAAAATTATATACTCTACATGTCATATATTACATCAGTCGTGTTTCAATCCTGGATTAAAATCAATCGGATGTCTAATCGTGCTGATGATCTGTAATAGAAGGAAAGAGATCTGTCTGCGGATGACTATATCTATATATATATATATATATATATATATATATAAATAAAATAACTTTCGATGTTCAAAACTGTTGAATGATCATTTCAACATGAAATACCTAAGAGAGATTTCACATCTCATCGGCAACTACCACATTTCAAAATGAAAAAAAAATGATGTTTAAGAAATAAAAATTTTTACGTCACAAAAAAAAATTTATTTTATAATTAGCACTGTAATTTTAATTGCATTGAACTCTCCACCTGTATCATTTTTTAATATTAAAATATTAATATTAATTAGGATCGGGTCTTTACAAATCTACAAATTACAATCTACTAAAAATGGATATTTTCTTTCGGCATTGAAGGGTCAATGTCTCAGCAGGTAGTAAACGCTGTTTTTCGAAGAGAGGCGGAAAATTCGCTTCTTTATATTGGTAATTTTTTGTGTGCGAGATAAAGCAGTTGAGAAAATGAGAAATCAGAATTGAGGATTGTAAAATAGATATTGAGGAAAAGAGGTAAACGAGAGAGAAAGATAGAGGTAAAAGAGGGTTGGTGAAAGGGTTCAAAGAAATGCATCAGGTTTAATAGTAGAAAATAGAAGATGTTCATATACAGCCTTTGATCGCTCGGCGCTTCGTCATATCAAAGAGGAAGAAGTAAGAATATGCATAAGGATTGGAAGGAAGTGAGAGAAAACAGGCGAAGAAAATAGGATTGTGAAAGGCAGCATAACCTGCCAAGTGATAGGTTTTTTAACATCCTGGCCTGGAACTGGTAGTGAATAAACATAGTGGATAAAAATATCTGCATTAGTGAAGTATATTTTTGAACATTGTTAGTATTTTTTTTTGTTCCTTATTGACTTGGATATATATATATATATATATATATATATATATATTTTATATTAAAAAAGGATTAATTCAAAGATGTTGAATGGCCATTTCTATATGAAGATCCCCACGGGGGACGACACATCACCTCAGCAACAGAAAAAACCTTTCAGAAACTGGAGAAAAATTAGTCAACGTTTCCTTTTTAAATAGATTGCAAAGAAATTAAAAAATAAATAATAAAATAAAATAAAATAAAATAAAAATAAAAATAAAGGGAAAGAAAAAGAAAAAGAAAACGAAAAAGAAAAAGAAAAAGATAGAATAAAATCAAATAAATAAGAAAAGAAAAAAATTGACATCGTCTGGGTTCGCAAAAAAAAAAGGGAGAATGTAACTAAAAATTAACAGACAGCCGTGTTAAATCGACGCAAGTTTAAGCAACACGGAAAAAAGGTGGTAAGAGAGATAAAAGAAGGAAGGGAGGGAAAAAGAAAGAAACTAAAGAAAAAAATTTTTAAATATTACAGACGCTGGACAAATTCAAAAACCTAATTTCCCCAAAACGTTGAAGTATTAGAAAAAGGCCTTTACTTAAAAAGGCATAATTATTAATAAACGGGAATAAAAAGATATAGGATTTAAAATAAAATTATTTTTAAAAAAATTAGGTCATTTGAAATTTATAAAGACAACACTAGGTAAAAAAAAAAAATTAATTACAATTATTATATATACATACCTATAGAAGTACACACATACATACATATATATACACACACAATTTTACGAATAAGAATACATATATACATACACATACACACACATACATTCAATTTATTACACACTTATATACATATACATGCGCATACACACATATATATATATGTGTGTGTACACACCTATATACAAAAAATTCATATACACATAATATACATGTGTACACATACATGCACACATATACACACACACACACACACACACACACACACACACACATATATATATATATATATATATATATATATATATATATACATATTCCATATGCACTCACACACATACATATTAATGAATAATATGAAAAGGAGCATTTAAATAGCTAAAAAATTTTTTTCAAAATTACATATAGCCCACATACATAAATACATATATACATATATATACATATATATACAAATATGCACATCCACACACAAACATACACATATACATAAAAAAAAAAATTTTTTTTTTTTTTTTACCTAGTGTTGTCTTTATTTAGTTTAATTTCAAATGACCTAATTTTTTTAAAAATAATTTTTTTTTAAATAATTTTATTTTAAATCCTATATCTTTTTATTCCCGTTTATTAATAATTATGCCTTTTTAAGTAAAGGCCTTTTTCTAATACTTCAACGTTTTGGGGAAATTAGGTTTTTGAATTTGTCCAGCGTCTGTAATATTTAAAAATTTTTTTCTTTAGTTTCTTTCTTTTTCCCTCCCTTCCTTCTTTTATCTCTCTTACCACCTTTTTTCCGTGTTGCTTAAACTTGCGTCGATTTAACACGGCTGTCTGTTAATTTTTAGTTACATTCTCCCTTTTTTTTTTTGCGAACCCAGACGATGTCAATTTTTTTCTTTTCTTATTTATTTGATTTTATTCTATCTTTTTCTTTTTCTTTTTCGTTTTCTTTTTCTTTTTCTTTCCCTTTATTTTTATTTTTATTTTATTTTATTTTATTTTATTATTTATTTTTTAATTTCTTTGCAATCTATTTAAAAAGGAAAAGTTGACTAATTTTTCTCCAGTTTCTGAAAGGTTTTTTCTGTTGCTGAGGTGATGTGTCGTCCCCCGTGGGGATCTTCATATCGAAATGGCCATTCAACATCTTTGAATTAATCCTTTTTTAATATATATTTGCTCTGTAATTTTTTATTACATGGAGCTCTCTTCCTGTATCATTTTTTAATATTAAAATAAATTTTTAATATTAATTAGGATCGGGTTTTTTGGAATTTACCTTCCTGCTTTTTTCCCTTGGATTGAAGTATCTGAATTAATATATATATATATATATATATATATATATATATATATATATAATACAACTGTGTACTGGTTTAATTTAATTATGACAAATAACTATATTGCTAAATTCGCTGCTATGAAAGTCGGTTCTCTGTGCAGGGCCGGGAAGTTTTTTCCGTCTGAATCTATCTTGCCCATTTATAAATCTACCATCCGCCCGTGCATTGAATACTGCTGTCATATCGGGTCGGTTGCTCCTGCTATTCTCCTCGGGCTTCTCGACAAGGTACAGCAGAGGGTCTGTCATGTGATCAATACCAACTTGGCAGACCGCATGCAGTCTCTCTCTCACCGGCGCGACGTGGCTTCCCTGTGTCTCTACTATAAATACTTTCACGGTTTCTGCTCCAATGAACTTAGATCACTGCTGCCCACTAGATACGAATTTGCACGAGAAACTAGATTAGCAACTAGATTCCACCCTTTTACAGTGAAACCGATAAAATGCAAACTAACTTCTACTCCAACAGTTTCTTTTCTCGACTGTGGAATTCTCTTCCACATGATTGCTTCCCCGACGGCTACATCTCCAGGAGTTTAAATGTAAGGTCAATAGACACCTCCTAACACACTAACTCGCTCCCATTCTTTCAAACACTCTTCTCATCTGCCCAACCCTCATCCTCGGTATCCTTACCCATCTATTACCTTCCTTCTGAAATTTCCTACACCTAACCTCTCCTCCTCTTTACGTTCCCCTTTGTAGCCCCATGCGCAATAGTGGCAATGGAATGCCTTGCTTGGGGTGAAATGATTAAAAAAATATGTATATATATATAGAGAGAGAACGAAAGAGAGAGAAAGAAAGATAGACCACGTTTTTTCCTAATGACATGTAGATTTAATAAACATTTAATCACTTTAGAGACATAGCAATCCAAAAAAATTTAATAATGTGTGAATATAACTAATAATATTTATTTTGCGTTACGAAGTCTTTTTTAAAAAATGGTGCATGAAGAGACAGATTTTAAAGTCTGAAATGTCGGAAACGCCTGTGAGTTTTATAAACGAGATATAAATAAACAATGAATGTTACTCTCTTTTCAGAGAAATGTGTTGCTGTGGATTTTTTACCCTCGCTCTCTTGTTAACTCTTCCCCTACCCCTCTCTGTTTTTCTTCCTTAGTCACTCACATACATAAAGTATACTGGAGTGTAGGTCTGGCTCTCAGGCATTTGTCTGTAATCTTTCTACCAAAATGACATTTCCGATTTTAATTCCGCTTTCGTAAGAAGCCTCCATCTCACGCCCACGCGTGCGCACGCACCCCAACACAAATACACACCCCAACACAGACACACGCACATATTTTTCTCTGTTTGCGCAGTGATATAGTCTATAGCATATGTCCATTCTAATTTCTTTTTGCTGATTGGTAGAATGTTTATTGTTTGGACGAGAATTTAATTATACTCAATTCTGAAGAACAAAAGTATTTTAAAAAATCGTTATAAAAGAAAAAGAGGATATGTTATAAATTGTTCCATGTCTTGTTAATGTTCTCAATAAAGGCATTAATTTACAGAAATTAACTCGAAAACCAAGCTGTAGTTAAAGACTTATAATTATCACTTTCCAATTTATTACTGAGATTATTTTTCGAGATACTTTTATAGATTTTAGAGACGACATTACAACACATGAATCTATGGAATGAATTTAAAGGTGTTCAAAGTTTTGAAAAATTGGGACTATCCATGACAATTATCATGGCAATAAAAATTAGTATAAAACATTTAACATTCGCAAAACACTTTTATATCACTATTTTTCTTTTAATTATTTCACACCAAACACAGCAATAAAAAAATCACACGCACGTACACACATTCAGCGGGATACTGCGGGTAAAAGGAAGAGAGATTTTTCTCGCACTTCCTGCCTGTGGAATTACCTTCGACATACTTGCTTCCCCGACAGCTACAATCTCCAGGAGTTTAAATATAAGCTCAATAGACACCTCCTAAGACACTAACTCGCATCCATTCTCTCAAACACTCTTCCCATCTACCCAACCCTCATCTTCAATATCCTTACCTGTCTATCACCCTCCTGACATTTCCTATATCTAACCACACTTTCTCATCATCTTCCCTTATGTAACCCCCTGCGCGATAGTGGCAGTGGAATGCCTTGCTGGGGGTGAAATGATAATAAAGAAGATTACAATCAATGAACATGTCTGAAAGAGTGAGAGTATACTTATTGACATTGCATTTATTTTTTCGAAGCTCACCGAGTATCAAGTATCTCACTTAACTGACTGTAATGTGATAGGTTCCGACTTGGCGGCTCGACTCCTGCCATTTTCTCACCGGCGAAATGTGGCTTCTCTCAGTCTATTCTACAAATATTTCCATGGCTTCAGTTCCGACGAACTTAAGTCAGTTGCGCCCCTGCCACAAGAACTTACTCGTGCAACTAGACTAGCAACAAGGTCCCAGCAATTTACAGTTAGATCAATAAAATTCAGCCGACAATTCTACTCCATCAGTTTTTTTCTCGCCCTTCCCGCCTGTGGAAAACCCTTCCATATACTTGCTTTCCTAACGGCTACAACCTACAGGAATTTAAATGCAATTTCAATACTAATCTCTTATTCACTTGAATCCAGCTCTTTATACATCACCCTGTATATATTGTTCTTATCCTTCCTACCTACCTTTTCAACTGTCTTCACACCTATGTTCCCATCCTTCTCTTGCCCTTTCTCTGACACTCTCTGTAACTAGTTCCTCTTCCTCTTTACTCTCCTCCTCTCTAAACTTTTACCCTGCGCATCAATGGCAGTAACGCCTTGCTTGGGATGAAACGGTTAAAAAAAATGCAAAAAAAGCAAGAAGCTGGGAAAGGGTTCCACGAGAACCGTGCGAGAAGAGGTTGCTAGATTATAATTTGGGATTAAAACTAGCAAGTAACAATGAGTAACTATTAATTGCTGTTGTTCTCAGGTTGACTCTGATCGGATTATTTTGTGACTCGGAAGCGTTTTTATTTAATTTTGTTAACCTAGATTTTACGGCAATTATGGTTTGTGGTTTCCTGTTTAGTTATATTTATTTGGAATAAAATATATACAGGTACCGCAAAACATTCGCTAAAAATGGGCATACTAAGCGGAAATCTTATTAAAACAAATCTTTAGTGTCGAAAGAAGCCGTTAAAGTCTCACATATAGAAGTTTTTTCTCGTTAGAATCTATTTTGCACATTTATATAACTACCATTCATCCGTGTATTGAATACTGTTGCCGTAGCCGGTCGGTTGTCGGTTCTGTCGTGAAAAGATTTTTTAAAAAGTAAGGAACGTCCAATGAAAATCAAAAGAGTCTGAAAGTATATAAATACATTTTTATAATAGAAATACCAGCAATATGTTTTATATAAAATATATTAATACCTATTGTTACTAAAATTATAATTATATTAATTATTCTTGGCAAAATTATCAAAAACAAATTTTATCTATATTTGAATGCATAAAGTTGTTTTCAAACTATTTGGATTTTATCATTAGTTAATCTAAAGTGATTGACATGCCACTAAACAAAGTCACCAAACGACCTATCAAATAGTAAACCTCACCAGAACAATAAGATATATATATATATATAGAACAAACAATGTGTAGTTATTTAACGCCGGTGGAGAAGAGTCTTAATTCAGGATGCCATGTCAAGAACATTGCAAATTATTCTTTAGATTTATTTAAAAAATGTCGAGATATGAAACAGAATTGATGCAGCAGCAATATTTGATACACGGACGAATCGTCCTTCAAATGTGAAATATATACACTGATGGGAATGGCGTCTAGCGAAACATAACTAACTTATTTTCTTACTATGAAATGTAAAGTTAGTTAATCGTGTTGTATAATAATACTGGAAAACAACGAGGAGCAAGATAAATAAAAGTATAATATTACACTTTTATTTTTCGACGAAGACGCTTGTGTATAGCAGGAGAGAAGTCGGATAAGTTCACGTTCACGAAGGCGCCGTTGTAAGTCGAAAGCCAGCCGAAGTCTTCTCTGCCATTTCAGCCAAAAATTAAAGTCTTAAAAATCCCATGCATTTTTGTTTTTTCGGGTTGTCACTGAGTTGACTTTATTTACAGCCAGATGTAGCTGTCACTCCCAATCGGCTGACTATTGATTTTCAAGCCGGTTGACGCTTGTTGTTTCACGTTGCACATTGTTGACATCATCTGCGGCCGTATATATCTGTCAATCACATCCTTGTCATTTTATCGAATTTACCTTCGATTGAATGAAACTGTCAAATACATTCACCGTCAAGACACTATTGCACAGTCGTTTTACTTAATGTATAATGGGAAAGGTGAGACCTAGAAATTAAAGTAAGGTTCTCCCTCGAAATTAATCATTAGGCATGCTGATGGAAGGAGTTAAATGTTCTTTTATAAGATCTGTAGAAATTCGTTTCGTTTTCGACCTACCAAAATTAAAAATCCATTTTATGCCCATGTTAAAAACAGATTACAAGTCATTTTTAAGATATGTCAATCTCATTTTATCAAGCCTTATCAAACTTATTATTAAGACAGAAACCAATAGAATTTTCATCAACATTGCCCATTCTCTGACATTCCCATGTAACCGGTACCTCTTCGGTTCCTCTTCCTCGTCGTTCTCCTTCTATGTAACCCTTTCCTCTCCTCTTAGGTAACCCCCTGCAAAAGAGTATCAATTCTGACTTGCTTGTGATGAAACGATTAAAAAACGATATGGCGAGAGAAAGTGATGATATTAAGAAGTTCGTTAATGAACAGTCAGTCATTTAAGTGCCATACGTGAAACACGCTTGGACGATCATGTCTCTTTCGAGACATGACTGACTGGGCATAAGATTATCCCGCAGTAGGTTGCCATTGCTTTCTGCGGTATATCGGTTGTGAGCCAAGGCTATAGAACCCAATCTGTCCTGTTATTTAACCCATAGCAGGAGGGAAGAGATGGATTAATACCTTTCCCAAGGGTATTTGCGCGTAAGTGAATGCAATGAATTCAACTGGATTTTGAACTCGGCTCTCCGATTTTTTGTTCCGAGCGATATCCACTGCACCACAACGCACATCCTGATGAACAAGTGTGTGTAAAAAGAAAGCTCTTGCTGACGCCCGCATTAATCTAGAACAGAAAAAAATAAATTGCGATGTTTGCCAAGAAAGACTGAAACAAACCAAATAACACATCAGAAATATTATAACCATCCAATTTGTAAGGAAAACCAGTATACCTAACCCAGTTTTTCATCATTTCTATAGCAACAGCTCGAGCTTCGATATTAAGGTTGACCGCCTCTTCCAGTATTAACTATCGCGACAGCTGAGGTTGACCTAGAAAATATATACGGAAGTGATTAGAACATCTATTTTCAGAATGAAAGGAAAGAAATCTAAGAATGCGAATTATGAGTCCGTTCATCAGAGTCCTGGCCTACGGCTATATCAGGTTCACACACCGGTTTCTGTAGGATCATTGAAGTTAAGCAACGTTGAGACTTGTAAATACCAAGTTAAACGGAGGGCCGTGTTCTAGTTCCATTTAAGTTTGTTATATTCACTTTCGCACAAATACCCTTAAGAAAGGTTTGGATCCACTACTTATACCCATCCCGGTAAAGTTTTTTAGTAAGATCTGTATCACATAAATATTTAATATCGAGAAATAATTGTGTACTCAATATTTAGATTTCTGCATTAAACAAATCATATTGCTTGATAAGTCATTAAGCAAAACAACAAACCAATCCAGAGGTCTGGAGCTGCAGGAGCAACTATAATAGAGACTGGAGAGTACAGGGGAAAATTAATCGACAATCTCGGAGAATCCTTTTGAAAGGGAGTTGCAGGAAATTTAATCAGTCAGTTATTTGCCATACGTGATACACTCTTGGGCGACCATGTCTCGAAAGAGACATGAATGACTGGGCAGAAGGTTATCCCGCAGTAGGTTGCCATTGTTTTCTGCGGTAGACTGGTTGCCATCCAAGGCTATAGAATCCAATCTGTCCTGTTATTTAACCCATAACTGGGGAGAAGTAAGGATTAATACTTTTCCCAAGGGTATTTGTGCGTAAGTGAATGCAACGAATTCAACAGGAATTCGAACTATCCAAGTATCCACTGCACCACAACGCACCTCCTGCACCACAACGCACATGCAGGAAATTATTGAGTCTAAATATTTGTTGTGATCTAATTTAAATATGATTTCGTAAAGGATAGAGAAGATATATTTCAATCAACAAATTGAAATATTGTTCTAATTGAAAAGGCTGATAATTTTACTCATTCTGTGTCCTGAGTAAAATTGAAAGTTTTTTTTTTGCAGGAAAAGTATTATAGTTTATTGGGAGAAAATGATAGCATTTTAAACTGATTGTTGTAAGTAGGGGTAGAAGACAGGCAACACAATCTCACAGAGCAGCCAATGGTATCTCATGCATTGGGCTCTTTGAAGACAGGTTTACAGTTGTTTGTAACAAATGCATTTAGGAATACATTGGCACAACCGGAAAAAAAGTGATTTTTCAGTGCTGCAGCGGCTGCATATGCATTTATCAATTAATCAAAAGATTGTAATTTTGAGAAAGTACAAAAGATTTGATACCGGCTTTTAATTCTTTCTTTCTTTATTTCTTTCTTACTTTCTTTCTTTCTTTCTTTCTTTCTTTCTTTCTTTCTTTGCCCCCTCGGTGTAGTGTAATGGTTAGCAATCTTGTCTCGCGAGAAACAGTTACAATTGAGTAATGAGTTCGATGCTCATTGGGTGTCCCATACTTTCGGCCTTGTGCCACATCTAAGCTGCTCTTAGAAAATCACCTATTGGGCACCTCGGCATGTTGTTAGCAAGTTTTCATGCTAGAATCGTTATAACTGAGTAGTGAGTTCGATTTTCATTACGCTTAGAAAATCACCTATTTATCTATCTTTGTGTGTATCCATCTTGCTTTCTCTCTCTCACCCACTCTCCCTACTAATGAACTATGATACAACGAAACAGATCTGTCTGCGGATATCTATCTATCTATCTATCTATATATATATATATATATATATATATATATATATATATATATATATCATGCGCACAAACGGAATACACTCGGGATTTTTAATTTACAAGGATTTCTAATGTATTTTGCACATATAATCTAACCAGTTTAACTTTTTAATTCTTTTAAGTTAGATTATTTTCTTTTTTCATTACATAATTTATGTTATAAAATAGCCCACGTTGTGCCAATAAAAATTTCCCAATAAAGCTTAAATGTGGAACTGGGCACTAATATACTTTATATTATCTGGCGATTAAATTACTTTCTAAATATTTTCATTGATTTTAATTATTATCTCTTTTAGTTAGACTTCTTTTTCTTTTTTCCTTTAATTTTTTTATGTGACATGTCCCTTCAACACAGAAGCGATCATGGACTTCCATTTGTCCCAGTCTCTTGTGATTATAAGAACTTTCCTGTTGGTGTCTCTCCCAAAACTTGCTCCGCCAACGATTTGCTCAGGCTTATTAAATATGTCTTGTGCTGCTTTCGCCCGACTCTCTTTCCTTTTATCCGTCCTTTGAGTATTAGAATTTCAAAGCTATATTACCTCATTACGTGTCTAAAGAAACCTCATCTGTCTCTTCCTGATGTTAAGTAGGAGTTTTTTTCTAGGTTATATCCTCATCAACACCTCGGTGTTAATGTGTTGTGTCTATTATATCCTAAGTATTCTTCTGTAGAAACATATTTCTGCTGCCTCCAACGTCTCTTCATATCCTTAAAGAGATCGTCCAACGTTCTCTGAAGAAAAGCTATAACATAACAGTCCAGGACTATTTTCTTTGTTTCCAATGAATTTTTCTGTCTCTGGTTAGCTATTGAAATGCGTCCTTGGCCATGTCAATGCGTCTTCGGTTCTCAGGGTTGCACTTTACATCTTCTGTCAGAACACTTCCAAGGTATGTACATTTTTTTATTAGTTTATTTTAGTTTCTCCGGCATTTTGGGTGACAAGCCTGGGAAGTATTTTATTTCTCTCAAAGTTTGTAGCCAGTCTCCTTACGATCAGCAAATAATAGGTTTCGTACGCGGGTGTGTACGTGTCTGTGTGTGTGGGGGGGGTCTTGGTGTGTGTGTTTGTGTGTTTGTGTGTGTTTTAATTTTTCATGTTTTTATATAATTTTTATTTAAAATTTGTTTAGTCACTTCAACATAAACTTCCTGGCATTCCTTGCTATTGATGCTTAAATGTTTTGTTTTGTTTTGTTTTGTGTTGATTAATTCTTTTATTGTGTTAGATTGAGATGTGATAAATTTTTAAGTTGAGTTCAGACAAATTATTTTCGATTGTAGTAATGATGTACTGAGTGGGTAGAACAATATATTTTTAGATTTGTTCAGTTTGTCTGAGTGGGCCACATTTATTTTGTAATATCTTAGGAGTTATTTTTCCTCATTGATAGGAAAAATATCTCCTAAGATATTAAAAAATAAATGTGGCCCACTCAGACAAACTGAACATTTTATATATATATATATATATATGTTTCGGCAGCGATTTCTCTTTTAAAAATGCTTCGTGAAAAAAAAAACGAAAAAGATTTTATTAATTTTGGATTTATTTGTTAGTGTATTCTAACATATTTTTGGGGAACATACATAATGTATTTTTTCTATAACTATTAATTTTCTTAGCACTCTCAGCCATTGCGCAAGCCATCCTCGGGGATTATAAGTTTCCCATGTTATTTTATCTTTATTTTAACTGTAATAAAATTTGTTTTGTGTTTTAGAAACGAAGAATTCTTTAACTGCTATAATGTGGCGTTCGCGACTAGACATCGCGTTAGCCTCTAAGTTTTAATAACATTGAAAACTCGATTTCTAATGTTAAATTCTGTAATTTTGTTAGTAGAAGAAAATTGTATTATATATAGTCCCACTTTTATAGCTAGATGGTTTTGATATTCTGGTGTAAATTTAATTTTTTTTGTATTTTTTACCAAAAATTTCGTTCAGGGTTATTGCAAATTATGGAATAATAAATGTTATTTTTATTGTATTTTAGTTGAATAAGTGATAAATAAGACCCACATGTTTTCTTCTACCTATTATTCAGAAACTTACCAATGATACTATTATTAGATTCTTTTAGCAGACGTGCTTGCTTGTTTCATAAATATCTGCATACACACTTTGGTTTATTTCAATCTTTCCCAGTTTGATATATTATATAGGCACTTATAAAATGATTTTCGGCAAAATTAATTTACGTCATCTGTCTTATCTTTTGGATAAACTCTCTAAAAGCAGAATAACAAAAAAGCCTTTTTTTAAACAAACTTGAAGATTCGCGTGTCGTTCTTTTTCGTTCTTTCATAAGATGTTTCTGTTGTTGGAAGAAGACAATAAAATATTCTTTAGAAGAAATTATTCCGCAACTGTTTTTTAAGAAATATCTCATCGGCAAACCAGGAATTCTTAAAGTATCAAAGATAATAAAACATTTTTTCTACAGTGATTCCATTTGTAAAACTTCATTGACTTTAATTTCCTTTCCAGACGAAATATTTCACTCATTCTCTCTTAGATCAATTCTTACACCAACATTGAAAGAATCGCTTTTCATTATCTTTCGTCTTTCATGTTTTTCCTAATTTATTGGAATTATTACACCGTTGGTCCTCATCAAAATTGGGAAAAATAATTTCATTTGCGAAAACAGAGAAAACCCATGGAGAATGAGTAGTTTTACTTTTGACTGCTTCTAGATGTTATTTCTAACTAAAATTAAGCTGTTTTTTCTATGTTACATTTATGGGCTATATGCAGTATATTATGCTGCTGCTCGGTCTCGAGAAACAACTAAGAACATGTATATATAAATATATAACCTTATATTTTTGTTCTTCGTCTGTGACGCATGTGTGGAGCAGGAGGGCTGCCGGAGAGAGATCGCAAATACGAAGGAGCCATTTGGGATTCGTTAGTCAGTCTCTGTCTCTTTCGCCCAAAATTCTAGTCTTTATATTGTTTTAAAACTCCTATTCCTTTTTTGCTTTTTCGGGTTGTTGCTTTGTTGATTTATCTACGGTCGGTTGTATCTGTCAATCACTACCAGCGGCCTGTTGCTTTTCAAGCCGGGTTTATCTTTTTTTTTTTTTAATCATTTCACTCCAAGCAAAATAGTACCGCCACTGATGTGCAGAGAGCTACATAAGAGAGTTAAAGTTTTGAGCAGGAGGTGAATGAAGACAAAGACGAACCAGCTACAGGGGGTGAAAAAGAAAGAAGGATGTAAACAAAAAAGTGAAGACGATTGCGAAGATAGAGAGAAAGAAAAAGAACAAGATACACGGAGTGATGTAGAAAGTGCAGGAGTTAAGTAAATAATAGAATGGAATTGACTTTTGATTTAAATTCTTGGAGGTTGTAGCCGTCATGAAAGCAAGTGTATGAAAGGGAGTTCTATAGATGGGAAGGGTGAGGAAAGAAGCTGATGGAGTAGAATCGTCTCCTGTATTTCATTGATATAACTGTAAAAAGGTGGGGCCTTGTTGCAAGTCTGGTTACCCGAGTAAATTCTTGTGGAACCAGTTACCACTGACCTAAGTTCGTCAGAGCAGAAGACATGAAAATATTTATAGAAGAGACAGAGGGAAGCCACATCCCGCCGATGAGAAGTGACTGGCGTCGAGCTGCCAGGTCAAGAGCAGTCACGTTACATATTCTCTTTTGGGGCCTGTCGAGAACACTGAGACGAACAGCAAAGAGCCTGATCAGATATGACAACAATATTCCATGTTTTTTGTTGCACTTTGTTGACATCATCTACGACTTATATGTCTGTCAACTAATATTAACTTTTGTTTACTTTACCTGCTAAATACTCTTGCCGTTCAAACTAATATATAAAAATAAACTTTTTCATTCTCGACAGATTTCAATCGTTTTTACTTTCTGTTCTAAGTATTCGAAATTGAAGTTCCAGAAATTCTTGCTGGGAATTCCCTTTGTTCATTTTGTCAAAATAAAATATTCTCATTTTTAATATTTTTGTCATTTTATTTCCTTTTTTATTTAATTTTTCATTTTTTTTCTATCCACAGTCCTCTAATCTTTCTATTATTATCAATCTGTATGCAAGTATTTTCGGATAATTAGCAATGATATATGCTGTGTAAAACCTAGTGTTTGGAAACAAGTTGAACATTCACCACCTTCATGGGTTTGAAGCTGATCTCTCCACTAACCGACCTTTTTCAGCTGAATGTAGGGTAAAACAAGCTCATAACTTTCAATATTTCAAAGAACAAACTAGTAAGTTTCATCACCACTAAATGCTCTGAATGGCACTTCATTATTTTAGTGATATACTAAAATATTAATGAAAATGAAACAGTATATAGAAAAAGAACTAGAACAAGGAGGAGGAGGAATCGAAGAAGGAAGAGGAGGAATAGAAGGAGGAGGAATAGAAGGAGGAGGAGAGAAAGAAAGAAGAAGGATGAGGAAGAAATAGGAGGAGAAAGATGAAGATGAGGGAAGAAAATAAAACATTACACCATCTGCAATTCAGTAAAAAGAAAAATTCTGGCTCATATAACCTGAATAGATTGAACAGATCGACGGATGCATAGACCGAGAGAGTGGTTAATGTACCAGATTTCAAAGAAGATGGAAAGAAAGTTATAGACTGACGGAAACCGATAGATGCGAACAACTCTTATTCCACTGAGACAGATAGACAGCGACAGACTGAGGCGGCAGAGTAAATGGCACGGAATCAAGTTAGCAGACAGACAAGAGTAGATGAATATAATGAAACCAATAGACAAGAATAAGTACAGAGAGCCGGACAGACTGGAATGAACAATCTGTGACACGCAGGAATAGAAATGGCAAAGAGATGAAGGTAAAGCGACATATAACCTGACTAAAAATGGTTCTAGATAGACACACAGCGACAAATTAAAGGATATATACGTAAATAGACAGAGATGGTAAGAGAAAGGGAAATAGACGGTGAAAGAAAGAGTTACACAAACGTAAAGAAACAGAAACAGACTTAGATAAACATGATCAAACTGAGAAATATAAATAAAAGACACACACACACCTACACACCCATATTGAGAACTATAGTGGAAAGGTAAACTTTAAAAAAACAGTACGCATCGTTTATTCAGTAATGAGTTAGAACACTCTCAGCTACTGTCGTATGTTTACATTGTATATAACACGTTAAGATCCGACTTCTACGGAGCGCCCATAGCTCAGAGGTAAAATCGCCGAATGATACCGGTTCGGTTTCAACCCTGGCAAGAAGCAATCGTACTGATGAGCTTTGATACAGCGAAACAGATCTGTCTGCGGATGATATATAATCTACTACATCCATAATTATTACAAATTCCCAGTTATTTTAAAGAAATGATGTATTTCATACTATTTTTAGTATTTATTACCAAATGAAAATAAAATGGTTCTTTTGCTATTATTAATTTACAAAAATTTACATTGCAAGGAAGCAAAGATGAACTCGTCTGAATCATTCTAAATTTTCTTCACTTTTTATTGATGAAACTGCAATATAGGTAATTATTAAACATTTATAAATTCATTTGATGCACATGTTAAGAAAAGAACAATTCTATTTTCATTTATTTGTATGAAATACGTAATCTTTTTTAACACAAGGATGGCCTAATAATTATGGTTGGTAATATATATATATCCGTATATATATATATATATATATATATATATATATATATATATATATTAATCGTTTCACTCATAGAAATAGTAAAATAACACAAAGACGAAGAGCCGTTACAGTGAGTAAAAGAGAATGAGTAGGAGATTGATGTAAAGTAAATGAAAGAACAGGGCACAGAAAAGTAGTAGGTAGCAACTGACATTGTATTTAAGCATTTAAAGATTTTAAGAGATAACAATGTTAAAAGCGACAAGGGATAGGGAAATTCGAAATCCATGATCGCCTTCGTCATAAAAGAACACACCACACAAGGAAGAAGGAAACAGTATAGAAGAAAGAAATTGGAAATAAGTTTCATGATTGAGGATATTAATTAGTAGATCAAAACTGACAGTTGAATCTATTTAGTTCAACTGGAAAATTATGTGGCCAAGTTGTCAATCTCCTCCTCTCTCTTTCTCTCTTTTTGTCTTTTATGCTAGAACAATTACGTGTACTTTGTTCGAGGCTCACTGGGTGTCTGATATATTTGGCCTTGTGTCACATCTATACAACGCTTAGAAAATCAATTAGTGCCCCTCGACATAGTGCAAGGTAGTCTCGCAAGAACCTGTTACGAACAAGTACTGAGTTCGAGTCGCACTGATTACCTACGCTTTCTGTCTTTTGTCATATATACACTTAAAGAATCAACTTTTTTTCGATAAAGACAGACATCTTTTTAGAATTATTTCCTCTGAAAAATTGCCGGCCAAATCGATCGAAAGCAATGTCAACACACAACTGCTCAAACTCAAAAAGGAGGACAGACATTATAGTGAAATGTATCATAAAGTTCGAATATTACTCACGAGGGAGATAGCCACCTGCTCTCCTTCGCTCCACAGGTGTTAAAATAGTGGAACTAAACCAACCAAAATGTTTTGCCATGCATGATTGATTACCATTTTCCTGTCTTTCTAAAGATTCTGTTTGCGTTGATGGAATAATTTGTAGACGATATTTAAATTGTCGAATATACTGCATAAATCGTAGATAACCTTCAAGTGCAGAGGAAAGATAGTTTCGTCATCGTCGCGTCTGCAAGACGCTAATCGAATTAACAAACATATAAAAAGTGCAAAACACGTTCATGAAGTTTTCCGCAGTGAAAAACTTCTTTACAATACTAGCTATAAACAGAGATTTATAGACGCTAAAAACTACAAAATGTGAGAAGAAGAATCGATGTATATATATATATATATATATATATATATATATATATATGGGGGGGGGGTCTGTGTGTATTCATTCGTGCAGATGAGCGTGTAAAGAAGGGGAATTGATGGACATATTCCAGCATAAGGAAAATCTATTTAACATATACATATATTTTTTATGAGAGATATTTCTTTATATATATATATATATATGGGTTTATGTGTGTGTGTGTGTGTGTGTGTGTGTGTGTGTGTGTGTGTGTATATGTATGCATATAAAGAATTGTATCTCATAAAGATATCTATAAATAATAAATATAATTTATATGGGAGAGAAATTACCTTAAATTAATTTTAAATAAAAAAAAAATTTAACTAGATTCTATTATTCTCTACGACATATGTTGTATTGAGCACTTTCTAAAAATAAATGGCTCAGAACTAGGTATTCTAAACCTGTTGGTTCTCTTCACCTGGGTATATATATATATAACAATGAACCAAATATAGGGGACAGACGAACTCAGTTTTGCTTTTACCTCCCGAAGAAACGTACCCATAGTTGAAACAAACATATGATTGTCGAGGGCATATATTAAAAAATAATGTACATGTTCTAAAACATAAATTATAATAAACATTCACAGCTCTATAGATCATATATCGAGCACTGTTTTAAATTAATGTTTTTGACGGAGAAAAATATTTCTTCGTTCTGTACCCACTCGGATATATATATATATATATATATACATTAATAATATAATATATATACACACACACACATTGTAATTGAAAAGTAATTCTTTATTTACATACTTATAATTTGTTTATTAACAACAATCTTTACACCAAATATATTTGAGAGATTTTATTTAACATTTCATATTGGCATCAGGGTGTAAATCCTCTGTAGGAATCATGTTAACTCATTTTGCAAGTGAAAGTGTGGTAGGAAAATCATAACTTCTTTTATTCACCCTTCCCTTTTTTCTAAAGTCATGATTTGGCAGTCTTACTTCTTTAACCAAACCCAAATATATGTTACAGTTGAGACAGCTGTCTTGCCACTTATAACTGAGAAAGTTACTTAAAATCATTCATTATATATATATATATATATATATATTGTACCACAACAAGTTAAGAATCTGTCTTAAAATAGGGATGATTAACATTTAATATAAAATTATTATTTAGACTAAAATCAAATTATTTATAGCATAAGGCGCCTTAAAGGAGGTACGATCTAGTTAAAAGTCATACAATATATACTTTGCGGAGGCCATTTCTTGTCTGTCGGGTTCACTCTAGCACTGGTTGGATAGATGGCTTTTTGAAAACTTGATCCACTTCTGAAGTTTAAAAAAGTGTGATTTACAGTTTGGTTGAAAAAAGGAAAAAATGAACAGTTTTGTTTGTATAAAAAAGTAAACGATATAATGACACCTAAGAGCGTTACATCGACTCTCTTAAATCTGACGAGGTCGAGGTAGGCACCGTTGTGGTCGAGCTGCTCTATTCCACCGTGTTCCTACTTTTATTTTCAAATTGAGCTTACACACTAATTGTTAGTACAAGAAATTAACCGTAAACGAACTATAGCGGGGTTAAGGACAGCAATCCTATTCCTCAGTAGCACTAGCCGACAAAATGTGATCAAAAACGGTTCAATCTGCTGAAAAATGTGACTCTTCTGAAACATGTGCGTCCGAGGATAGCAAAATCTGGTGCTAATATCGAGTTTTAAATAAAATCTGATACTGAACGCTTTACATTTGATAGTTTCTCGATGTTCTTTTAAACTAATATAATGATGATATTTTGTGTTTACTATTATGGAGAGATCAGTGGTCTTTAATTTATGATCTACGTATTACAGCAATAGTTCTGGAATGTTCTTCAATTTTGCAAAAGCAATATTTTCTTCATTTAATATTTGTATCATTTTGTTTCATTTTCCTATTTTTATCCACTTTTCTATCATTCGACTTCGCCATTGAGCGCATTAACCCTAATAAGACAAAGAGCCTTTTTATTTATGGCAACATCAGCACGAAAGGTATGCTTAACCTGTCTGCAAAGCCAAGAGCACACACTATATCTAAAGACTTGAATACCAGCCAGTAAACTCGTCTCGATCGTCCATCAAAATATGCCTTACAAAGGGTAAATCACTAAACAGAAGGCTTTCACAATCACAAAATTAATCCCAGGTCTTCTACATACAACATGCATACACCCCGAGACGGTGAAGATCGCGAGTGTATTTCGCCCTGTGAGACCTTAACTCTAGCAAAGCAGAGAGTTATTATCAAACCCAAAAGAGTTGCTCTTCAATATTGAACATGTACAGTTAGAGAACACCCACAATCTGCCCTATCAAACTTGTGCTCACTACAAAATTGATTGTGTTACTTTGCATTCTCTTTCTCAAAGTAAGCCACAGGCAGAGCAGCTGGAAACTATTGTTAATATCTTGCAGCTTTTCTAAAACATTCTAAGTTCCTTGTCCTCATCTCACGACAGTTAATATCCTCGTTGCTTTGAGAATGTTCCTGCGATCTTCTATCTCTTTCCGATTTATTTTATGAAAATTTAGCAAAGCCTTTAAATCTTTTATATTCTTGGATTGAATAAATTCTTTTTCAAATGATCTGGAGTCCGTTTGCATACGTTCTCGACGGTGTTAAAAATTAGCTTAGATTTGATTTTTCCTATTTATTAGAATCGTTAGATAGGCTTTGTTTGCTGTCACTTTTACTTTGGTGAGTTCAAGGGTGTATCACGATTGGTTTGATTGGTAGTAAAAACAGAGGTATTTTGCGAAGAAGATTTTGCGACCTCTTTTTGAAAGTGGTCAGTTTTTAAGAGGGTCGATATGAGGAGGAGCCATAAACTTTTGGATGCTTGACTAGAGGAGGCATACAATGAAGATCACGGAAAAACTATGGCTTCTTTTTTATCCTCTTTCATTCGAGATCAATTTTAGGCATTTTTAATTTCTCAATTTCTCTCCCATTTTGGTTCGTTCTTTCTTTTAATTTCGCTAGCAGTACTAGTATTTGACGCTGTGGCATTACTCATAAAGCTGATAGAGGGAAATAAACTGTAGGTGTCTTCAGCACTGACGGATTTGAGGGACTGAGTCCTTGCTGTTAGTCTCTACACTCTTATTCTACCAAAGACATGGCACGCCCTTTTTCCTTTCCCTAACCACACTTGTAGAAAGCGTTTGGTTTTTAAAGGAATGTGGAGCTAGCTCTAACCGGTTGTTTGAGCCAAACACTCAGAGCAGCTGACAGGACAATTACAAACAGCGAGGGAACAACATTATTGAGGAGAGGAGGATATTGGTCGCCTGCAGTTAAAAGCCCAGAGGCTTTTTTTATCTGGACAGGAAGATGTAAAATAACTAGTATCAACATACATTCAATTGTTAAGTTTTCAGACCGGTCACAATGACCGGGGTATTTCGGCACAAATTTGAAAATGTTTGGGGACGTAGACGAAGTCCAACCCATCAAGCATTGTATCAAATCTTCTTTCCGTGTTCAAGTTTTTATAAATAGAACCTAGTATTTGGCAATACTGTCTACAAACAGACAGTTAGGTATTCTCGAACCATATCCTTCGCCAATCATCACTCACAGATCATCAAATTAGGTCTAGAAAATTGAAGAAAATCTTTGGCAGTGAGCAGAGATATGCCACATAAAACCCAGTCTGTTTAGGGACTCTTTTGTGTTTGTTTGTTAGGGATATCAAAGATCAAGACAATGAGTCCTTCGTTGAACGACAAATTTTGCGCGAACGCTTGTCCAATACGAAAACCGAAACCATTCTCTTTTCGAACGCTTGTGACACTTAGGGATTTTTAAAAGTCTATCCATTTTCAACAAATTGTCATAATTTTTAACCCTTTTCAAAAAATTATTCTTAATAATACAACTTTGAGAAGTACTTCCAGAAAGAGGGAAATTCTCCGGTTGATCAGGGCGCATTCACTTTTTTGTAGCAGATCTACTCGTTCCTTTTTTATTGTCATCATTTTAGGTTTTAGGTGTTGTTTCCACAAGTGGACATCTTTGTTTTTATCGTCCACAGGACTAAGCATAGCTTTTTTTTCGTGTGTAAATACAATAATGGAAGAAAAGCGAGGAGAAAAATAAACGCTAAAATGCACAAATTTGAAGATAGAAAATAAAATATATAAATAAACCGTTCTTAGAATAAAAAATAACAGCGGTGACAATACAAAAATATACAATAAAAAAGAAAGGAGATTAAACCAGGAAAAACAAAAATATTTAAATTAACTACTATAAACTTTAACTTTAATCTGAATTAACGATAAATAAGAAGATAAATTTATATCGGTCTAAAATGGAGGAGGAAAAACTGGTGAGGAAAAAACTGTTCAAATGTAAAACAAAAAGGGTTTTCTTTAAAACGCTTTTTTGCACATATGTTCAATTAAACTAAAAGAGGAAATTAAATTAAATAAAAAGCAATAAAAGAAAATCAATATACTGGTAAGACTTACTGTCAGAAAATACAAGTATAAATAAATATATACTGCGGTCAAAGCTGGCTAGAAAACTGCACACAAAGACTGAATAGGAAAAAATCAAAAGTTAAATAAAAACCAAAAAAGGAACAAAATGTAAAAGAAATTAATGAACTTAACAAAGTATGGCGTCAAAAAAGTCCTTTGTAAAATAAATTCCGAAAATTTTCTGTAGTAAACTTAATTTGATTAAACGAACTTGTCTACCAAATAATCCGTTAACTTATAAATCAAAAACACATGGGGCATTTGTGTAATTTTTTCCTTCATTATCTTTAAGAATGTTATATAATAAGGTCAACAGAATGTATTTCTAAAAGTTGGTTTGTAATAAATATCAAAAACAAGCCAAAACATTATAATGGTCATAGAGCAATATTACTTCATAATTTCCATAAAGCAGCAAATACTTTTGGACTGCATCAATTTTGAAAAAATATATAACTATGAATATAAACTTCTAAAAATGTCAAAATTCGAAATAAACTGTTTATGATATGTTAATATGGTAATATTGCATTTTTTAGAAAATATGTAAACATTCAGTAGGTACTAATAATTCTGTCTTCAACAGATATATGTGAGTGTGTGATCGTGTGTGTGTGTGAGCTCGCCCGAATATGGGATAGTGTGTGCATCTATGAATTTGTTTAGATAGACAGATAGATAGATAGATAGATAGATAGATAGATAGATAGATATCTTTGGTTCGGTGTCTTCACACACTCTCTTGAAATTTGTTGCAGCACATAAAATTTATATATTTTAGATTTTAAACCTTTTCCTGTACTTTCTATACGTTTAAATAGTCAAAAATATAGTGCAGCGTTATAAAAAATCATTTTTATGTCAAATGACAATCGCTTTCCTGAAAAAAAAAAGAAGTAAAACGTACATTGATCTAAAGCGTTGCCGAGACAAATGTTTTTAAGTGGAAGCTATTTGGGAATTGCTTAAACAGTAACAGAAGATGACTACTGAAAATGGTAAATCCTTTGTTCAATAATGTTTTTTATCATACCTATGTGGGTTTTTATTCCAGCAGAAATCCAGAAGAGAATCGACAAATCAAACTAAAAGTGACATATAATCTTTTGCTCCCACTATACACTTAGAAATACTGGAAACCATCTAAAAACTATCTGCAATTATATTTGTCCTAACCTGACATCTTAGCTTCAGTAACATTATCAGTGCTATAACGTAGCTTCTAGTGCTCTTTCTGTTAGTATTTCCTGCTAATTTGTGGTATTTTTCCCATCGTATACCTACATTTATGAATTTGAGTGTAGTACTAGATTAGAGATTACAGTTAAATTCTTTCATTAACTTATGCATAAGTCCCCTTGGGAAAATATTCATCTGTCTCTTCCTTCCAGTTATCGTTTAAATAATAGGACAGACTGAGTTCATTAGCCTTGGTTGGCAACCAGTCTAGCGCAAAATGCAATGGCAACCTTCTGCTGGATTACTTTCTGCCAAGTCATTGATGTCGCTTTCGAGACATGATTGCCCAAAGCGTGTATCACATTTGACACTTAACTGACTGACTGACTAGACTAGAGATAACGTCTCATCTAGTTAATGATGAAATGGCCAGATGCAACCATAAGTTATTTGCCAACAATGCCTTCTGTCACACTTTAACCCATGTTGTTCCGCAGCCATCATTGATCTTCAAAGGTTAATTGCAATATCAATGGTTATCTGGTAATTTTTATTTGTTTTTTTTCTTCTCTTTAATAGCAGGTTTCTCATTTTCTCTAGCACTCAGTAAATCCTTACGTTTTAGTGGCTTTATGGCTTTGCTTGGGGTAAAATCATCTTTCTACTTCAGCTGTTAAAAAAAGCCTGACATATAAATTAATTATTTATATGGCTAATACATATTAATGACGAACAAGAAGATTTTTTTTATAATCTTTTATAAATGTATTAGTGAAAAATGATGGGTACAAGTCACAATTTAAACACGATTACCCCAATTTTGGTAAAGTGATACGGTAAGACATAGGCCTCTTATGCTGCTATAAGCTCTTCCTAAAATTAATGATATTAATTTGACATAATCTTTGACTGAATCAAACAGCATAATTCAATAGAATGAATAAAGTAAAATAAAATTTAACAATTAAAAATGGATTTACGTGAAAGAAGGCACAATGTCTCAATGAAAGCAATCAACTGATAAAACTTAGTGACTGGCCTTATAAAATCCCAAACAAAGAATGTTAACAAATAACAGACAGCAACTTAATTTTTTCTTTATTAGCAACAAGGTAAATGGACATCACTTTGTGGCAATATATCTGTTCCCTTTTTGGAAGGCAAGTTACTGCAATTAAATTTAGAAAGAGTTATAACATTTTAAAAATTTTATAGAAAACTAATTTATAATTTTTCACAGCGTGTAACACTAACTGTTTATTCATAGGAAATATTTATTTAATATTTTTAGAAAGTTCATTTAAATTAAATAGTAATAAGATGGGATTTATATTAAAAATTAGTCAAATCAGCCTCATTTACTTATTGTTCGAAATATCAATTTTAAATTAAAAGTACGGCTACTGTGCGCAACATACTTCCTTGTGAATGTTTCCCTGAAAACCCCAGGTATACTAAAAAATAAAAAGGCAAAGATTATCTGATTTCAGTTGACACTGGATCTCATAAGATCTCTGAGGTTAAGCAATGACAAAGCTGGTCATTAGCTAGATAGGTGACCACCTAGGAATATCATAAGCACTAAAATTAGATGCTCGGATGATGTAATTGATAACGGCTCGAAATTAGAAATTTTAGTGGCGAGTTCTAATTTTTTCGGGTGCGTTGCATCCATTTACACGGAAATAATCATGAGAATGTTAAGAATACTACCCTTCTTGACACATCTATAGGTTAAATAGAAATATCTTTTATCTGAAAAATATTATCCATAAAAATATTAATGCAAAACGCAGTCAGGATATAAGTATTAAGTATTATTCATACAAAAAATGTCATTTGACATTATACCCTACAAAACTTTGATAAGACGTAAAAAAGTAAAAGAAAAGAAATAAATGAATCAAACCCTGAAGATTACATTTGGAAACTCTTCAAGAGTTAATCATTACTAGCAGTGTAGCCCGCCATTACTCGGGTATAATGAAAGCTTTAAAACTAATTCATGGTCCTGGAGCTCAGACTCAGCCTAAAAAATATTTGTGTGAAATTTGTTGAGAATCGGATAAAAATTGTGTATTTGTATAAAGGATATACAGACAGATAAACAGACACACACACAAACATATTGCTTTATATATATATATATATATATATATATATATATATATATATATTATCGATTTTCTGCACTACTGTAAGAACTGCAACCTTGAAACTTCTCAATATCGTTTCTTATGTCTTTGTCTATGAGTGTATAAAATTTGATTAAAATCGGGTTATAGAAGTAGTGGTCCGATTTTAATCAAATTTTATACACTCATAGACATCGACTTTCAATAATTATCGGGGGTACCTCGACACAAAACCTAGCTAAGAACACTCGCAGACGCTTATAGTACAACTGTGTAAATTTTCAAGAAAATCGGTTTCAGCCGTTTCGGAGTCTCTAGATAACGGACACACACACACACACACACACACAAACACACACACACACACACAAAGTTCCATTTATAAATCAGTTTAGATTTATCTTATACATTCAAAGAATTTTCAATTCTAACGTTTTTCTTCTCATTTCTATCACGTTTAAATAATGTAAGATTTTAGACGGTAACTCTATAACTAGAATGACTCCCGAGGAAGAATATTCTATATATAGTTATTCAATTTAAAGAAAGTCTTTGAGGAAAATTCACTTTGATGAACTCTAACAATATTAATTTCAACTTTATAAGAGTTTTCTTGTCCAATTGTCATTACTATTTCCATAAAAAATACTCACTCCTACCACATTTAAATAATATGTTTTTAACCAGTAACGCTATATCTTGAATGGCTCTCGAAGCTTGTATTAGGAAAGTTTTGTATAAATATCATTTTTAATTTACATAAGTCAGTGAGGTAAACGTTAGTCTGATACACTCCGACAATATAAATTTTGATATTGTAAGAGTTTTCTTGACTAATTAAAAAAAATTACTTCCTATCATCTCCCCTCTCACTCTTACCACATTTAAATAATATTATCTTTTAAACTCTATTTTGAATGGCTCTCGAGGCATTTATTGGAGAAACTTTCATATAAATATAATTATTAAATTTACAGAAAGTCCATGAGGTAACAGTTATTTTGATGAACTCCAAGAAGAGTTTGCTCGTACACAGTGGCATTAAAATTCCATATTTTTCTAACATCTCCCGTCTGACTCATAAAATAGCAATAACAATGCCCTTGAACGTTACTCCTGTTTTATATTTGAAGACATTCCATAGATTCTGGTCAGTTAATGCCTAATCTGTTGATCAGTGTTTTACTTTACCCACCGTATTTAACTTTCAGAACCCTATCAGTGGAATTACAGATCAAAGACTTTCATTAAAGTCTTTAGATCTACTACGTTTGAATAATTTATTAAAGACGATTGATCAAAGAATTGCAGACATGCTGACTCCAAATTCTCATCTAATTCCATTTTATTAATCTAACTACACTTCATTATCCGTTTCTAATAGAATTATGCGCGTATTTCTCACTGTAACATCTGAAATCGATCATGTGCCTTGGGTAAAATTAAAAACCTAGATAACAATTCGAACATGCGGAAAAATGAAAAAAATCGAGAACTAATTATGCTGTTTAGCACTGCGCACATTGTCAAAAAAACAACCTGTAATTTTATAAATGGATTGCAGACACTGACATAATTGTAAATTCAAATATTGAATTACGGATCATTAATACATATAAACCTATCACACCAACAGAAAAAATATTCTACCAAACTAATTGTTAGTAACTTTTCTCAGACCTCTTCAAAAGCAAAATATCAACCTGGGATCTCGAGTCATGATCTTAGATAGCTTCGTGAGATCTTATATTTAGAGGAATGTCATGCATGTCACCAAATCGATTCAGCAACACATAAATTATTCGCGTTCACAGACAAATTACAAATGTTTTGAGCGACTCAACTCTGAATGTCTTGGGAAAGATCATCCTTCTGTGAACAATGTTTGGCTAACACTACAACATCAAAAAGAACTAAACCACATAAGAGAAACTACATCATTTGAGGTCTACTGATAGAAGTAACAATTAAACTGGATATCACATGTAAGTCGAATGGAAAATAGTGACATAATCAACATGTTAAAATTACACAAAACTTCAGATAAGAGAAGAAAAGCCTAAATAATACTTCAAATATTGATAAAAGCTACTGGCTCTTAAAAACTTATTTTTCTGAAAATTTGTTTTGAGAGAAGGATTTCATAAATTTCAACTGAAAGTAATACTGAGAGTTTGGTTAGTGAATGCCAAATATTTCCCCCCAAAAAAAAGATTTAAAGAGGCCAGTTTTGTGAATTTTATTCTTGTCTTTCATATTGAACTAAGCAATCTTTATTTTATAGTTTATCATTCTCACGTTGCTAATGTATTGTCCAAATTCATATGCGATTTATACTAGAAAAATGATTAAATTTATTCTTCTTTCTTAGATTTTATAATTAATCTTTCGGAAGTATTTCTCATCCATGTGCTGATTAAAAATGAAGGACGAGATAGAATCTTCTATTCAATACTGGACAGTGCCAAGGCTCAGTGCAAAAGCCAAGAATTTAGGATAATAATGAGGGACATAAGTGCCAAGGTAGGTAAAGATAGAGAAGGAGACACGAACGGTAACTTCGGACTAGGAGAGCGCAACGAAAGAGGAGAAAAATGGATCTAATGGTGCTCAGCCAATGACCAGGTTATTACTAACACCTGGTTCCAAGAACACCCACGACGTTTATGGACATTGAGAAGTCCTGGAGGCGACACGAAGAAGCAAATAGATTATATAACTATAAACAAGAGATTCAGGAAAGCAGTGGTCCATTGCAAAACATACCCAGATGCCGACTGCGGAAATGACCACTTTCCAGTCATCTGCAAACTAAAAGTGAAACTCCGAAGACTGAAGAAGCCCAGCACATCACCAAGGCTGCAATACGACACGCTAGATGACGATCTCACCCTGCAGAAAAAATACAATAACAGCGTGAGAAAGAAATCTGAAGAACAAATTGGAAAAGGATACTCAAAATGGGATTCACTAAAAGAAGCAATGGTGACCTCAGCGAACAACATAGCCCCAAAGGAAATCAGACGCAGAAGAAAAAACGAGTGGATGGCTGAAGAGATCCTCCACATGATGCAAAGGAGACAAAAAATAACTCCAAGACAAGGAGCAGAGTACCAGAAACTTCACAGGGTGATAAGGAACAAATGCAGAGAGGCCAAAGAGGAATGGCTCAACAACAAATACGCAGAAGTAGAGAGACTGAGCAGGAACAGCAAAGCAAAGATACATAAAGAGATAAGAGAACTGACAGGACAAAAAACCTGCTCCTCAACAGGATGCATAAAATCCAAGGAAGGAACAATCATATTAGAGAAAATGGAAATATTCCAGCGATGGGAAGAATATATAAAGGATCTCTTTTGCGACAAGAGAGAACAACCGAGAATATACAAGGAGATGGATGGACCGGAAATACTAAAATCCGAAGTGGAAGCTGCAATGGCCAAAATGAACAGAAACAAAGCACCTGGTCCAGACGGCATAGTGATAGAGCTGCTGACAGCCTTAGAAGAATATGGCATAAAAAAGACATAATAAACGAAATTTGTAGCAGCAGAATAATACCAGACGACCTACGCATGTCGATATTTATAGCACTGCCGAAGAAACCTGGTGCAAACGAGTGCACAGAACTATCAGCTTAATGAGTCACATTAAAAAACTGATTGTCAGAATCCTGATGAATAGACCGAGAAGCAGAATCAGGCCAGAGATAGGGCAGGAACAGTGCGGGTTCGTCACAGACACTGGAACAAGGAACACCATATTAGGATGCTCTCTGAAAGGGCATTACAAATGAACAAAGACTTGTACATATGCTTCATTAACTACGCGAAAGCATTCGACAAAATACGACACAAAGAATTGATGGAGATGCTAGGCAGCCTCGACATTTTTGGGAAAGACATAAGAATAATCAAGAATCTCTACTGGTAGCAGACGGCCTGCCTACGGACACGTAGTGATCTCAGTAGATACACAAAGATAGAAAAAGGCGTAAGACAAGGATGTGTCTTTTCACCAGATTTGTTCAACCTATACAGCGAGAATATTTTGAGGACCCTAGAAGACACGGCAGGATTTGTTATTGGAGGCCACAACCTGAACAACATAAGATATGCGGACGATACAGTGCTGATTGCGGACACGGAAAAGAAACTACAAGACCTCATACAGAAAGTAGCAGTAGAGAGTGACAAGAAGGGACTACATATAAACTTTAAGAAAAATGAGTGCATTGTCATCACCAAAAGATACAACACAAAATGCCAAATACAGGTGGGGGATAACAGAATCAAGCAAGTACAAAAATTTAAGTACCTAGGAAGTGTTTTACCAGAAGATGGAAAGTGCGACACTAGAGATCCGAAGGCGAATTGGCATGGCAAAGGACGCGTTCCAGAAGCTGAGCAAAATACTAACACACAGGAAAATCTCAATAGAAACGAGGAAAAGAGTGCTAGACTGCTACGTGATGTCAGTTCTTCAATACGGCAGTGAATGCTGGACAAAATGAGGGCAAAACTGGAAGCGGCCGAAATGTGGTTCTACAGAAGGATGCTACGGATATCGTGCACAAAGCATGCAAGCAACGATGAGGTGTTGGAAAGAATGGCAACAAAAAGGAAATTGATGCTGAGCATCAGGAAGAGACAAGTGAAGTTCCTGGGGCATGCAATGAGGAAGGAGAGCCTGGAGAACCTGATACTGACTGGTCAGATAGAAGGAAGGAGGGACAGAGGAAGGCAGCGGATAACATATTTGCAGGGTCTGATCAGGTGGATGACGGAACGGGGGTTGCCAGAGCAACAGGAGCAAATACACTAAGAGCCACAAGGGATAGGGAGATGTGGAGAACCATGATCGCCTACGTCCTTAAGGGACAGGGCACATAGAAAAAGAAGAAATTCCTAGTTTCAGAGGTAGGGATGTGATTTATGCTCTTATTCATTGTTCCATTTGTCTGCGAATCATTTTTATCCTCATTCATATCACCTGAATAGATACAGGCATCCGTAACATGTTCCCTTACATACCATATGTATAAACATTAAATAAAGTTTTGTTTAGCGACACTCTGAAACATTGTATTTTAAAAACCTTTATTTAAGCGAACATAGAAAATCTAATGTGCTAACTGCGTAATAAATGACACTTCGATGCCAGCATAATGAAGCAACTGGACGTGTAACTAGATTCCACATATTGTCGGATCTCTGCATATCTGATGAACTTTGATAGCTATCCAAATCACTCTGTTATGTGTATGTACATGATCTTGCATGTAAACAAACATTTCGATCATATCACTTTAATTCTTACCCTGGGAAAGTGTGTAAGACACACGACTCCTCAAAAATTTATAAAATGCTTTTTAAACGAATTCTAAATTACTTGGTGTGAATTATCCTCCTGGAATATTCGATCGTTTTTTCTTTAAGATTTTGTATCACTTGAATTAATGTGAATTATCAGGAATAGATCTAACCCTACCCACATTAGTTAATAAGATGTTTACATGTAAATGCGAACCCAACTCGTATCCAGAGAACACGCTCAATACCCTTATGGAATAACTTACACGAGGTCCAATAATAAGGCCTACACCAAAGTGAATCTCAATTATTAGCCCAAAGCAATTGGATCTACCACATGCTGCCTGACGATCAATCATTAATTCGCAATGTCATAATCGTGGAGAAGAGTCTGATGGTGTGGTTTTAATAAAATCATCCTGATGTTTCATCTGTTCCTATATCTATTGAAATCTAAATAAAACGCTGGAACTTACGCGCATATGCCACAGGCACAAGCTGTCATGTTTGAGGATGTGATTTGAAACAATGCTACTTAGTACAAACAGTTCTACTCTAGATAGACACGTAGATCAACTGATATCTAACGTTTGAATTTTAGGAATGGATTAACCCATCTGCCTGGCACCCATTATTAACATATATGCGTTTCTTCCGATAATTCCCGTCAACTGATTACAAGCAAAATAACTCGTATTCACACTATCTTATCAGATGTCAGAGTACAGCTTTTAGGCGTCTAGACATTTCCTTGATGTTAATGGATGATGGCGTCATTTTCTAATGTTTTCGTGCAAGGCAACATTATGTAAATAATTTAGCTATTTCTAATGTCTTGTTGACCAATACGAGATTGATGGTAAAACATAGCACATCATTTAAATTGTTTGTTTAAATATTAACTATATGTTAATTGTTAATATAGAAAAATCATCGATTTTTTTGCAGGGAAATGTTTTGTTCGGCCTTTTATTTTCGGTGGTTTATTCCAGAAATTCATGTATGACTTCATGTCACAAATTTTAAAATAATAAACGTCTACTCGACAAGTTGTCTCTAAATCAGGATAAAGGAGGATCTGTAACGTGGTTGATACTGACTTGGCAGACCGGCTGCAGCCGCTCTCACACCGGCGTGATGTGGCTTCCCTGTGCCTCTTCTACAAGTACTTTCATGGCTTCTGCTCCGATGAGCTTAGATCACTGGTGCCGCCTAAGCACGAATTTACACGAGACACTAGATTAGCAACTAGGTCCCACCCTTTTACAGTTAAACAAATAAGATGTAACCGTAAATTCTACTCCAACAGCTTCTTTTCTCGCGCTTCCCGCCTGTGGAACTCCCTTCCACAAGTCTGCTTTCCCGACAGTTACAATCTCCAGGTGTTTAAATGTAGGGTCAATAGATACCTCCTATCACACTAACTCCCAACTATTCTCACAACACTCTCATCTACCCAAATCCTTACCCGCCTATCACCCACCCTCTGTCATTTCCTATATTTAATCAGTCTTTCTCCACTCTACGTAGCCCCCTGCACAGTAGTGGCAGTGACATGCCTTGCTCGGGGTGAAACGCTTATAAAAAAAAAAATATTTTAAGAAATGAAGTTTTCAGCATTTTATTTAAACGAAATATCAATAAATAACATCAACAGTTTCTATCATTTGAGATGCAAAGTTTGCTGCGATTTTCTAGGTAAACGTGAACTTGATGCAATAAATCTACATTGCCGTCAATTTTATCATATTCACTCTTTTTGTTATTCAGTCAAGTGAGTTACATCTGCCATTCTATAGAGTACCATTTCTCCTTTAGTATACTCCCAGGAAAAGAAGTCAATCCTTTCCTCTTTCGCCTAAAATACGTTTGTTGTATATCAATAAACAACAAACACGCATATATATAAAAATATAAGTTATATTTTTATTAATGACGATGAACCGTGTAGCCTAGGGAACAGAGAGCGAGAGAGCGCGCTTCTAAGGGTTGACGGGAGTGTCGTCGTATCTGTTGTGTCTCTCTCTCTACTGCTACTCTGGTCTGTCTGGTGGATCCGTGCGCCGAGGTCTTTTTATAATCTCCAAACCGGGACTTTTTCTTCCGGTTTTGCCTCGCCCACGTACGCCCACGTACGCCCACGTAATTCTCAGAGACACCTGTTCTGTTTGCCTCTGTAGCCATTTCCGCTACTGCCGGAAATAAGGTCAAACAAACATCCGTTCCTTTCAACGACCGGAAACACCCCTGCTTGCATCAGCCTTCCTCGGGTGGGGCCAGATTGTTATATTACATGTTTAATTTGCCTTAGAAAAATTATACTTGATTATAAATGAAGATTTTTATGTGCCCTGACTTTAAGAATATCGTGTATACAAACAAAAACTCATTGATTACATTTTTGATATCACGATTCCATTAATATGAAAATAATTAATAATATTTTACTAACTACGACCCAGAAAATTACAAGTTAAATTAAGCACCTAAAAAAGTGTCACCTTCGAATGTTTAAAACATTTTCATTCGACTTAGTTTTAATAATGAATTAAAAGAGAAGGTGGTGAGTAGTGAATATTGTTAGGATAAGCAAGATAAATAACGATTGACCTCTGATAATAAATGGTTAAGTTGGAAGTCTTCAGTACAAAATACATGTGCGATCGGTTCAACAATGATTTTCTAAATGTAGCTTAAATGTGACTCGTGGCAGAAATACCCAGTGAGGATCGAAATCACTTTCCAGTCGTAATTGATTTAACCAGACAAGCTTGCTAATCGTTACACTAAGGCGAAGTTCACAAGAACCACAATGTAGTAGTTTTTGGAACAATCATTTATGTGTGAAATTTTCACCTGACATTTAACCTGAGGAGGAATAGGGATTATTTGAATACACGTATGTAGCATAGGTGCCATATATGAAAATCTCTGAAGAGTGGAATTTTAAAAAAAAATGCCATAGAAATAACAATGGAGTATTGATAAGCATGCAAAGCTGCGCCTATGGGAGAAAAGCTACCTCATGATTAAGCTTTTCCCTACGAGATCAAATAAACTATTTTGAACTCTTTTAAGCTTGGAAGTATAAATTGAGCATTTTAAGTTATATGCGTTGTGGTGCAGGAGATATCGGCTCGAGGAGCCGAGTTCAAAATCCAGCTTGCATTCACTTACGCACGAATACCCTTGGGAGGGATATTAATTCGTCTCATGCCTCCAGTTATGGATTAAAAAACAGGACAGATTAGGTTCTTTAGCCTTGGCTAGTAAACTATTGCAGGATAATCTTCAGCCTAGTCAGTCTTGTTTCGTTCGAGATATGATCGTCCAAGTTTGTATCACGTATGTTATTTAACTGACTGATGATGGCATTATTTCATATTTGGTTCAATCTGATTCTTGTAAAAATCAAAGTTGGTAAGAAGAGTCAGGTACTTCCGGGGATGATTGAATTAACAGATCACTTTTCTGATTTTCTTTCTTGTTTCTACTGCTTATCAACACACTTCATGTTATTTGAAGCTATATAATATTTTTACACTGTAAGAAATTATATTTTTTATTTTGCTGATAATGAGGATCTAGTGATACAGATCTTGCTACTTAACCAATAGCTGAAAAGAGAATAGGTAGATTCATTTCTCAATGGTATATGCGCATATGTGAATATAATAAACACAGCTAGAAATATAACTTAGCCTCCGATTAATAATTCCAATTCATCCTCCATTAAATCACTCACACATCCAAGTGTTTCGGCTTGATTTGTCTGTAACTGAATTAATCTTGAGTTTAGACAAGAGACGGATGAGGATTCAATAAAAAATCAAAATTTATCTCATGGAATCAACTGCCGATATTGATATCTAACAGGACGCAGTTTTAGCGTAAAACATTCGAGTATCAAAATCCGCTTTTGCTATGAATATTGGGAACGTGTGCGTTGTGGTCCAGTGGAGATCGACTCGGAACGAGAAATCGGAGAGCCGAGTTCGAATTCCAGTTGAATTCGTTGCAATCATATACGCGCAAATAGCCTTGGGAAAGGTATTAATCCGTCTCTTCCCTCCAGTTATAGGTCAAATAACTGGACGGATTGGGTTCTATAGCCTCGGTTGGCAACTAGTCTACCGCAGAAAGTAATGGCAACCTACTGTGGGATAATCTTCTACCCAGTCTCTTTGGAGACATGATCGCCCAAGCATGTATCATGTATGGCACTTAACTGACTGATTAGGAAGTTGTGCAGCTTTCAAATCCAAGCAAATTTCACAGTATTAATATCCTTTAAAATATTCTATGAATTTATTGCTCACATCAACATTCATGTGTTGTAAAAATCAGAAATTGGACAAAATGCTCTTTCAGAATATTCTCATAACATCAAATAATTAGATTTTTACGGCGAATTTAATTAATTAAAACATGAGCGAAAATGTTGTTCAATCGTGAAAATAATGTTCCGGATTTAATTAAATATATCAAATCTGTTGAATCTATTAAGGCTAAACAACGTTTTTTTATCGCAATTTTATGCACTGATTCTGTGTTCTGCAAATTATTTTTTTAGTAATTACGAGGGTCGTTCAAAATGTAATGCATTCTAGTATTTTTAATTACAACATATTTAATAGTAGAAAAATAAAAGCACACTAATGATTGACTGATTTATATTTTACGTTTTCTCAACATTATGAAGGTTTTTATTGCAAAAAAGAATTTAAGATTATAAGAGGCAAAAAGGTTTACTGGGTTATGGTTTACGAATTAGTGCTTAACATGGATGAAGGGACGATTCCTGATTTACAAAAAAGGGTATTTGCGCGTATGTGAACATAAAGATGACTGAAATTAGAATGCTGTACTCCTATTTCCAATACTGAGATACCTGTTATTCATCAAACCACCCGTACACGTTTGCTTAAATAACCTGGTATTGCCAAGTTGAAACCCACCTAATTGAAAACCTAACTCAACGTTTCTGTATGTGAAGCAGTGTGTGAAATTCATATTGGCGTAAGAACCAAAGCGTGAACACAAACGAACAAAGATAGTTGCCGTTCTTGGTCTTAAAAAAATAAATACAGGCGGCAGCTAATTTCACCCAACCACATTTTGTAGTCATAATGAATAATAGCTTCCTTCACCATATAGCTAGCAGCAAGAACTCTGTCAGATATCAGGGAAGATACGTCTCTACAACCAACCAGCATCCAAATAAACAGCAAGTAAAATACGTTCATAGATATTCCCGATTCTCATCTCTACTGAAAGTCTTGGCATATGTTACTTCATCCTGATAGACGTTATTAGCAGATTTACCACAGCCTTAAAAGACAATACCGGTATACTACCTGGAATTACCATAAACATAAAGGGCGGATCAGGTTCGATCACACACGGGGAACCCATTATTATTATTATTATTATTATTATTATTATTTCTCGAATGCCAATGTCCAATGAAATGTCTGAAATTTAATCATTGCTGACCTGGTATCTCTACTTTCTGACCGACGTGACGTAGCTTCAGTTTATCATTTGAAGAAATATTTTCTTGACATTTGTTATAATGAGCTTAGACACCCCGGCTGCTGGAATCTAATTGCACTAGATTAAAGGTTGCTACCCAGAGCACACTGTTTTACTTTTTATCTAGCTCGATGTAAATTCTACTGTAATTGTTTATTTTCTCGAATTGTTCGCCTGTTAAACTCTCTTCAGATTTCTTGCTTCCCTGCCACCAAACCTTCAGTTTTCAAAAATTTAAAGGCAAAGCCAATCGCCATCGTCTGTATTCCTAAATCATATTGGTTTACTGACGTTTCACCTAACTAAAGTTTTCTCATTCTCTTTCAATACCATCATTGCCTTGGGTCTTGGTAGCATAATCCTTTTGACTGCTGTGAAATGATTCAAAAGTAGCGATTCAAGTCGATTTTTTCTGCAATTGTAATTCTTTAACAGCGAATCACTATAAAATAATTTCAAAGAAGCCATGTATATCCTTTATAAATGATAATAATGGAAACGATATTTTGCACAATGTTGGTTTACTTAAAGCTTTTAAAAGACAGATGCTGAACATTTTAAACAATATATTTTTTATCACGTTATCTCTCAAATGTATGAACATATGTTAGTGACATTTTCTGGAATTTGGTGTGTGCGTGTATATATATATATATATATATATATACAATTCAATTATTTAACTGTAAAATCAGATCACATTTAGAGATGTAGCTATGTTAATATGTCAGTTCAAGTTATGCATTTTCAACCCCAGTCAACAAAAGAATGGGTAAAAATTTGTACCAGAAGCAAGGTTCATTAAAATAAGTGGTGAGGAATGTTTGTAACGATAGGGTCAAAGGGAGGAGAATCGTAGTAGTAAAGTCAGGTGGTTTAACTATTGGATCAGAGGTTGTAGGTAGGAAAAGCTTTTCTATATAAGTTATATAAAGTACCCTAATTCCATTCGAAAATATATTTTATTAATTGTACTCTAATATGATTCGAATTAATTCTACATAACCCGTACTCTTATTTCATCCGAAACTATCCGTTATAACAATCACGCTAGACTTCTTTCTCTAACGTCTATAACTGACTTGAACTTGATCGAATAAATAGATGCATCTACTACAAGGCCGGCTCATTATGTCGTGCCAGAAATGTCCTCCCATCAAAATTTTTCTTGCACATTTACAAATCTACCATACGTCCGCCCATGTTGCTACGATATCTGGTCTGCTACACCTGCTATTACATCTAAAGTTCGTGGACATTTCCAAATAAGAATCTGCAATGTAACAGATCCTCAACAGGCATCTCGGAATCAGTCACTTTCTCACTTACGTACCGTGGTTGCCGTCTGTCTTTACTACAAATATTTTCATTGTAGCTGACTTGGCGAGCTTATCTCCCTTGTTTAATCGCACTATTATATTAGCATCTAGGTCCTACCTGTTCACCGTTAAAATAGCTAAACAAAACAACCAATTCTACACCAGCAATTTATTTTCTTGCACTTTCCGTTAGTGGAGCTCCCTTTCGTTTAATTATTTCTCTAATAATTACATTCTACAAAATATTAAGTACAAATTCAATCGCCATCTTCTATTACCTTTAAATGAAAGTTGTTTTTATTTCATTCGAAAATATTTGTTGTTGAAGTTAATATTATTTTATTCTAAATTAATTGCCATGAAAATTGTTCTTATTTCATTCGAAAGTATTCGTTATGGAAATTAATTTTATTTTATTCGTACGTATTCGTCAAGAAAATTGTTGTTATTTCATTCGAAACTATTCGTTATGGAAGTATATCTTATTTTATTTGAAATTATTCTTCATGAAAGTTGTTCTAATTTCATTCAAAGGTATTCGTTATAGGAGTTAATTTTATTTTAATCCAAAGTATTCATCATGAAAATTGTTTTTATTTCATTCGAAAGTATTCGTTTTTGAAAGTTATTCTTATTTCTTTCGAAAGTATCCGTTATAAAACGTACATTTATTTCACTGAAAATTATTTATTACAAACCATACTATAATTCATTTTTAAAAATGTTAATGTTATAATTGATACTATAAATTAATTAGATGTATCTGTTATGAAACACCTTCTAATTTTACGCAATGCCTCTCTTATAAAACTTAGCGTAAATTCATTAGCATATAACATCTTAGATGTAGGAATGCGAGCGCTGAATCAACAATTTGTCCAATTTTTGTAAAGAAAACTGCAATTAACCTTTGTCAGTTTCGTCTCCCTAATTATTTCTGTTCTTATAATCATGGTTATACGAAGGACGAAAACAATTTCTAATTTCTATGCAAACCAGATTCATTTAAATCTCAGAACTTCACTCGCGTAAGAAAATATACATTTAGAAAATAGCATTACAAACTTAAGCGATAAATCTTCATTTAGGTACGAGATTATGTATAATATAATGCTATCAATCAATATAATTCTATTTAGATATTTGCTCTTCACTCTAATAGATTGAAGGAACGGATGGGGTGCTATGGAATAAAAAGTCATCAATGTTATTTATGTTTCTTTAGTATCGTATAACGAGCCATGATAAAAAGTGTCTATGAAAATATTCATTATAACATACAATTGCTTTTTAATCATTTCCCTCCAAGCGAAGCAATGACACCACTAAGATACATGGTGTTATCAAGAGCAAAAGAAGCTGACAAAAATCTTTATGGAGGAGCGAGGAAAATAAAATCCTTTTCGATGACAGAGAACAATAAAATAACAAATATTGAAACAAATATAAAAAACATCTGTGCTAAGAGGAAAAGAAGCCGATAAAAATTTTCACAGGTTGAAATGCGAGAGACGTCTGGTTACATTTAATCATATCAGCAGTAAAACGAGACCTAGCTGCCAATCGTGTAACACATCACTCAATATATCCCGGGCCTAACTAGTAAAACATGCTTTACGCAAACTTCAAATGTATTCATGAACATAGTCTCCTTCTAGCTTGATACACTGATTTCAACACTTTTCTAACAATTCGAAGCCTTTTCTGTACAACGATTTGTCTTTGGTCTCAAAATACGCCTGTTTCCGATATCACGTGTTCATTGAAGAAAAATCTCTTTTTTTTTAAGTCTGCAAACAGCTATTAGTCGCTGGGGGACAGATATAGAGAATAGGGTGGATGGAGTATAAATTTGAAGTGCAATTAATGTAGTTTTGCCATCGTTGCGATCGACACTTTGCCTTTTCTTGGTGAAAGATCACATTTTCTTTTTCATTTGTGAACGTTATTTGACGATTTCATTTTGAAACGTACTAAGAATTCTATATTCGCAAAAATTCATGGTTTTTCCTTTCTCAAGGTAACTGATGAACAAAATATCTTGAGCATCCCAAAATACAGAGACTAAAACCTTGCCTGTTGATGTTTGCGCCTTTGGTTACTTTGGACCAAATTTTTCACTCTGCCAGAAATTGGCAACAGGAGTGCTGTACAGCTTGAAATTCTCACCGGAAGCTGCAATACGAACATTTTAGAGTGTTTGGTTGTCAATCTGACGAGAGTGCAGAAGATTTCAAAAGAGTTATATGAGTTTAATGCTGATTATAAGCGTACGGCTTTCCGGAAGACTCTCTTTGGTCGTTCTGATAAGAAAAGAACTCCCGAATTTGTTAGTGAGAATTTCATATTAAACACGGAGGCACACATCAATCGATATGAAAAGGTAGTGCTGTCCTGGGTCAAGATGGTGGTTGATGGAAGATTCTAAATCTGGCAACAAGATTCTGCACCATGTCACACAGTCAAGGGAACACTGTCATGCCTCTCAGATAATTACAGCAACCATATAGCCCCTCATTTCTGGCCACCTAACTCCTCAAACTGCAATCCGTTTTATTATTATGTGTAGCGCTCGGTTCAGTAGCTCAGGCTGTTATTTATCAAGTCACAATTGTGGCCAGTTATGTTCCGTTAAAATAAAAGTGCGTTCAAAGTGAATAAAACAATCTAGATAAAAAAATTTTACAATTTGTCTCCTTTCTCTACTTTCGATCGGACACGATATTACAACTTAATATCACCTTTGTCTTCTCTCTCTCTCTCTCTCTCTCTCTATATATATATATATATATATATATATAGTGTATTTAAACAACGGTACACTTTAATGAATTTCAGTAAAAATTACAAACCAGGTGCTTTGGATATGTTTTTTATAGTTTTTTTTATCTGATCTTATCACTTTCTTTCAGAACATAAATTAAATAAAATTCTCCGAAATTTCTGATTACACGTTTTCGGCGGTAATTTTGCCTATTATCAAAGATGATTTTTCATTTTTAATTCATCTGATATATGTAGAGACGTAAGAATATTTCATATTTCAAATACACTGATCAGACAGTGGCCGTGTTCATAGTTGTTTTGGCTTTTTCTATTTTATCAATAATTTTTTCCATTATATATATATATATATAGTTTATAAAGGAAAACTCAACACGTCATGTTAGTTATAAACTATAGTTCATTTCAATGAGCTTGAACAGCTCATCTCATCAGATCTTTTTACAATATTCCTCTATCTGGCATAAAGTTTCTGCCGGAAATATATATATATATATATATATATATATATATATATATATGTATATCGGGCACTGTTAAAAAGTAAATGATACAAACTGTGATTTATCATTCAATTTCTTACTACCGACAAGAATTTTCACGTTTTGTTATTTTTTCTGATTTTTTACTGTCTAAAGTTTTCTTAGGCTGTTAAATAGATATGTCGTTTGGATGCATTACACGCATGTCTCAGTGTAACTTTTGCAGACATTCAGAACAACAAACTGTTTGGTTGGGTAGTATCTGTACTTTTTTGTTTTCTTCTCTTCCAGTTTTCTTCTTTCGTAAGCCTGATAGTTTTGTTCCCTGATATATCTTATCTATTACTTGCTGATATATATATATATATATATATATATATATATATATCAGCAAGTAATAGATAAAAATATATATACAACAGCAAGTCTGTTATTTTGTCATTGTCTACATATTTAGATATTTAGTCCTGTTGAGCTTTAAAGAGGGATGAGTGATAACCTGTTAAATTATTTTGTTTTTTCACTTTTGACACAGTTTTAAATTCAGCATTTTTAGATTAGTGATATATATATATATATATATATATATATATATATATATATATCAGCAACTAGCATATTTTTCATTCGAGCATTCAAAAATTTCTGGAATTTATTCAAATACATATTGCTTAGCATGCAGATATTTCAAAATTATTGTCAATGATTGTAACAGTTCAATGCATCTTCCTGCAACAGAATGTTTTTTTAGTTTAGTTATGAAGATATTAGAAGAATATGTCGAATGTGGAAAACTTTCGTATCCCAGAACGATGATCTTATTGAGGTGTAAACCTCACAGAAAATGCGACCCAACACTGGCGTGCAGTAAAATTGAACCGCGTCTATTATCCAGTGACGTTAGTGTCTTGCATAAATGCATATAAAAAAATTAGTTAATTTTGGCAGTCATGCATTTATTAGTTTTTAAATAATTCGCCTTCATTGATTTAATTTTTAATTCATAAATCAATTTCCAACTTCTTGCCAATTTTTTTTAATGGTTCGACCCTTTGGCATGGGTTTCATTCGCCAAGTGTTTTCGGATTTTGACAGTTAGTTGCAGATTGCCTTTCTCTGCCGCTTTTGCTCATCCAGAATAATATCCATACCGCGTAAATTAAATAAGCTGCACTTTATTGTCTGATCAAATGCTTCTTCTACACCCATTGTTCTGTTAATATTGGCTGCATCTTAAGGAGAACTCATGCAAAAATGGAAACGCATCTATTTTTATTTTCAAGTTAATGATGACGAGTAAATAATGTTTAACGTTAAACTCTGAAATAGGTTTATATAAAATTTGCAACAGAGAAAACTGAAGCATTCGTAATGAGTCATTTTCGCGTATTATCATCCTTATTTTAATAAAGACCGTTATCTATCTATCTATCTATCTATCTATCTATCTATCTATCTATCTATCTATCTATCTCCGTGCATAGAACACTGCTGTCGCATAAGGTCAGGCGTCCCTGTCGTTCATCTCAGTGTTCTCGACAGGCTCCAAAGAAGTATCTGTAATGCGATAAGACCTGCTTGGCTGCTCGACTCCATCCACTTTCTTACCGGAAGGGTGCGGTATCCCTCTGTCTATTCTACAAATATTTTTATGGCTTCTGCTTGGACAAACTTAAATTACTGCCGTCGTCACAAGAATTTACTCGTGCAACCAAACTGGCAACAAGGTCCCACCAATTTACAGTTAGATCAACCAAATGCAGCCGCCAATTCTACTCCATCAGCTTATTTTCTTGCAATTGGAGTAGATAGATCTATCTATCGCCCAATTCACACTCCACCCACGCCTATTGAACAGGTTAAGAGGCTCATCCCTTGTTCCCTGTTTAGGATGTAGTTTCCGGCATTCTCTTTTCCAATCTTTTCACTATTACGTAGCCCCCTTCACATCAGTGGCGTTACCGCCTTGTTTAGGGTTATACGATTAAAAAAAAATTCCTGTCAGTGGAACTCCCTTCCATAAACTTGTTTCCTGACGGCTATAACCTCCAAGAATTTAAGTGCAGTGTCAATACCAAACTCTTATCTACTTGACTCAATTTCTTTCTCCATCACTCCGTATATCTTTTCTTTTCTTTTCGCTTTTCCTTCCCAACAGACTTCACACCTGTGTTCCCATCATTCTCTTGCCTTTTCTCTGACACCCCCTGTAACTGTTTCTTCTTTCTCTTCACTCTCCTACAGTTTAAACTTTTAATCGTATGTAACCACCTGCACATCAGTGGCTGTACCGCCTTGCTTGGGGTGAAACGAAAAAAATAGATTAATTATGAAAACAAAATTTAAACACAAAAATGTTTGTAGTTGTATACTTCACTAATACAGATATATTTACCAAATAGCAATTTCTATGACCTTTTTTACCGTATCCTCTTTTACTCTCCCCACCTCATATACATTTCCTTATTTCTTTTCTCTTTGTTAAACCCAAAGAACTGGCCGTAAATGCTGTAAAGCACCATACCTTATCTTCTACTGTTAAATCTGTCAATAAAAATTTCAAACCGTTCATTTATCACTTCTATCCTCCACCTCTTCCCTCTTTTCCTTCAAATTCTAACTTCAAATGTACCATTTTCTACCCCACTTACCTCTCACACATAATTCGCCAATGTAAGATAAAGAATCTTCCATTTTCTTTTCACAATAGCTGATGAGACATTGTCTTTCAATGTCGAAACAAAAAGACACTTTTGTAGTAGATGATAATTTGTACATGTTCTAAACTATAATTTATAATATATATTTAATTGGAGTAGATAGACTAATCTATCGCCCGGTTCACACTCCACCGACGTTTATTGAACAGGTGAAGAGGCTCATCCCTTGTTTCCTGATTAGGATGTGGTTTCCGGCTTTCTCTTTTCTAATCTTTTTACTCTTACGTAGCCCCCTGCGCAGCAATGGCGTTATCGCCTTGCTTGGGGTGATATGATTAATATATATATATATATATATATATATATATATATATATATATATATATAATCTCCTCTCACGATCTGAAAGGGTTAACCTGTTAGAAAACTGCTAACAATCCTCTCAAATATTTTCTGTCACTTTTTATGGAAAGTGTACAATCGCGTATAAATAATATATTTTTCTCCTTGCATACTCATGGGTTTGGATTATTTTGTCGTGTTTTTTTCTTAAGTTCTATTGTAAAATACCTAATAAGAAGTACGTCAATATATATGTTGCTGACTTTTATACGGCACATCGTTTACGTCCATTTTGCTTTAAGTTTTTTCGGCACGGATTCATTTATTAGAAATGATGATGAATAAAACTATTTTCATAATTTCTGTTACTTATGTTTCGGTTGCCACCGTAAAGCTAATATTGGGTCTTAGCAATTAAAACATATACACTTAAAACGTTTCTTTTAGAAATCGGATATTATTTTCCGAACAATCCAATAATTTCATGCCAAACTTGACACTCATTCAGAATTTATTTCTCATGCCCCGAAACGTACCTCTACAGAACAACGTATTAATCTATTCACTTTCTAAACGTAGCATATTGTACGATCCATTTAAAACGCTCATTTTTCTAATTCTTACAAATAACAACTTCAGCTCATTAAATAAATTGTAATCCGCCCCGGGAATTGTTCTTATCACATTGTTATAAATTATCATTTTTTTTATATCGTTGATACGAATAAAATACTTTAGATATAAGATGATGATATATTAAGGATTTAGATTATGAAACAACAAAAAAGAGTAATGATGCGTGTGAATGAAAACAAATAGTCTTTATTTTAAAACGAATTTAAGAATTTTGTTACAGAATGAATTAGCTTTCTTTAACACTAGCTATATCGTCCTCTGATATTCAGTTGATCGATTGCCCTAAAATTCATCTTGAAGAGAGAATAAATAAGAAATGGTTTGAGAATGAAATAAATCATTATGTTTAAGTAAGTTTTAATACGAAGACTGTCAAGTTATCATAGATAAATCAAAACGTCGATCTTTGTTGAAAATATTTTCCAGTTAACTTTTATTTTCTGGTCTCTTCGATTAACATTTACGCTAAAAGCAAAATGCTTTGTTGAATAATCCGGAACTTCAAGTGAAATGATATGTTCTGTCCTTTTCTTTTGAATTTGATTTTTTCTTACATATTTATTTAACATGCATTCGTATTTATTTCGATATTGTCAGATTTCAAAATGTTTTACTTATATGGCGATGCAACATTTTCAACGATTTCCGCTTTCCAAACAATAAAATCTCGATAGCTCTAAACGTCTTTTGTTTACCCGACACAAGTATGGCCAAGTAAAGAATAAGGCGTAAGAATCATTTCTATAAAGCAAAACGAAAAGAAAAAAGGAAAAGGAAATAAAGAACAATTATTTCAAATACAGAAAAGATTTCCACTAACTGGATCTTTGACATTCACGAGCTTAGTTTTGTAAATATTTTCTTTCGATCTAAAATTTTAAATTCAAACAAAATCCGGCGATGATTCATATATCTCTGTTAGTATAAGTCAGCAGAAAATTTAAAACATTTGATTCAGTCGAGAGTTTGAGATAATTTTCTAAAAGTGTCTTAAATAAGCAAACATTATTTTTAGTAATACAGACACTCCTTACTTTGCGACTAAGCTATTTAACCACTCAGATTTAGCATACTAAACGACCAATTTGTTTTAAAAACCTATAACCAACTATAAATTTTCAGAGACATTTTATATAACATAACCAACCTGTTGCTATTTTATACTGTCCGCAAACTTTTTACTCTTTCGAAAAATGAATGAAAATAAATACAATTTATAAACAAAACGACGAATAAATAATAATTTACTTGTACTGTATTGATAGCTTGCAGAATCGTGAACAGCTTTATAGATGTGTTTATTCCAACTACTCTGCAGTATCATACTAAACGGTTTAAACAAAGAAAGATTGTAAATGATGTAAATGCGACAGTAAAGTAATCTGAAGCTTTTTAACATAAATTATACAGCTAGTATGACTGAAAAAGTGACTGGGGACAACTACTTGTAGCTCGACACACTTGTTTGGTGTTCAAGTCCATCGAACATTACCTGAGAAATTAATTTTTAAAATAGGGTCGGATTGTTCGACTATAAATAAATTCATCACTTATAATTTGTAGAATTAGAAAAGAAATTACTTAAGATTTGTTTTGTATGAACGCGCGCTTGCGCGTGCGTGCGTGCGATATAAAGAGAGAGATGATGATGATGATAATGATGATGATGACACAGAGACTTTTTAACCACGTATTTCGACGAGGTGACGTGTGTTGTTTCAGATTCTTGAGGACAAAATTAAAGAAAAAATAGTGTATAAAGAAAAACATTCGAATTTAAGAGTATAAAAGGGGTAACAGAATAAGTTACCATATTAGACCCGATGATAAAACATCAGAAAACGTTTTATGTTTCACACACACACACACACACATACACAAATGAACACACACACAATTCAGTTTCAAAAGTTTATTCTTTCGCAATTCTCGCATTTAAATATCGTGCAACTTTTTTGCTTCCTTCGTAACTTATATCTTAAAAAAATTAATCTCAATCGTCATTTTTTTAAAACTGTTCTATTGTTATACTCTCTAACCAATAACGTTTTGCCAGTTATTCCATTTAAGTAACAAATTGCATCTCAGTCATTATATCTTTATTCTTGAGTAAAATAATTAAAAAGACAATCTAAGTTTCTTTTTATGTTATTTAATTTTTTATATATATAATCGTTTCACCGAAAGCAAGGCACTACCTCCACGCATGTGAGAATAGAAGGAAGAGGTAAAATAAAGTAAGGCAGTTTTCTGCCACGGGTGCGCAGGTGTTACATAGAGGTAAGTGATGAAAAGAGGGAAAGGTTATAGGGGGTGTCAGGAAGAGCTTAATAGAAGGATGAGAATACTGGTGTGATAGGGGTGGAGTAGATGGAGAAAAGAGATTGAGAGAAAGGATGCGATTCGGTGAGATAGGAGATGACTATTGGCTTTACATTTAAATCTTGGAGATTATAGATGTCGTGGAAGCAAGTATACGAAAGGGAAGTTCACAGGCGGGAAGTGCGAGAAAAGAAGTTAAGAGTAGCAATTGCGGTTAGATTTCACTGTAAAAAGATGGGACCTAGTTGCTAGTCTAGTAATTCGAGTAAATTCGTACATAGAAGACACCAGTGAGCTATGTTCATTTGAGCAGAAACCGTGAAATTACTTGTAGAAGAGATATAGGGAAGCCACATCACGCCGGTGAGAGAGCGACTGCAGCCGAGCTGCCAAGTCGGGATCGATCTCATTACAGATTCTCAGCTGGAATTTTTAAGAACCCCGAGGTGAAAAGCAGAGGCATCCGACCAGACGCGGCAGCAGTATTCAGTACACTTGCGGATGGTTGATTTATATATGTGTAAGATGGATTCAAACAGAAAAAAGCATTCTGTCCTTACACAGTGAACAGACATTCTAAGCAGCGGATTTAGCTATGCATTCGATATATTCATCCCACTTGAGATCTGCTCAGAGAGTTAGACCAAGAATACGCAGTTTTACTTTCAGAGAGGATAGCCCGATAGACACTAATGGGGGTAGGAGCGATTGTTTGTGATGGTTAACAGATAGCAGCTTCATTTTAGAAACATTAATATTTACGAGCCATTTCTTACCCCAGTCCACCACAAATTGGAGGTCCTTTTCAAGGTCAGCAGCGAGGTTCATTTTGTGAAGCCTCAGCAGATTTTTGTTCGAGGCAAGAGAAAAGGGTTGTGTCGTCAGCTTATATGCCTATTTTGGCTCTGATTACACCAGGAGATCGTTAATGAAGATCAGGAAAAACGTAGGACCTAGAATAGAGCCTTGAAGGACACCGGCGTTCGTATGATAGTATCGGGGGGTATGTCCGATCAATATTACGCTCTTTGTGCGATTTGAAATGAATGACTGGATTAGGTCAAGCAATTGTCCAGTTATACATTGTCCCTATAGCTTGTGTAGAAAACCAGCATGTCAAAACCTCTCGAACGCTTTGGAATTATCTAGGGAAACAGTTCGAGCTTCTCGCTTCTTGTCGAGAGTCTGGTATATATACTCAATGATGGGATGAAAGAAATGAAGTCAAGCAGATAGATGGTAACTTACGGTGCATTTAAACTTTTGGAGATTGTACCTATGAAGAAAACTGGTAAGTATAAGGGAGTTCCACAGGCGAGAGGTGCGAGAAAATAAAGTGTAGCGTAGGAGTGGCGGTTACATATGGCTATTTTGACGAGTAAATGCATGTTAACGGGGCACCAGAAGAATGAAGCTTGTCAGACTAGAAACCGTGAAAATATATGTAGAAAAGACAAAGAGACGCCAGATCCCGTCGATGCGAATGTTGCTTATGTCGAGCTGCCAAATCGTGATCGATTACATTGCAGATCCTCCTTTCGGATTTTGAGGGAATAGTTTTAAACAAACATATTAAAAAGACACTAGTACAAACATATATCAAAGAGAGATTATTAGCATGACTGTTTAGTCTGGCTGGCATATCATCTGCTGGAAGAGATCCCACCCTCTCATTTAATCTTACTCTTACTCTTATTCTACAAAGCAGAACTGCTACTTATATGTAGTTTTCACTAGTTCATGTGTCATATGGGTAAGTCTCTATAACAATATATGTGTGCGCGTTTCTTTGTGTGTGTATGCGCGTGTGTGTGTGTATGGGGCAGCAACTTTTTTTTAAACGCGTTTTGTTAAAATCGACCGAAAAGAAGGTTTTCTTAGTTTTTGATTATATTTTTTCAGTATTTCTTCTGGTTTAAACATATAAGAATACATGAAAATTTAAATCCAAAATTAATAAAATTTTCTTCGTCGGTCGTTATACATGCATATATATATATATATATATATATATATATATATATATATATATATATATATATATATATATATATGTGTGTGTGTGTGTGTGTGTGTGTGTGTGTGTAGTAACTGAAAGTTAATTAATATTTGAAAAATTAAAAAATGCTCTCTTTCTATAAATTTATTATCATCTCATTGCGCAGTCTGCTTTAGTTCTTCCATAAATTACTTTAAGTTTTATGGACCCGTTTTAGCAAAAGCGAAACTGAAATCCAAGTTTAGATTATTACTTTATTTTGTCACATTTCAAAGCACAAAATATTAGAATATCTTTCAAATGATGTCAAATTAACCTGCTGCCAAAATCAAATTTCAAATATATCTTTTTCCTTTTATTCTGTCCTAATCTTTCCCATTCGTTTCAAACGTACTGCTTACTGACATGATCTGTCCATGACATCCTCATTTTCTTATATATAACCATATTACTGCTGTATCAAGTCTCCTCGTCCTCTGCTAGTAAGTGTCTAATAATCACTGACACAGGAAGACATGATATAACAGTTTAACACGCTTTTTCTTTTTTCTAATTTCGCTGCTGGTCTTGAGAAGTACCCACAATTAGTGGTTTACTGGGGATAAGAAATGGCTCGTAAATGTTACTGCTTCTAAAACGAAACTGCTATCTTTTTACCAACATAAGCAATTTCTTCTGCCCCCATCCGCATAGATCACGGTAGTCTTCTTGAAAGCATTACACTAAGCTTCATTGTGTTCATTCTATCAACCGACCTCAAGTAGAAAGACTACAATGATTCAATAGATAAATCTACTTCTAGGAAAGTCAAGTTATTGTGTCGAGTCAGGAAGTCTTTCTCGTCTGAATTCATCTTGCACAGATAAAAATCTACAACCCGCCCTTGCATTGAATACTGTTGTCATATCTGGCCGGGTGCTCGTCGAACTTCTCTACAAAATCCAAAGGACAATTTGCAATGTAACCGATTCCGACCTAGCAGCTCAACTCCAGTCACATTCTCACTGACAAGATGTCGCTTCCCCCTGTCTCCTCAGTAAATATTTTCTGGGATTCTGCTCCGATGAGCTTAGTTCCCTCTAGAGGTGCTCCCTCTACACGAATTTTCTCGAGCTACTAAACTAGGTCAATCTTTTTACAGTCAAAACAATAAAATATAACTTCCACTACTACTGTAACAGCTTCTTTCCTTTCACTTCACGAGCGTGGAAATCTCCTCTGTATACCTGTTTCCCTGATAGCTACAATCTTCAAACCTGTAAATGCAATGTTAATTTTTTATCTCCTTGTCTCCCATCATTTCCCGTGACATCTTGTGAATTTGTTCTCTCCTTTTTCGCTCACTCCGCTCTCATCACGCCACTCTTCCCATCCTTCTCTAATCCTTTATCTAACACATCCTGTATCTGTTCCTCTTTCTCTTTGCTCTCTTTCTATGTAGCCCCCTGCGCACCAGTGGCAGTACTGCCTTGCGTGTGATGAAACGTTTATCAAATAATAATAATAATAATAATAATATTTCCCGATGGTTAAAATAATGGTTATGTTATATATCCGTAATGCTAACTGTATTGTGAAATGTTCAGAAAAATTATTCATAAGAATATAAGTACAGTAAACATTTTATATAAGTGGTGTTATAGATAGACATTATGGGACTGGATTTTTTTGTATCAGTGTTTCAGGAGGGTTTTAAATTTGTATCGAATATTATTTTACCAGCTCATGCTTTCAAATTCAGTTGAGAAACTGGCTTTATCAGTTAATTTCCTTCATTTTTTTCTTGATCATTTTATTTATTTTTTCTTCATACCGTTAATAGAATGAAAACCCACGAAGTCCCATGGGCAACGAATGTCAGTTTATTAACTCTTACCATAATTATTGTAAATTGAGAAAGCGAAAGAAATATTGAAGTAATTTGTATTGCTTTTTTTTCACTTCCTTTTTCTTTTTTTTTAGTTTCATTCGAAATCATATTAACCGTAGATTTCATGGCAAAAAATTACGATGACCGATCGAAAATAGGTCGGCGGCCTTAGTTTGATAATAGACTGATATTTGCCTTTCGATTCAAAAACAATTTGATTGTCAATTTAGATAAAGCAGACTGCGCCAGAAAGGAGTGCTGCTTGTGAAAATAAATGATTGGATGCTTTCGAAACGCTTATAGATTTGACTTTTTGAGATGAGTGCGCCGAATGAAGAGCAGACGCCGCCGCGCCGAAGCTGGGCAATTTTATTGATTCATACCACCAAGCCTTAGCTCTTATTCTTCTTGTCCATCGACTGGATCATTTCGAGTGGCAAAAAAGCTGACATTAGGAAAAGATTCATGGTTATTACTGTGAGATAAGAGACCCGTTCGCATTCGCTATTAGCTGCAACGGGCGACGCTACTGAAAGTGGTCGGTTCAATAGAGTGGAAATTCGGAAACTGATTTCGATTTATTTTTTATTTAAAATTTTAGATATATAGAAAATAATAAACATTCAAATTAAAAATGAAGTTCATAGGAGGAACATTGTTTTTTCATCAATCATTGGCGTAAGGGAAAACAACTTTCTTTTATATCAGTGATTTATTGGCTTATATAAAAGAATTCATTTCACAAAAAGAAAAAACAATAAAATTGTTTGATTTTTGAATTCACGCCCTTCCTTTGGAAACAACCCATTGAATATTGAAGTTTTGTAAGCCAATGAAAGAATCTGATTCGATTGAAGAAAAAAGTTAAAAAAAACATTTTACTCTGTCCAGTGCTACTTAACTTGTTTTATGTGGTCTATCATTTCCATGGCTTCTGTTTCCTTGTATTGCTGGGTTTCAAACATCAGCAAAAATATTTTGGCCAATATTTGCTTGAACAAATTATTAAGAGACGAAGATGAATAAGAAACATATTATAACAAGATTAATTTATGAAAGACAGAAAACTGTAAATAGCCCATGTCGTCATCAGTATAAAAAAAAAAACATAAAATCTGTATTTATACCGAGAACACTAATCATGAGTATATAGTGCCCAGCGCAAATGACGCCATTATAATTAAAATCTAATTACAATTTTCAGTAAATGATTTTCTTACCAAATTAACTTTTTTTTCAGTTCCTATTAATGTTAACTCAAAGTATACATTTGGAAGTGCCTTCATGTAAATTTTTTCAAATAAAGATTTATTTTTGATATTTTCAAAATAGGTATGATATACCCATGGTTAGTAGTGGTGTAAGTTTAATTGATGGTTAGTGTTCCATAGTTAACGTCATCTTGAAACTTTATTTAAATCATTGTACCCTAGGTAATATATGGTGCATATCTTTCGATGGAATGACATGGTCACAAATCATGTTATATTCTTTCTTTTAAAATCGCTTGAATTTTTCACTTATATATATTGACGATATTCTCACTTAATAAGATGACGACCGTAGCATGTATACATAAAAAACAACAGATAACATATGTTTTATTCGCTCTTCAGTTGACGTGTCCTGGAGTAGGAGAGGAGTCGGATGTGTCACCATAGACGCATCAAGAGGGCCAGAGTAAACGCTCTTCCGCGGTTTGCCTTGGGATTTTTTCGCTCTGTGTTCTGATCTCGAATCTCATCGACTCAAAGACTACTACTGGTAATCTGTCTTATACATAATGGACTACGTCATATTTTGACACATTGTTTCCTACCATTTCAAGGAACATATTATCTGGCCTTAGCTACACTGGTTTCAAAACAATCAAATATTTTCATTACGTGGGACATTTTGCCAGCATTATTTAATCTGACAACAATCAAATATTATCAAAACAATGTCTATCTTTCTTCTGCAAGCTAGTTTGAATTTTTCTGCTGTTTCGTAAAAACATTTCCTCGCAAAATTATGCACAATCTCAGAAAATATAGAGCACTAATCATGAAGAACAAGCAAAATATAACAATACATCTAAATTAACTGAAAACAGTATCTAATTCCTTATTTCTCCCCGTAGGGTTCATTTTTATATTTCGTTGTCTCTTGAGCTTTCAGTAGGACTTTCATAATTTTTGGGTGCAAACAGAGAATGTTGTCAGAATCATTGGTGCACATATATATATATATATATATTATGGAATTTTAACGAAACTTGGTATAAACAACCGACAATTTGAAATGAATTGTTTGAACATTATTTTTTATCGATACTAGTATTTAAGTAGATATTCTGTTTTTAATTTAAACAGTTATATATTTATATTTACTGGTCTGATTATTGACGATATATATATATATATATATATATATATATATATAACTGAGATGTAGAATCGCCGACTGACGCCAACTCGGTCGGGTTTTAATCCTAAAAAAGGAATCGGATGTCTAACCGACCGTACTGATGAGCTGTGATACTGCTAAACAGATCTGTCTGCGGATGACTATATATATATATATATATATATATATATATATATATATATATAGCTGAGATGTAGAATCGCCGACTGACGCCAACTCGGTCGGGTTTTAATCCTAAAAAAGGAATCGGATGTCTAACCGACCGTACTGATGAGCTGTGATACTGCTAAACAGATCTGACTGCGGATGATTATATATATATATATATATATATATATATATATATATATATATATATATTCTCTGTGACTTTCTTGGTCTACTTTCCGATCTCAAATCACACCGACTCAAAGACTACTAATAATAATCTGTCTCTTGTATAAGCGACTACATCAAATTTTGACACAGTTTTTACTATCATTGCAAGGCCCATATTATCTACGCTTGTTTAAAAACGATCAAATATTTTCCTGACATGGTGAATTTTGCCCACATTCGTAGCTTTAACAGCAATGAAACAACGTTTATTTTTCTTTTGCGAGCCAGTTTGTATATAAATGCTGTTCTCATAAAAATTACACTTCTTATCGAAATCATTCACCAGCTCAGACGATATGGAAGACAAGTAAAGTATAAAAAATCCTACAGAAGTTATTTAGAAAAGTGAGAAGAAAAGACTAAACATAAATTGCAAGAAGCGAGAATCCAAGGTTGTCAATAAAATGAACGAATGAAAAGGTAAATTACAAATTGAAGATACGAAAATCAACGACGTACAACATATTAAATATCTGGAAGCGTTTTAACTCAGGAGGAAAAGTGAGACACCGAAATCTGAAAATGCATTGGGATAACAAATGCCGCATTCTAAAATCTAAGCAAAATATTCAAAAACAGGAACGTTTCGTTAGAAACAAAAGAAAAATGTATTTATATGTTATGTAATATCGATTATTCTATGTGGAAAACTGAGCAATCTTATCGCAGATAAAAGAAAATACATCAAGCAACATATTCATGTTGCTTGATGCTGAAAATAAAATGCTTGATGCTGAGAAAGATGCTGGGAATACTATAGACTGAACATGTGATCAAGTATGAAGTATTAAAGAAAATAGAAACAAAACGTACGCTTATTCTCAACATCAGGAATATACTGCAGAAATACTACGAAACATTATTAATGTGGCCGGTTTAGGGGCCAGAAATAATAGAACAGAAATATAATAAACAAATATATTAACAAAAAAACAGCAGTACAAAGAGTTACAATATGAGAGGATCACCAGTGTGACAGTATTGGTCCGGCTGTAGGCTGGAATAGACTTCCCTCTCAAAGCAGAATCTGCTGGTTATTTATAAGTTGGAAGAGTGCATTTGTACATGGGAAACCTACAATAATAATGATGAATGAAGCGGGCATAGAAAGTTTGGTACTCCTCTGACATAATAAAGGAATAGATCAACATTGCTGATCTTACTTTAGGATCTTAAATATGATGTATGCGTGAGAGGCTTTATGATGTTTAAGAGTGAAAGAAAATGACCAGATTTGATACAAAGATGGGAATAATTAGAACAACTAACATGATAATATTCATAGAAAAGACAGAAGGGAAGCATGTCGTGGCGGTGAGAAAGTAACTAAAGTCGAAATTCTGTGTCCAGAACAATAACACTGCAAATATTTCTTTAGAGAATCTCGGGGTATATAGCCGCATGGTAGCAATACTCAACGCACAAACGAATGGTACATTCATAACATGCAAAAGATCAATTCAGATGTCACAGTGACCCAACTTTCATATTGAATATGATCACGACACTTCCTATCAGTAGAAAATGTGAGACCATGATGGCAGCAATAACTTACATATGCATACATTATTTACATAATTCAGACTATTGTCCTCATCTTTGTTGCCACGTTTACGACGTTTCGGCCATTGTACACTCTGGTCTTCTTCAAATGCTAGGAATTTTGAACAGAACCCTTTATTACGGTCAGTTGGGTATTTCATTCTCATTCTATATGCGAAGCCATTTCTGGTATCCATGTAGTTATATCAATTTAACTTACCTCTTCTAGGTTATTTGTTCACTTCTGCTGTAGCCTGGTATTGAAGTGACAATTATATTGTCATATTGGAACATGTCATTGGAACTAACCAATGTCTATATCCACTGGGCCATATGTCCTTGAGCATCTGAAGAAAGCCGGAGCGTAGAATGACCGAAATGTCGTAAACATGGCAGCAAAGAGAAGAACAATTGTCTGAATAAGGTAAATAGTGTTAATACTAACCTATCTCAGAAGTATAGACAAATGAATATGCATAGATTTTAACGCAAAACTTAACATCGATTTTATACTCAATATATTTAAAAATGCGTTATACATTCGTTCTATTACAAGTTGTTTATTTGCAATGCCATCGTCTAGTATTTTGGAAATTCTATCAAGAACATTTGCAGGTCGCTAAAGATGATCGAGTAATTCTGTTAGATGATTAACATTTAGTATATATTTGGATTCACAGGAAGAAAAGTTTCTTCGTTGTTAAAATAGAGAAACATAAAAAGAAAGTTATATTTCCAATCAGATAAAACAAATGGCCAATTGAACTTAACACCCAAAATGCATATCAAAGATTGGAGAAACGGACCGATACAGCAAGTCACCAACCGTAATTTTTTTTTGCGTATATGTCGACCTGTCATACAAGTTCAATTTATTTTTTCTCAAATTTTTGAGATATGCACATCATAGTTCGAGTCCCCAAATACACGGTAGGCCTAGGGTACATGAAATAAGGTTTCAATATACGAAAAACTGTGAGAATACTACATAATATTACACCACTTACCAGTACACTGAGATACTAAGCGTAATACATGTCTGTATATATTGTATATAAAACAATCTACAACACTGACTGTTTGATACTGTATATTGTATCGGTATAACTTTGTATATATAATTCAAATTCAAGCCTACTGATAAACATATTAAATTCAACATCATCTCCTATAAAATGTTAATATTCTAGATTACCAAAATACCAGTTGTTATTTTTCATAGTACTGCTATGTTCATCTTTTAGTTGTTTACAATCATTGTTTGGATTGATGTATATCTTGTTTACAACTCGGTGTTAAAAATATTCATTTCCTACACTCTATATAAGTCGACCCCTTATTTCTAGAAATATTTTCTTAGGCTTGCAATATTGACTTGTACGCCACGATTCATAGTACGTTCCCAATTTGTTTGAATACATGGGGAAAAAAGAGATAAGCAGTTATGATAAAATAAGTCAAATGTTACTTAGAGCAAAATAAGTTATTACCAAGTCGTTGTTAACGGCCAGTAATCGGAAGATCATAATATTAATATCGGTGTTAGAGATATTTCCTCAGTCTTACCAGCTTTCTACTCTATATTAATGATCTGCCTAAGAAAATACACCGGTGCTTAGTGAATATCTAAGCGGTGATGCAAAAATTTATGAGTGCACCTTCATAAATATAGATGACTTCAACAAAAATGTTCATCTTTCCTATGACCTAACGCAGGTAGATCAATCAGTGCAAAGTTATTTGTAAAATTCAATACGGCTAAACACAAACTAATAACATTTGACCACCACTAGATTTTCATCTTTCAGGATGAATGAGTCTTTTTTTAATTGGACCCATTTCGTTGCTTATTAGTACTCAAGATCTTTACTGCTCTCCAATGGAACTCACATATAAGATCTATGTGGTAAAAGTGGTAAGAAGAAAGTCAGTAAATTGTACCGCTTAAATAAGTATCTGACACTCTCTGCTACGTTATATCCTTACACGTTTAAAAATGGAATATTACTCCTATATGTAAACTGGAATTGCCCATTCCTCACTTGTCTTTATTGATAGAATTGAACACGGTCCTACGTGCACTTTTGGGTGATTAATTCTTTTCAACCCTACAAACTTTTCTCCAGATAAACGAAATATCCCGAGCCTCTCGCTATTCTCATACTATTTTCATGATATGATGTATCATAAGCTAAATACCATTATTAGACCTATCAAAACATTACAACTGGGATTAGACCATCCATGAACTCAAGGATGAATCATTACCATTTTCATCGTATTAGATTCGTAAAAAGTAAGTTCAGTTTGGGCATCTTCTTTCGAAGAAGTGCTGCTTTGTCAAACATGTTGTTCATGCTAAAGTAGTAATCTATTAAAGGAACAGAATAACAAGAACAAGTAGTAGTTAAAAGTTAAATGAGAAACACGTAATGAGATAAGGGTATCAAGAGTTGAAGAAACTGTTCGTGGTAGTAATTTGTTGGAAAGTGTTTATGCGTATGTACGTATATATGTACATATGAGCGTTGGTTAGGAATGTTTTTGGAGAAGAAGAAATAGAATGAATCAGCACACGAGAAAGAAGGCGAAAGAGGAAGCATGTCCTGGGTCACTTGAAGCTTCTCCCGTTATATTATAGTTGTGTCTATTGCTGCTTTCATCCCTGTGTGTCTGTCTGACGCTGACCGAAATATTTATGGCATTTAGATTTTTCGCACTGGATCGCTAAGTGTTCTGGGTTTTGCAAATAGCTTCCATTAGTCAGAAAATCAATTTAGCATCTAATTGCGAAATCAGGTTTCAACTTTTTCTTTAATCCTTTTTTTATTTTCGAAAAACAAGAATTTCACACGTTATTGTGGATTTTTGTAAAAGTGAAGGATTTTAATTCTTAATTTCCTGTCCACCACAACAAACTTCACCTACTCAATTCGATCGTTAACCTTGCAGTATAATCTCATGAGCTTCCAATCTTGTGTCTTACTCTCAAAGAACGCCACAGAACAACCCGCGTTTATTGTCTATTGGGCCTTGTATAAGTTAGACATTAATATACATTTTGCAGAATATGATTACCCAAATATTGAAAGAACTTTCAGCTTAAAAGAAAAAATCTAATCTCTCTAATGAGAGATATTATTTGTGTAATGGTTTTCGAGTCGGTTTCGTAGATAATTACTCGTGAGCAATTATTTCGGTCAGAGTTGCTTTTTAGTGAAAATAACTACAATTGTTCTGTCAAGAGACTGCTTCGTAGTATAACGATGTCTGGATCGATTTCTTAAATCATTATCAATAGAAATTGATCATGTCATGAGATGACCGCTTGCCGTGTTCTTGTACAGATATTAACTAATTTTATAAAGTAACTATTATGAACAAAGTCCCATTTGTTTACATGGTAAAAAATATTATGGTAACATTGGCTTGTGTTTAATTACTAAATATATTCTAATTGTTCATCCCAGCTAAAATGGACCTTCCTTGCAATATTGCAGACACGTTGAATTTCGCTTCTGGATTATTTGATTTATTCGTTTTGTTACTGTAATGTTGCAATCAATGCTGCAAATTTCGCTCATCACCAACGTTATGTAAATATTGCGATGTGCCAAAAATTGATGTTTATTTTGAAAAATGGTGAAATTCTGCTCAGGTTAAATAATAAATCTTTCTTCATTTAACAATATTTATAAGATATCCAAACTGTAATATATGTTCACATACATTTGGAAACATGTCCTGGAAATTTTTTTGTTTGTTGTTGTTTTTTTTTATAATCGATTCACCACAAGCAACATATTACCGCCACTGGTGCATAGAGGGTTAAAATGAAAGAAAATAAAATAAAAGATATTGCCATTTTCAAACAAGCCATATGACTATAGTTGACCTAAGTCAACTGCTGATGTATTTACAATTATTGTGGAAAGAGTCGATGAAGCGTTAGATGAGAATGAATGTGAAGTTCGGTTTGATGCTAGAACATTTCGAAAGCGTTCAACAGAATAGGGTATACTGGTATTTTTCACAAGTTGAAAAGTTATGGCGCCTTGAACTAAATTGTGAACTGATTCAACCTTTCTTATCAAATAGTCAAATTAATCTTATCCAGAATGGCATCTGTTCTAGATCTTATTTGTACTAATACAGGTGTTCCTCAAGGCTCTATACTTGATCCAGTTTTCTTATGATATTACCTCTCAAATTTGAATCTATAGTGATGGCAAACATTTACGCCTGTCTCGATAGTAAGTCTGATTATTTTAAAAAAGTAAAATTGTCAAATGATTTAAAAACAACCTAGTGTTAGCTATTAACTAAGATATTAATATTTAAAATAAAAGTACCTTTTCTGTTTCATCTGAGTGACTAATTCCTGCCTTTCATCAGTATCGTTGTATCTTTACCGGTTAATATTCCCGGCTGGCATAAATTAGAATGACATCATTAAATCCATTGCTAGTTCTACTTTTAAGAGGTGTTGTCCTAAGCAATTTTCTCTCCAGAATCTATTTTACATATCTATATCTAAGATTCGCCTATGCTTTCAATATTGCTGCTACATATGATCCGGTTTTCCTGCTATAAATTTATTTATTTTTATAAGTTGCAAAGAGAAATAACCAATATTATTGCTCCAGATATTGTATCTCGGCTTCAGAAATATTCCCACTGCCAAAAGTTTCTAAAATCTATCTATTTATAAATATTTGTGCTTTAGCACATATAAATATGGTCTAACTTTGCAGAAATGTTGTAACAATATTATCATGTCTGCTGAGCTCTGTCACTTTATGTGTTATCATTAAAACGGTGTCATGATTTTCGTTACCTGATATTGAAGAGTATGCATGAGGAGAAAAAAACCTAGAATAATTGTTAAAAGACCTTGAATTCTTTTGAGTGGATCTTTATTTTCGTTTCTCTCAATTAAACGTCGTTTATGACGTTTGTGTCGCTTCCTAGGGTTTCCATTTCCTGGATGGAAATTTCGGAAACCGCTTTTGTATTGTTTGCTCGTTAGCGGTTTATTTTGTCAAATACCAAACCGATATTTTTCTTTCATTCAATGCTTCGCTTGGCTCAATATAATAGAAGAGAACAAAAACTAAAATTACATTAGAAAATGACGCATGTAGATAAATCCATCGTGATAGCATCAAATAATGATATCTCAGAATTTTCAGATGGCACAATCGAACTAAATTACTCCGAGAGAGAAAGAGAGAGAGAGAGAGAGAGAGAGAAAGAGAGAGAGAGAGTGAGAGAGAGAGAAAGAGAGAGATTTATAAAAAAAAACGGTGGAGTATAATGTAAAAATATTAATGACCATCTACCAAGAAGTAGAATATAAATTGTCAGATGTGTTTGTCGATTGTTGAAAACGTCACTAGAAACTTCACAGACAGGGTCGGTTGCAAGTACTAGTGTACTACTGCCGTTAAAACATTATCTCAAAATATTCGAGTGTATTATTACCTGTTTCTTCACAGGCTATCCGGAGGATCCTGACAAGAGAGAATATATTAATATTAATATTATCATTATTATTGTTATTACTGTCATTATTACTATTATTATTATTATTATTATTATTAAATATACATATTATCCTACGTCGGTTGTACGGCTCAGAGTTTCATGTGTTACACACACTTCAGTTGCATATCACGATCTGACCATCTAAAAGATTTGGATCTCAGTTCACTCAATGTTCATGAGAGTTAAATATTTGGTCATTATTTATCAAGAGTAAAACCTATATAGACAAAAATTACATTGGATAAAACAAATAAAATTTCAAATAAGAAAAATATTAAAGTGCAGGGAGATTATTTCAAAGGGCTGTAATTCGTAATTAATAATAGTGTGTAGCACATAAATTACATATTCTTGCTGCGTTCCCTAGAGTTTCATATTCATTAATGAAAATAAATTTGCAAATGTGTAGCCTTTTCTTATCAACAACGAAATATATTAAGATAAAGAAGTTTTCATTTGTTAGTTAAAAGAGACGCTATATTTGTGCATAAGAAACGCTGAATATGGGCGTCTACCGTGTAGTTACGTAATTAATAATATTTTTGCAAAGAAGAGATAGAAAAAAGAAAAGGGTATGTAAGGAAATGAGGAAGAAAGAGACAAGAGGAATCTATATCAGTTAGGATGTAAACATTTAAGTAAAGTTTTTTTTCTATGACGGCACCTGGTCATCAATTAATTTTTTTTGTTAAGTTTTTTGTTAATTTTTTTGTTAATTTTTTTGTTAAGTTTTGTTAAGTGATCATCACCTCCCTATCCTTAGTAGCTCTTAATAATCCTCCTCTTGTGACCAACCCTAAATTTTGCTCTGCCATTAATTTGCTTATGCTCATCAAGCATGTTACACGTTGCTTTCCCCTGTCTCTGTCTTGTCTGTGAGTATCAGATTCTCCCATCCCTCCTTCCTCATTACATCAGCTGTCTTTTCCTCGTGTTGAGCATTAGCTTCCTTTTTGATTCAATCCTTTCCAAAACCTCGTCGTAGCACTCATGGTCGTTCCATGGTATACTCATCATCATTCTGTAGGAACTTGTTTCGGTTCCTTCAATTCTTCCTTTGATTTATGGGTAGATTGACCATCATTCGCTACTATACTGATGAACAGACACCACATAAAAATCTAGTACTCTCTTCCTTTTTCCGACGAATTTTATTGGTTTCTCAATACTCTACTCAGCTATCTGAATGCATCCTTGGCCATGCCAATTTGCCTTCGGATCTCAGTGTCGCACGTTGCATCTTCTGTTAAAAAACTTCCCATATATTTAAATTTCTCAGTTTGCCAAAAAATAAGATATGTTACCTACCCGACCAGGAGAAATGACCCAGCTTATTAATTCAAAAAGTAGAAACTGTTCAGTGATACCATCAAATCCGAAGATATTATGATAAAACTAAAATAAAATTAAAAAAATATGAATATCATGAAGTTTTTGCTATTGTTTCACATTCAATCATTTGCTTTGAATTGATATTAATTTTCCATTCACATGCACTTATACAAACACACGCACAAAAACACACACACACATACACATATTTATATATATATGCATGTATGTACGCATATATATATATATATATATATATATATATATATATATATTATAAAAAGGTAAAGAAATTAAGTATTCTCTAGATAAAATGACAAAAACATGGCTCAATGTTCTCCCAATAATTAGCTAACATGTGTGTATGTGTGTGTGTGTATGTGCGCGTGTGCGTGTGAAAGTAATGCAAATAGCCTGCAATATATTGAGCCCTGAATATAAATTGTTTCCATCGTATCCCTGTTGTCATGGAAATTTGATTGCCAGATACTAGCAGATAAGATCTTAAATAATATATGCATTACAAATGGATTAAAGTCATCTTTCAAGGTTATTTGTAGTAATATTCTTATTATTCGAATTTATAATAAAAAACATTTTTTCGCTAACCGATATAAATATATGTGTGTGTGCGTGTGTGTGTTGGTGTGTTTCTTTTTGTGTGCCCTTGTGTATTGTGTGCTGTATGTGTGTGCGTCTGTGTGCGTGTGTGTAGCGACATAAATTACATATTCTTGCTGCGTTCCCTAGAGTTTCATATTCATTAATGAAAATGAATTTGCAAATGTGTAGCCTTTTCTTATCAACAACGAAATATATTAAGATAAAAAAGATATTTGTGCATAAGAAACGCTGAATATGGGCGTCTACCGTGTAGTTCCGTTTCTCATGATCTTACGCAGACAATGTGCTTGAAAGTTTAATACTATCCTGATTTTTACTATGTGAATTTTGTGACTTTATTCTAAACATAGCGAATGACACACTTCGCACACACTACAACACAAACTATAGCAGTTTTAATGATTTTGTTTATAGAATCAAGTCAGTCCCCATTGTAGGAGACAATATTTTGCCTAATAAAATTTCAACCAATAGCTTTGTTAAAAAAAAATAATTAATTACATATATTACACATTCCTATAGAATTGCATTTAATAAAACATTCCGATATAATTGTGCATAATATGCACTTATATATAACAGTGCGTAATAAACATTCCTAGGCAATTGCGCATGTTACACATTCCTATATGATTGCGTATAATTCACACTCCCATACGACTGCGCATAATACACGCACCTATACAGCTACGTATATCATACACTCTGATATAATTGCGTATAATACACACTTTTAGAAAATACGCACCCACTTAAGTTTCAGCTATTAATATCTGGACAAATAAATCTCGTGTATAATATATTCTGGCCTTTTAGAAGTCGACATTCGACATATGTTATTCCATTCAAATCGAGTAAAATCAGAATGTTATTATTATTGTACTTGTACTTGGAAATTACTAAGAAATAATGGACTATTCCGCATGAAAAGAGAGGAAAAAGACACTACTTCCATTCAGTAAGAATAAGAAAGAAAGAAGGATAACTTGAAAAAGATGGTATAGGATTTACGTAAAAAAATAAATAAATAAATAAATAAAGATATATTGTTTAAAGTTTTCTGTTAGTACCTCAAAAATAATGCACCATCCCATGTTGGTGGCGTGAAAAAAGAAAGTCTTTCTGAGACGCTACTTGGTTTCAAGGAAAAAATGATTGAAAGAAAGAAAGAAAGAAGAAAGAGGAAGATATTTAGTTTTAACGGTTTGTTTCACTAAAATGGAAAACAGACATTTAATTTCAAATCTTTTTATTTGTATCCACTTTTTAAAAAAGCAACCGGCATTTATGTTTATGATTGTTATTGCAATAGTTTCTTAAGCGTTCTTAAGCTAAATTATTTAGCAATGTGATAAAGGAATATCTGTAGACAATTTCTTGCCGTGGAACTCGCCATTAAATAAAGAAGTAATATTCATCATAAAATTAAAACAGGAAAACCTTGAATTTGTCAATAATTTTTTATTTTATATATTTTCATATGCTTTTGAACACAATGTTATTTGCATATTCTTCAGAATAAATGCACAGATATATTCACTCAAGTATGTGGCGAAATTACTCTGCAAATAAAAGAAAACTAGTTTTTTGTTTAACTTTTTTTGTAAATTAAGCCCACTGAAATTACTAGTAGTCATTTTGCAGGAGTGGCGTTAAATAGTCGTGTATGTTAATTAAGGATGTGTGAAGCATTCCAGAATTTGAGTAAAGTATTAAGAAACCGGACAATTTCGCTAGAAACAAGGAAGAGAGAATTCTGGATTGCTACATGCTGTCCGTCCTTCAAAATGGCAGTGAATGCTGGACAATACCGTCAAAAATGAAGGAAAGACTTGAAGCAACTGAAATGTTCTAGTGAAGGATGCTGCGAATATCATGGATCGAGCATGTGAGCAATTATGAGGTCCTAAAAATGATGAAAACAAAAAAGGAAATTAATACTGAGCATCAGAAAGAGACAGCTGAAGTTCCTGTGACATGCAATGAGGAAGGAGGACTTGGAGATTCTGATACTAACAGGCCAGATAGAGGGGAAAAGGGACAGGGGAAAGCAACAGATAACATATTTGAAGTACCTAATCAGGTGGATGACGGAACGAGGATTGCATGGAATAACAGGAGAAGGCGTGCTCAGAACCACCAGGGATAGGGAAACATAGAAGGACATGATCGCCTACGTCCTGAAGGGACAAGGCATGTAGAAGAAGAAATTGTGGTACAATATATATCGGTTCGGAAAGAGAAATCGCAGAGCCGTTTTCGAATTTCAGTTGAACTCGTTGCATTCACTTACGCGCAAATACCATTTGAAAATGTATTAACCTAACTCTTAATAGATGAATACAAGGACAGATTTGGTTCTATACACTTGGTTGATAATTAGCCCACTGCATTAAGAAAGAGCAACAAATCTTCTGCCTAGTTAATTATGGATGGAAAGAGACATGATTGCCCAAGCGTGTATTACGTATGGCACATAACTGACTGTTTGTTATTAATTCTAGTAGGCGGCATTGATGATGTTATCCGTTTTGATAGGTAAGCAGTAGAATGAAAACTTACCATTGCTGTAAGATTAGTGTTATATGCAAACTGATGCAAAAATTAATTTTTGACAGGTTATTAATGAGAGTATAGAAAGGCCTTTGACAAAGTATGCCACAAAGACTTGATAGAGATGCTCGACAACCTCGACATATTCGGAAAAGATGTGAGGATAATCAAGAATCTATATTGGCAGCAAATTGCTTGTGTACGGATAATAGATTAGGGGCGTAAGTGAAGGAAGTGTATTTTTACCAAATCTATCAAACCTGTACAGCGAAACAATTCTTTACGATGTAAAATTGTTGCCAGTATTAGTCATTGGCGGACACAATCCCAACAATGCAATAAACGCAGGTGACAGAGTGCTGATAGAAGACAGTGATAGGAAGAATTCAAAACTTCTTACAGAAGAATATCTAATTTACATTGCTAAATCCGCTGCTATGAAAGTCGGTTCTCTGTGTAGGGCCCGGAAGTTTTTTCTGTCTGAATCTATCCTGCACATTTATGAATCTAACATCTGCCCGTGTATTGAATACTGCTGCCATATCTGGTCGGGTGCCCCTGCTGTTCTCCTCAGGCTTCTCGATAAGGTTCAGAGGAGGGTCTGTAATGTGATAGATACCGACTTGGCAGACCGCCTGCAGTCTCTCTCCCACCGGCGCGACGTGGCTTCCCTGTGTCTCTTCTATAAATACTTTCACGGCTTCTGCTCCGATGAACTTAGATCACTAGTGCCCCCTAAATACGAATTTGAACGAGATACTAGATTAGCAACTAGATCCCACCCTTTTACAGTGAAACCGATAAAATGCAGACGTAACTTCTACTCCAACAGTTTCTTTCCTCGCACTTCCAAACTGTCGAATTCTCTTCCAAATGATTGCTTCCCCGACGGCTAAAATCTCCAGGAGTTTAAATGTAAGGTCAATAGACACCTCCTAACACACTAACCTGCTCCCATTCTATCAAACACTCTTCCCATCTGCCTAACCCTCATCCTCGCTATCCTTACTCATCTATCACCTTCCTCCTGACATTCCCTATGTCTAACCACTCCTTCTCTTTACCTTCCTCTATGTAAGCCCCATGCGCAATAGTGGCAGTGGAATGCCTTGCTTGGGGTGAGACGATTAAAAAAAAAAAAAAGACGGTAGAAAGAGAAAGCAAGAAGAAAGGACTAAGCAGAAGTTTCACGAAAACCGAATGTATGATCATCAGCACAAAGAGGACCCCAAAATTCTAACTACAGGTCGGGGGAACTAACAACAACAACTATTTAAATACATGGAAAGTTTTCTGAGAGAGGATAGGATGTGTGACGCTTAAATCTAAAGACGCGATGGCATGGCCAAGAACGCATTTCAGAAGCTAACCAAATACTGAAAGACAGGAAAATCTCATTGGAAAGGAAGAAAACAGTACTGAATTGCTATGTAATATCTATCTTTATGTATGAAAGTGAATGCTGGACGATCCCATCAAGGATGAAGGAAAGGCTTGAAACACCATAAATGTGGTTTTACAGAAGAAAGCTGAGGATAACATGGACTGAGCACGTGAGCAAAGTTGAAGTGTTGCAGAGGATGCAAATGATAAGAAAACTCATACCTAACATCAGGAAAAGACATATGAGGTTCCTGTGACACGTAATGAGTAAGGAGGGCTTGGGGAATATGATACTCACAGGCCGGATAGAGAGAAAGTAAGACATGGGAAACAGCACGTAACTTACATGTTAGGCCTAAGCAAATGGATGGGAGAGATACCAAGAAAAAATATTAAGAACGACAAGAGTGAGAGAGAAAGCCAAATGGAAGTCGATGATCGCCTACGTCCTGAAAGGAATGTGGCACATGAAGAAAATTAGTGGGACATATACAGTTATCTCAGCTACTTAAAAGCTTAATAACTGTTACCAAGAAGATCTCATTATGAAGATCTAAACATTGAGTTTAAAAATAAGACGAACATTGGATATGTTCATTCATTAATGACTGCGCTGGAGTATACTCGGGAAAGCCAAAGAGACTGTGGAGTATTAGATTCTACAAAAAGATATCTAAACATATCCTTTCCGTTTCATGCTTCTACTCAAAGTTGTGACTGATTAAATCATTTACTGGATGGTCCATCACGAAGAGATAACGCCTGGCTTACTTAACTCAGAATGAATATTGGCGTATATCCGCAAGGCAGATGGAATATAGTTTTGAAAATTTACTTCTGCATAGGTATGCATCTTCTCTTGTAGATGTAACAAAACATTTTCTTCTTTCTACTATTTATTTATGTTAATTTTAATGATATTAAATATCTGCTTTATTAAGTAATTATTTCTAAACTGAAATGCAACGAAAGAAAATGCATGATCTTGCAAATATAAACGTTACTGTCAGTGTATTTTTTGTATTTTGTCGAACAATTACTTTTTTAACATTTCTTATTTAATGGTTTTTCCCTTCTTCTTCTTGTCCCTTCAGGATGTAGGCGATCATGACTTTCAATGTCTCCCTATCGCTGATGGCTCTTAGCACGCCTTCTCCTGTTACACGATGCAATCCTCGTTCCATCAGCCACATGATTAAGTCCTTCAAATACGTTATCCGTTGCTTTCACCTGTCTCTTTTTCCCTCTATCTCGCCTGTTAGTATCAGGCTCTCCAAGCACTCCTTCCTCATTGCATGCCCCAGGAACATTAGCTGTCTCTTTTCCTGATGCTCAGTATTAATTTCATTTTGGTTTTCATCATTTCTATAACCTCATCATTGCTCGACCCATGATATTCGCAGCATCCTGCTGTAGAACCACATTTCAGGTGCTTCAAGTTTTTCCTTCATCTTTGATGATATTTTCCAGCATTCACTGCCATATTGAAGAACTGACAACACATAGTAATCCAGTTTTCTCTTCCTCGTTTCTTGTGAAATTGTCTTGTTTCTTAATAAGTTACATTTTTGTTTTTAATCATTTCACCCCGAGCAAGGCAGAAATGCCACTGATGAGCTGGGGGCTACATAACTGTAAAAAGATTAATTATAAAATAGTGAGGAGTACAAACTAGTTAGAAATGAGCAATATAAAACTGAGAATGCATGTGTGATGACAGATACATAGGTGGAGAGAAAGGGGTGATATACAGGGGTGGGGAGAGAGCTAGAGTCCAATGGTTAATAGATGAGTATTGACATTGCATTTAAATTTCTGGTAGTTGTAGCCGTCAGGAAAGCAAGAATATGGGAGAGAGTTCCACAGGCGGGAAGTGCGAGAGAAGAAGCTGCAGGAGTAGTATTTATAGAACAGACAAAGGGAGGCCACATTTCGACGGTGGGGAAATGGTTGCAGACGAGCCACTAGATCAGTACCTATCACATTACAGACTCTTCTTTGGAGCCTGTCGAGAACACTGATGAGAACGGCAGGAGCGCATAACCATAAATGGCAGGAATACTCCATGCACGGACGGATGGTTGACTTGTATATATGCAGGATGGATTCACGAGGAAAAAACATTCTGGATCGGCATCATGACCCAACCTTCTTAGCAGTAGATTTAGCTATGGAATCAATATAGTGGTTCCATTTGAGGTCTGAGGAGAGGGTAAGGCCGAGGAGGCGTAGTGTGTTGCTCTCAGGGAGAATCGCTTGGTCCATGCTTATGGGAGGCAGGAGAGGTTGCCTGCGATAGTTGACAGACAACAGCTTGGTCTTAGACGCATTGAAGTTGACAAACCACTTCTTGCGCCAATTCACCACAGAGTGTAGATCCCGTTCAAGTTCAGCAGCGACATTATGTCTGTCCGCCACGACAGGTTTGTTACTGGTGCGGGAGTATATTGTGGTGTCGTCTGCGTAGATGCCTACTTGAGAACTGATCTCATCTGGGAGGTCATTGATGAAAATAAGGAAGAGCGTCGGGCCCAGGATATAGCCCGGTGTGACACCAGCATTCGTGCTCTAGGATGAAGTTTAACTTCTGGAATGCTTCCTTCGCTATGACAATTCGACTTCGGATATCTGTGTCGCACTCTCCGTCTTTTTATAACACTCCCCATGTATTTAAATGTTTGTACATTCTAGTATCCCCGGCCTGTATTTGGCATATTGGTCTGCCCTTTTTACAGATGATCATGCATTCGGTTTTCTTGCAGTTTATTTGTAGTCGTTTCTTATCGCTCACTTCGTCTACCTTCTGGCGAATGTCTCCCATTTAGCATTATTTCATGCTATAATTTGTTTACATATAATGATTTGCTAAGCGCAGTAAAGATGTGCCACAAGGACAAAAGTATAGGGGGTACCCAATGAGGATTGAACTCACTATTCATTTGCAATGATTCTAACAAAGCACACCCCCTAATCATAAAAAGATTAGGAGGTGTGGACACCGCAAGGTGTCCAAATTTGTTCATATATATATATATATATATATATATATATATATATATAAACATATGTATATATATATATATATATATATATATATATATATATATAAACGAGAAAGAGCAGAGATAAAGAATTGACGTTAAAACTTTGGTACTATACATACACTCACACACACACACACACACACACACACACATATATATATATATATATATATATATATATATATATATATACATACATATGTGCATCGGTTTGCTCCTCATAGATCTATGAGTGAGTGAACATGATAATTATATGTGGATATAAATAAAAGAATGTATATTTAAATAATACATTTGTATGTAAACACACACACACACACACACATATATATATATAAGGAGATATACGTATGTATGTGGGGATGTGTGTAAGTATGTAAATACATAGTAATTTTTGAGTATGTGTGTGAATTGTTAATGTACTTAAATATATGTAGTACTACTTATACGTGTGGAAATCTCGTCTTTATCTAAAATAAAACTTATTTATAAATGGATTTTTGTCTGTGTGTGTCTGTGTGTGTGTCCGTTACCTATAGACTCCGAAACGGCTGAAACGATTTCTTGAAAATTTACACAGTTGCACTATAAGAGACTGCGAGTGTTCTTAGCTAGATTTGTGTCGACGTACCCCCGATAAATATCGAAAATCGATAATCGAAAAAATCCGGTTATAGAAGGAGTGGTTCGAATTTAATCAAATTTGATATGCACATAGAAAAAACATATGAAACGATATTCAGAAGTTTCAAGGTTGCAGTTCTTACAATAGTGCAGAAAATCGACAATATATATATATATATATATATATATATATATAAAAGGCAAGATATTTGTGTGTGTGTCTGCTTCTCTGCCTGTATATCTGTATTCTTTTCAGCTCTTTTATTTTAGTTTTTCCTTCGGGTTTGGCTCTTAGTGGGTACAATTGTATTTCTTATTCTCAGCCATGATATTATTTATTCAGATGACTTATTTAATCTTCAAAATTAAGTTTACGACGAAAAAAACTTATGTGATATCGATAGCAGGAAATCAAAACTTGATTTACATCCATTCATTTTTCTTTCAGTCTACGGTTTTGCTTTAACTGGAAATAACTATTGCTTTTTAGTCTTTCGTGCCAACGTCCAAAAAGACTGAGCTCCAGGATCATGGGTTAGTTTTAAAGCTTTCATTACAATTGAGCAACACCGGGCTATAATGCTAGTAAAAATATATATGTGAGTATACGAACGCAAGATTTATATGTCAGCACTGATGGATGTAAGTCTGTAGGTTTATATATGTCGGCGCATTTGTATATATATATGTGGATGTATGAGCATGTGTGTATATTGATATAAATAAGTATATGTGAATGTGTTCATGTGTGTGGATACACGTGTATAGGTATCCATGAGATTGGGAGTGGGCGTATTATGACTTTGTGGTCAGCATCCAAGTAAAATGACCCCTTTGCGACTGGCCTAGAGATCCCTAACTGAGATGACGCGAATGTCACTATCCTTAAATCTTTTTACTTGTTTTGCTCTTCATTTAAAAAAAAAAATTATTCCGGTAAAAATTTTGGTAGCGAATTGAACGAATATTTTGTGGTTTGATGAAATGAGCTAATTTAGCTCATTGAAATGGATTATAATTTATAAACAATCAAAATGACGTGTTGAGTTTTCTTTTATAAATATCATATTGCTCTATGTAACATCCATTGAGCTATATATATAGAGATAAGACAATATATATATATATATTTTATATTATGTTGAGCTTCTTGGATTATCCTCACCATTTACGGACTGGACATCTATACACACACACACACACACACACACACACACATATATATATATATATATATATATATATATATATATATACATACTTTAGAAGATGTACAAACTACAATCACAAAATTTTACATTTTGTTTTTACATTGAAAGACAATGTCTGAACAGGTAATTAATAATGATGGGTTCCCATCATTTTTAACTGCGAGATGAAACATTGTTTCTTCAATGTCGAAGGAAAATCTGCAATTTTGTAGTAGTTTGTTATTTGCACATGTTTAAATATAATTTATAATAAATATTCATTGCTCTATTTTTATACTGAGCACTGTTTTTGGTTACGTTTTCTTCGTTCCTTATTCATTTGTATATATATATATATATATATATATATATATATATATATATATATATATAAATTTAATGGTTATTAGAAAGTAGGGGAAAGTTACACTCTTAAATATTTTTCAGGTCGCTGTTATCCTAAAACCAATATAAAAATCAATATTCTGACATGGTTTTAAAATGAATACCTATTTCGTCTTTTTATGATAGAAGGATCGATTTTTGTGTTTAATGAAAGATATTTGGTATACGTGCAGTGAAAATGAATGATTATATTGAAGATATCAGTAAGTTAAGTGCCCTACATGATACACAATTTGGGCGCTCATTTCTAATTAAAGGCATGACTGACTGGGCAGAAGATTATCCCGCAGTAGGTTACCATTAGTTTCTGAAGTAGACCGGTTGCCAGCAAAGGCTATAGAACCCAATCTGTCCTGTGATTTTGCCATAACCCAAAGAAAGAGACGGATTATTAACTTTTCCAAGAGTATTTGCGCGTAAGTGAATGCAAGGAATTCGAACGCAGATGTCTGATGTTTCATTCTGAGGCGATATATACACTTCGTGCCAGAATTATATGCAAATCGATTTTATTTTTCTAACTCCGACAGTTTTTAATAGAAATTAATGATCCTTGGCACATTATATGACAACACTAACACATGTGCAGATCTAAAATTCTAAGCTAATCTTTGCAATAGTAAACAAATGGCAGCCATTTTGGTGACTTGCAGCCTGTTTCAGCGTGCCAAATTTATATGCAAATCATTGCTAAAGTCTCAAATATGGTGAAGTGGTGACAGTAAATTAGAACATTGATTATTTTAGGAATATGTAATTTGAGAACAACAATAATACAGAACAAACATCTTCAATATGGTTTCATAGTACAGTCAATATTGTGTAAAATAACCATTTTTATTAGCAAGAAAAAAAAACCTTTAGTCCATTGAAGATGTCAAATTTTGATTTCATCTGATGAAATTTCTTTGACAGCAGTCAGAATGGCATTCCAGAGGTCAACCTTGGAGGTGTACTGCCTTTCTCCGGAGTAAATCTTTCTTTTCAAGATGCTCCACAGATTTTCGATGGGATTTAAATCTGGAGAGCAGGCTAGCCATTGCATTATTTTCACATGTCTGGCAAAAACACTCTCCAAATATTCAGTGGTTATCCTTTCAGCATGAGACGGTGCATTATCATGCATGAATACCATCTTTTTTTGGAATGACAAATTCTTCTTCTGGTGCCAGGTTTCGAGGTGTTCCTTAATGAAGTCAATGTAGAGTTTGTCGCTCATTTTCACTCTATCTGCGACTCTGAATGGTCCTACCAGCTCATTACCAATGATAGCAGCCCAAAACATCACACCACCACCTCCTTGTTGATGCCTGATCTGGTGGGGAATTGGACCCTCATTACAGTACCATTCTTTCCTCCACTCTTCGGGTCCATCTAGGGTCGCTCGACACTCAACGGTGAACAAAACAGTCTGAAAATTTACCTTCATGTGATTTCTTGCCTACTCCGTCCTCGTTTTCTTGTGGATATCCTTTAATAGAGGTCGAATCTCTGGCTTTCCACATTGTGCAACCGTCCTCAGGATACGGCATCGAGTTGATTTGGGTCCATCAGGAACGCCAGCATTTTCAAAAACTTTTTTGCTAGTTTCAAGAGGGTTACGATGGACTTCTCTCTTGATCCTACTCATGGATCGATGCAACACAGGTGCTTTCTTATGAATTTTCCCTTTGTCAGAACGTCTGTTGCAAAGTTCAGGGTAAGTAACAAACTTTTTAATTGTACGATGATCACGGGTCAAGGCTTTGACAATTTCTAAGGTATATATCTGATTACACACCCTTTGGACAATTTTAGAATTCTCAGTTTGACTCAAAGCACCTTTACGTCCCATCTCGCATATAAAGTTGGCAGGCTGAAACAGGCTGCAAGTCACCAAAATGGCTGCCATTTGTTTACTATTGCACAGATCAACTTAGAATTTTAGATCTGTACATGTGTTAGTGTTTCCAAATAATGTATCACTAATTTTATTAAAAACTGTTGGAGCTAGAACAAAAAATTGATCTGCATATAATTCTGGCACGCCGTGGATTGCACCTCAATGCACGTTGAAGATATATGTTATGTAAAATCGGTGCATTTATACTGGCAGCTTATAAACATTTTGATATTGACCTATAAAATTAAAGAATACCTACGTATATAATCCATGTGTTAAAATGTTCTGTAATTCAACTATTAGTGATTTAAACAACAAATAATAGTATATATGTGCCAGATCTTTTATTAGACGAACGGAAGTTAACTATTATAAGTTGAAAAGGCAGAGATTTTATCATATGATGCGTTTAATATTGTTATTATTCATGTGACACGATGAGATGAAATCGCTCTGCTATTTCTAATCTATAAATCTGCATAAGACTGCTCCTATTGAGAGGTATTTCTTGATCCATGTAACAAAGAAAATAATTTTGGTAAGTATATATTTCTCACGTAAAGCTCATGTCGGTACGACTACCATTTATATAGCCTTGAAACAGACTAAGGTATGTTAGAAAATTTTTGCCCACCTTCTAGCGGGAGCATGATGTAACAGAAGTTCACATTTATCACTTGACCCATGCAGACTCTGTCATCATTGTCCTCTTCATTCAATAATTGCTTTTGTGATACCCATTTGAATCAGTGATTAATCACCATCATTGATGAAAGAAAGGTATATCCCGGAAAAATTGCCCTCTCCGACAAAACGGTTTTTGTTGATTCGTGTAGACAGTTTCATACAATTAGAGGCAGAAAATATACTTACATTTAAAAATACTCCAAAACTTAATAAACACCAGATGTTTGTTACACATGGATTATATATGTAGGTATTCTTTAATTTTATAGGTCAATATCAAAAGGTTTATAAGCTGCCAGTATAAATGCACCGATTTTACATAACATATATGTTCAATGTGCATTGAGGTGCAATACACGGCGTGCCAGAATTATATGCAGATCAATTTTTTGTTCTAGCTCCAACAGTTTTTAAAAAAATTAGTGATACATTATTTGGAAACACTAACACATGTACAGATCTAAAATTCTAAGTTGATCTGTGCAATAGTAAACAAATGGCAGCCATTTTGGTGACTTGCAGCCTGTTTCAGCCTGCCAACTTTATATGCGAGATGGGACGTAAAGGTGCTTTGAGTCAAACTGAGAATTCTAAAATTGTCCAAAGGGTGTGTAATCAGATATATACCTTAGAAATTGTCAAAGCCTTGACCCGTGATCATCGTACAATTAAAAAGTTTGTTACTTACCCTGAACTTTGCAACAGACGTTCTGACAAAGGGAAAATTCATAAGAAAGCACCTGTGTTGCATCGATCCATGAGTAGGATCAAGAGAGAAGTCCATCGTAACCCTCTTGAAACTAGCAAAAAAGTTTTTGAAAATGCTGGCGTTCCTGATGGACCCAAATCAACTCGATGCCGTATCCTGAGGACGGTTGCACAATGTGGAAAGCCAGAGATTCGACCTCTATTAAAGGATATCCACAAGAAAACGAGGACGGAGTAGGCAAGAAATCACATGAAGGTAAATTTTCAGACTGTTTTGTTCATTCTCAGAGGATGTGTGTTATGGTACATTGGATATCGACTCGGAAAGAGAAATAAGGGACCCGAGTTCGAATTCCAGCTGAATTCATTGCTTTCACTTACGCACAAATACCCTTGGGAAAGGTATTAATCCTTCTATTCCTTCCAATTATGGGTTAAATAACAGGACACATTGGGTTCTATAGCCTTAGTCGGCAACCAGTCTACCGCAGAGAGCAATAGCAACCTACTGCGGGATAATTTTCTGCCCAGTCAGTCATGTCTCTTTCGAGACATGATCGCCCAAGCGTGTATCACGTATGGCACTTAACTGACTGACTGACATTCTCAGAAGAATCAAGACTAACCATTAGCAATATACAGTTTCCCATTAAGCGTCTCACACGTAACATATCCTTTCAATCTACAGATATCTGTAATACATTTTCCAATCTGTTCCTTTAGATCAGATCAGATTACATGCCAGTCTTTTCAACGTTCCATTTTTGACGACCTTTTCTGCCTTTTATCTGCGAAAACCACAGCTCGCTGCCCTTATTCACGAGAAAAAGGTCAAATGTCAGTTAACCTTTTGTTCGCCCAATTAACATTCTTTCCGTATCAGATGTAACACTTCCCTTTTAAAAGCATGGCGTCCTTATTCAAGTGTTCGCATGACATGGGCTAAGAGCTCCATCGTTCAAACAATCATGAAAATCTCGCACTACGAAATGCTTTCATCGTTTAAGGAAGTGTCAGTATAGCTGAGATTTTAAAGGGAATTTTACATCATCGAAATAACAGAGTTTTGTCGAACTTAGTTGTTTCTCAATCTGTATTTATAGCATTTGCTTGTACACAAATACATTACTTACGCACAAATAACCTTAGGAAAGGTAAATATTCGTCCCTTTCTTCCAGTTATGGGTTAAATAACAGGACAGATTGGGTTCTATAGCCTTGGCTGGCAACCAGTCTAGCACAGAAAGCAATGACAACCTACTGCGGGATAATCTTCTGCCCACTTAGTCATGTCTTGAAAGAGACATGATCGCCCAAGCGTTGATCACGTATAGCACGTAACTGACTGACTGACATAAGCAATATTTGGAAATTTCAATTATTTGCAAAATTAATCCTTGTTAATTATTACTTAAGTAATTTACTTGATTCTTCACAATGTGCTACAAATTTAGGAGGAAGGTTCGCTCCTGTGTATTTGGCAGGGCAGGTCTTAGCTATGGAGGTCTGAAATGGCGTTAACTAAGGTATGTAGCTCGTCAGAACATTTGTAATGGAAATAGCGATAGAGCAGCTAGAAGCTTGCGATGATTCTTCTGTGAGACAAGAGTTGTAGGATTGAAAATATTATTATTTATTTTTTAATCATTTCACCCCAAGCAAGGCATTCCACTGCCACGATTGTGCAAAGGGTTACATAGGGGAAGGTGAAGAGAAAGAGTGGTTAGATATAGGAAATGTCAGGAGGGTGATAGACAGGTAAGGATACTGAAGATGAGGGTTTGGAAGATGGGAAGAGTGTTTGAGAGAATGGATGCGAGTTAGTGTGTTAGGATGTGTCTATTGACCTTACATTTAAACTCCTGGAGATTGTAGCTGTCGGGGAAGCAATCGTGTGGAAGGGAACTCCACAGTCGGGAAGTGCGAGAAAAGAAAAGCTGTTGGAGTAGAAATTGCGGTTACATTTTATCGGTTTTACTGTAAAATCTAGTATCTCGTGCAAATTCGTACCTAGGGGGTTGCGTGTTTGCGATTGCATGTAACAGTAACCAGTCTACTGCAGAAAGTAATGGTATCTTTTTACGGGAAAATCTTCTGCCAGTCAATCATGTCTCTTTCGAGACATGGTCACTGAAGCGTGTATCACGTATGATACTTAGCTGGCTGATAATACATACAAGCGAAATTGATATTTCATATATAATATTAAATTACTAGCAATATAGCCCGGCGGTCCTCGGGTGTAATGAAAGCTTTAAAACTAATCCATGGTTCTGGAGCTCAAACTCTTTGGACGTTGGCACGAAAGACTAAAAAGTTTCCAGTTAAAGTGAAACCGTAGACTGAAAGAAAAATGAATGAATGTAAGTCAAATTTTGATTTCCTGGTATCGATTTATATATATATATATATATATATATATATATATATATATATATAGTGTCGATTTTCTGCACTATTGTAAGAACTGCAACTTTGAAACTTCTGAATATCATTTCTTATGCCTTTGTCTATGAGTGTATCAAATTTGATTAAAATCGGATCACTCCTTCTATAACACGATTTTTTCGATAATCGATTTTCGATATTTATCGGGGGTACCTGGACACAAATCCTAGCTAAGAACACTCGCAGACGCTTATAGTACAACTGTGTGAAATTTCAAGAAAATTGGTTCAGCCGTTTCGAAGTCTATAGATAACGGATACACATACACACAAGCACACAGACAAAATTCCATTTATAAATAAGTTTAGATATTGATCATTATCTTCGTTGTGATAATAAAAACTATCGATAGACGAGGAATTGTGTTGTCAATATATAAAAGCATGAAAATGTGGTAGATCATAACTAAGTTTATAAGAGTACATCACAAGGTCAGACGAAAGAAATTAAATTTACAGATTATTTGTTGCGCCAGTCATGTAACTCGTCGGCTTGATTTTGTACATTACGGGTAAAACATCGGCTTTTAGTGCGTAATAAGAAATAGGAAAATTTCGTTAGTAACGAAGATTATTAAAGTCTTACGTCATATCGGTCGTTCTCTATGGCAGCAAATGCCATAGAAGAAAAGAATTCTTGAAGCAACGTAAATGTTGTTTTACTAAAAAGATGCTTAGAATAATATGAACTGAACATTTGAGCACCAACGAAGTTTTACAGAAAACGAAATGAAAATAGACATACTTCACATTAGAAAGGCATTGTTGAAATTTGTAAGGAACTTAATGAGGAAAAACCGATTGGAAAATCTGACAGTAGCAGTTTATTTAAATGAATGACAGAACAAGATTTAACAGAGATGACAAAAAGTGAAAATTTATTAAGACCTATAAAAAACAGGAACGTTTGGAGAGACATCTTTGCTCATGTCCTAAAAGGAGGAAACGCATAATCGTCACCGCGTTTTCTTTCGGTCTCACGCGGTGGAAACTGGTTGTCGAACGACTAGCCGCATCCTGTTGTCTGTCTTCCGTCGTTCGCAAGCCTCTGCTGGCGCCTCCTCTACCGCTGTCGCCGCGTCTTCCGTTGTTGCTCGTGCGCTGGCCGGCCGCCTATAACAGTACCCCGCGTTCTTTCCGTCTCACGCGGTGGAAACTGGTTGTCGAACGACTACTCGGCGACGATTGATACTGGAATATATCACGTCGAGGATGGCTTTTACGCTTTGACGTTACCGCGGATATTAGTTCGCCTTTGAGATAATAACATAGGCAATTATGGCCCTCCACATCCACTTAAACTTTATAGCTCTTAACATCTTTCTCTTGTTATTTTTGCCAAACACTGCACTGCAATCTATAAATTACGTCACGCGTTGCTATCTCGGGACTCTCCTTCCCTTTATCCATCTTGTAGTAATCAGATTATCTAAGCCCTCCTTCCTCATTAGGTGTCCAAGATGTGTCCTAATGTTAAGTATAACTTTCTTTTCTTATTATCCAAAACCTCTCCAAAACATCGTGGAATGATAACATGTTCAGAACAACATCTTGGTTGTTTTAAGTCTTTCCTTCATGTTTGAGGAGATTGGCCAGCATTGCCTGCACTATAGAAGGATATACATTACATAAAAATTCAGCAACCTCTTTTTTGCCTCTCCTGTCTCTTAATATACTGGTTAGCTTATGGAATGCATCCTTGGCCATGTCAAAACACCTTCGGGTCTCACTGATGCACATTTCGTCCTCTGTTAGAACACTGCCGAGGTGTTTAATTTTCTGTACCTTCGTGGTTTTAGTATCCCCAACCGGTAATTGACATTTGAGGATCCACTCTTTATTCATGACAATGAATTCACTTTTATCCAAATTTTATGTTTAGTCTTTTCTTGTCGCTTTCCATCACTATCTTTTGTAAGACGTCGTGTAGTTTCCTTTCTGTGTCTTCTATCAGAACAGTGTCATCTGTGTACCTTGTATTGTTTTCAGCACACTGTCATCTGCGTACCTAGTATTATTTTATTAAGATTATGAGCGCCAGTGATGAATCCTAGGATGACATCTAGTGAGAGTTGTTTCTCAGTATAGATTGAATATGCCCGGTAAGAAGACACATCCTTGTCTTACACCTCTTAGCAATTTTTGTATACCTCTGCTGAACTCTAGAGATTCTATACTGATTTTCAATTCTACAATAGACAAGACTGTCATAATACCGATAATTTAGATCGAAGATTACACCAACTTTCATCGTTAAAATCAATAGCTCACAAGTGTAAATCCCAACGTAAATGACTTTACTTTTATGTAAATTATTAGAAAAGATTTAAATTTATAACTTACTGCGATTTAAGGTATATATATATATATATATATATATATATATATATATATATATATATATTCCAAAATGAATTAATTTAAATATAAATATATACAGAAAATTCAAAAGCGTTAATTACTCATTTTCATTTACAAGACATTAAATTATGATACTTAACATCATCCATAATTTACATAGAATTTCAATTAACTGTATGAATATTTATAAGATTCTCTTAAATTAAAATATTCTGAGACAGCAAGCATTTTTAATTTATCTTTCTAAATACCTGTTGCAAAATAAAATTCTTACAGTTACCTTGATAAATTTCATCAAAGGGCGAAATGCGTCGGCTAAGTAAAGTTTTCTTTCTGCTTTTTTAATCATTTCACCCCAAGCTAGACAGTAATACCACTGGTGCGCACGAGGTTACATAAGAGGTGAACGAAGAGTTACATAGGAAGAGAGAAAAGACAAGGAGGAACCGGATATAAAGGATATCAGACAATTGGCAAGAGAAGGAAGGGAATACTGATGTGAAGAGTGTTGCATGATAATAGAGTGAAAAAGGATGAAGAACAAGATTCAGGGCGTATTAGATAAAAGATTAGAGGAGTATGGGAGTCAAGGGATAAGTGAAGGCAATTGATGTTGCAATTCAACTCTTGGAGATTGTAGCTATCAGGGAAGCAAGCATACGGAAAGCAGTTCCACTCGCGGGAAATGCTAGAAAAGAAGCTGTGTAGTAAAAGTGGGGGCTGCCGTTGGTTGTTTAGACTGTAAAAAGGCGTTTTAGGGCTGTTTTTTTTTTTTTGAAAAGTAGAGTTCTTTAAATCTCTCAAGTGATTGCATGGCGGGCACCATGTGAGCGTCTGTCTATTTTTACTTGTTTTTTTAACATTCAAAACTTCATTTCGAATGTTAAATAATGTAAGATTGATGGAAGGAAAATATCTTTGATATAAAGTGCTCTCTTATAGCGGGGTGACTTTGTTATTGTGATTTAAATAGTAATTTTCTTAACGGTTCTTGTAAGTTATTGGTTAATAAATGTTTTATTTATAACTCTATTATTACTAGATAGGTGGCATATAAGCCGTCTACATAGAGAGGTGGTAGTATGGCCAATATAAGTAATTTACATATAACAAGAAACTCAATCATTTACAAGACATTGAAATCCAAACACAATTTAATCATCACTAGTTTAGTTTTTTTTTTTTTGTTATCATTATTGAAAATAACATCGTTTTCTGTTATGCATTTTTATAATATATTATAAATATTACGTTTTTGGGAAAAATTACGCAGAAATATTGTTAAATAATTATTCCTGTAGAAAATTTATTCTGTTCTGTTTATAAGTAATGTGCATTTGGTTACAATAAGATATTTTCATGTTTTTTGTGTGCCATTTTTAATGCTACTTTCATGTATTTTTTGTAAGAATACTTGTAATATTTGTAATTATATATATATATATATATATATATATATATATATATATATTAGTCATCCACATATAAGCCTATTTTACCTTATCACAGCTCATCAGTGTCCCTAGACACATCCACTTGTTTCCAGCCGCGAACATAACTCGACTTATTTCGTGTCAGTCGGAGTCCTTAGATCCCTAAGCCATGGGCGCATGAAATGAGAGAGGTGAAATTTTAGCGTGTTATATATATTCGATGTATACACACGCCAGTCTCCGAGAATGCTCAGTACGTTACTGAATGATTATCTATCTATCTATCTATCTATAGATAGATAGATAGATAGATAGATAGATAGATAGATAATCATCTGCAATATATATATATATATAGAGAGAGAGAGAGAGAAAAATAGAGCGAGAAGCAGAATTAGGCCATAGATATGACAAGAAAAGTGAGGGTTCGTCAAAAGCACTGGCACAAGGAACGCCATATTTATGATTATGATGCTCTCTGAAAAGGGAATATAAAAGAAAAAGAACATTTATGTATGTTTTATCGATTATGCGAAGGCGTTCAACAAAATAAACGAAAAAGAACTGCCGGGGTGCTCAGCAACCTCGACATATTTGGGAAAGTCGTTAGGGTAATCAAGAATATCTACTGGCAGCAAACCGCCTGCATACGGACAGGTAACAATTTCAGCAGATATACAAAGATACTAAGGGGCGTAATACAAGGATGTGACTTTTCACCAGATTTATTTAACTTGTACAGCGAGATTATTCTGAGGAACCGATATGTTATGCCATGATTTGTTATCGGAGGCCATAATTTGAACAACTTAAGATACACAAACGATACGGTGCTGATTGCAGACACGGAAAGGAATCTACAAGAACTCATACGGAAGGTAGTTGAAGAGAGTGACAAAAAAAATTCAGTCATCACTTCGGGAAAGTGATGACTGAAATATTAAATTAATGTTAAAAAGTACTGTTTGAGAGTGTAATATCAATGGTTATATATATATATATATATATATATTTAAATATATTAGTCTAGTGGAAGGCAAATGTAGATCTACCGAGGTAATCTACCAAGCCCAAATATCTCAAATCATAATAAGAATTACCAAACTTACATTAATATTTCCGCCGGTGAATTTAACCAATGATACTAACTTCACAAACTGTACTTTTCTAACGGTAAGATTTCAGTCATCACATTCCCGAAGTTTTTGGGAAATGAAAAGAAGGGATTAAACCCCATAGTAAATTGGAAACTGATATGTTCAACCCGCACCCCAAAACCTTTTAAGATAAATGTTAACTATGTTTAATTTAAAAGTTTAAAATAATCATGCACTACATACAAAATCTGATTTTAAATTTACGTAAGAAATTCCTAAATATGCCGCCACATATTTAAATTTTAAAATATAAATTTTAATATAATGTATAAGTACCCTAAAAGTAATTCAAAAGTAATTTGTGTCTAAGAGAAGCTTTATTTTCCTCTTCTTAATCACTGTAGTATTTATTAAAACAACCATCTATATCAAACTCTTTTAGTCGTTACATTTTCTGATCCTATCCTTTAATGAGCATCTATTTATAAATTCTAAATTTATTGTAACACCGGAATTTAATTCCCTGCTTAAAAGTTTTAAATTGTTTTACTACTAAACACATTCTGATTATTTAAGACCTAATTCTTAAAGCATTTTACTACACCCTTAATTCTTCACTTCCATATTCACGTATTTCTTTTCTGTAAATGTGTATTTACATGTAAATGTATTTGTATTCATTTGTGCGTGTATTTATACATGTGTGTATGTGTGCGTAGCTATATATATATACAGATGAATGTAAAAAAGTTTTTGAGGGGACATTGTTATATATATATATAGAGAGAGAGAGAGAGATAGATAGATAGATAGATAGATAGATAGATAGATAGATAGATAAGCATGTACATATATATGTAGGTACAAATGTACTTTGTGGATGCATATACGTATATATCTGTATATATATACATATATATATATATATATATATATATATATATATATATATATATATATGAAAGTATATATATATAACTCGACTGATTGGTTGTTAGTCGGAGTCCCTAATCCCTAAATCATAGGTTCGTGAAATATGAGAGTGGAAATTTTAGCGTCTTATATATATGGGGTGTATACACACGCCTATTCCCAGGAAAATTCAATTCATTACTAGAGAGTAACGCCTATATGGCAGAAGTGGTAACTTTTTTAAATTATATACTTTTACTTTTCCTCTCTAGAGAGTTCAGTGTTAATGAGAGCATAATACATTAGTCTTACACATACAGGCCTGTTTTGCTGTATCACAGCTCATCAGTTTTTCTAGAATTCTACATGCTTCCAGTTGGGATCGAAACTCGACAGATTTGGCGTTGGTCAGAGTTAGGCTTGTAAAATGAGAAGGGACATTTTAGCGTGTTGTATATATATATATATATATATACATATATATATGCGGTCTATACACACATCACTCACCGAATGAACTGAAGAGTAAAGCGTAAATCGCAGAAGTAGTAACTGTTTTTAAAATTTTTCTCTCTGGAGAGGTTCAGAGAATTTTTAAAGTTAAAGGATTTAATTGTTTAAAAACCGACATAAATAGTACCTTGATTGAGGTTTGATTTTATTGGTCATGTACGTGTCACGTGTAATAAAGCATATAAATAAATATTTTAAAAATAGAGGGAAAAATTGTTCTATTTATGTGTGTATACCACGTGTAATAAAAACAATAGATTATATTGAATATAAGTTTATGTTTTGTTTTTGTTTTTGTTTTCTTGTTAATCATTTCACCCCGAGCAAGGCGGAAATGCCGCTGATGTGCGGATGGGGGGGGGGCTACATAAGTGTAAAAAGATTAATTAGAAGAGAATGAAGACGAATACCAACCAGTCAGAAAGGAGCAATTGAAAGATGAAAATGCAGGTATGATGACAGTTTCAAAGGTGGAGAGAAAGAAAAGGATATACGGGGTGGGGAAAGAGCTAGAGTCAAGTGGTTAATAGATGACTATTGACATTGCATTTAAATTCTTGGAGGTTGTAGCCGTAAGGAAAGCAAGAATATGGGAGCGAGTTCCACAGCCGGGAAGTGCGAGAGAAGAAACTGCATGAGTAGAATTTTAGTCTCCATTTGGCTAACCTAACTGTGAATGGGTGGGACCCAGTTGCCAGTCTGGTTGCACAAGTAAACACCTGTTGAGGAGGTACCAGTGACTTAAGTTCATCCGAGCAGAAGCCATGAAAGTATGCGAAAATAATGCATTTGTCAAGCTTATTTAAACTATAGACGAATTAAATGTATTTGCCTGTCGATAACGTTAATATGTGTGAATGACAAAAACGAAATAAATTTCCGTTCCAAATTGTAGCAAAATAATGTGTAAGCAATGGTCGATTTTTTTAAAAACAAGATAAGAGAATCAGGTATGAATGTGTGTGTGCACGACAGACTCATGTGTGAATGTGAGTGTTTATGAATCAGTAAAGTTAATGTTTGTGTGAATGATAAAACGAAGCGCATTTCCGTTTAAATTCTAGCGAAATAATGTATGCAGATATGAACGCAAGAACACTAACCATGAGTATAGAGTCACCAGCGGAAATGACGCCATTTTAATTACAATTTAATTAAATTTTCAGTACGTGATTTTCTTACCTAAATAATGTTTCTTCTGTTCCTATTAATGTTAACTCAAAGTTTGACGTTCCTGCATGTAAAATATTACGAATAAATATTTATATAAGTTTTCTTTTAATATTTTCAAAATCGGGTATGATATACTCATGGCTTGTAGTGGTGTAACTTTAATTGATGGTTAATGTTCCAAAGTTAAGTAAACTTTTTAAAAATAAGTTAATAAACTTTTCAAATAAAGTGTTAACGGGCAGAATTTTTCAATGAAATAATATGTATTAAAGTACTAAATATTCCTATATTTAAATTGATACAATATCAATCTTAATTAATATAAGTAATGTATAGAAATATTAGAATACACATATAAAATTATAACAGTGAATATAAAGTAAACTATATCACTACGATATTACAGTTAAGCAATATAAATGATATACAATTATATATAATAATATGTAAGAAATGGAAGAAAATATAATAATAATAATAATAATAATAATAATAATCACTAGGAAATTTCAGGCAAATAATATATATAATAATGTGGATTCAAAATGCAGGTTATCCGATAAATACAAAGAAACAATAGACCATCTAATCTTAGGTTGTTCTGTACTTGACCCAAGTGAATATGAAAATCGTCACAATATAGTGGGGCAATATTTACATTGGGAAATGTGCAAAGACTATGGAAAGTATGTAAACAAACACTGGTATGAACATCAATCAATACCAGTTACAGAAATAGATGTCACCATTCTATGGGATTGCACCATCTACACAGACAGAAAAATTGAAGCAAATAGGCCGGACATTATTTTTAACCAGAAAGGAAATACTTGCCAATTAATTGATATGACTTGTCCAGCGGATTCTAACATAGCAACCAAGGAATTTGAAAAACTGTCAAAATATAAACACCTGGAAATTGAAATAGAAAAAATGTAGATATTGAAAACAGGAATCGTGCCAGTGATAGTAGGTGCACCTGGAATGATAAAAAATGGAACAAAACAACAGCTTAAGAGATATACAAAAAATTGTCTAAAGTACAGCCCAGACACTAAGGAGAACTTTGTCTATGTAACTCTTGGGATGTTAGAGAAGATAGAACAAACATCAAATGGAGCGATAACAACACACCACGACCTGCCTTAGGTCTTCCCACAGACTTGGGAGGTAGTGCGACCATAGCATAAATAAAATTATGGTAAAATATGACAGAATAATAATAATAATAATAATAATAATAATAATAATAGTAGGAAATAATTGTGAGAAAACAAGTACAATAAATTATTTATGAAGTAATCATAAATTTGTGATATTGAAATTTATATGCAGTGCATATAAAGAAAGCAATATTACAATGTTATGCATACATGGAAGTAGCTTTAAATTATTTAATTATATCTTTTGGTAGAAATGCTTTGGATTAATGGAAAAATGAATATGTAATCTAATGTTTTAATCTTGTATTTATACTGGTAGTAATGCTATTAATATATTTCCAAAGTAATTCCCCCTCAAAAGGTTTTTTTTAGTCAAACTAGCATTAGAGAAATCAAAACTGTATCCGAAGTTGTTTCGATCTAATACAAAAAAGTTGGAGCACTTGTCTAAAAGTAGGACTTTTTTGTGTTCGTAGATCCGCGCTTTTACTTTTCGTGATGTTTCCCCTACATATACATTATTGCAATATAGACACTGTATTTTGTAAATCCTAGCATTTAAATTGATTGATAGTGGCTTTTTTAATCTAAATATTATAAGTAATAGACTTGGAGGTGGTGGTAACGATTCTAGTTTTTGGGATTGCAAAATTATTTGTGAGTTCATGTGAAAATGTGTTAGAAGGTAGTATTGAAAATTTTGTGGAATTATGGTGGGTATTTAATTTCTTAGTTTTATAGATTCTCTAAGCATGATTTTTGGTGTTGAGCATGAAATGGTGTGGGCAGAGAAGAAGTTTAAATGTTTGTTCAATATTATTTCAGATAAATAATTAAGGCTGCATATTGTAAAGACTCTAAATTAGAAACCTATTATGAAAACATTTTATTCACTAGAACTTGTGCTCATTGATCGTGAATTTGCCTGCGACAATGTGTCGCCCGTGTTTTCTGGGATGAAGCGTATGGTGTTTCTGTCGCTGTTAGCCACGGCTCGAATGATGATTTAGACGACGAGAACGGAGGAAGTCTTGCGATGTCAGCGTCTTACACATCAGAATCTGATCTGATGTTCAGAACATCAGCTCAAAATGAGGATTAGAACTGATTGAAAACGTTCGACTCTTACAGACTTCAGTAAAAGGTGGGTAAATGTGGCGAGCCTGGTTCGCGTGAACGTGGTTAGCCTTGATTTAGTCTTCTAGTTCTGCTTGTTACATTGGGGTGGATTCTTTTGGAACCCTCCCCTGGTTAAGGTAGCTTTTTTTGTGTACATATTTAATGTGAATGAATGTGTTCCTAGCCTGAACCCGGCTTTCTCTTTTGTGATGATCCAAGTTCCCAACCTCCCCAGTTTGTTTTGGCCTCCTTTTCTCTCGGCTGGTTCAGCCTTTGATTGTCCCATTCCATTAATTATTTTAGCCCCCGCCACTCCCTTAGCGAGCGTGCTTCTTGATATCACTGTTTGGCGGAATACAGCGGCCACTCTTTTTCTGGGATAGACGGGTCTTACTTACATTGTTTATTATTTTAGTTTTTAAACAATTTTTTTGTGTTTTTAGTTTGTTTTTTTTTTGCTTCATCCCCCTCCGATCATTTCATTTTTCATGAAATGTTTTAAATTATATTTTATATTGTATATAAATGCATTTTTTATCTCATGGGATGCCCACTCCCTTTTTTTGAAGTGCCCCTTGTAAATTTGTGGTATTATGAAGAATTGGGAGATGATGGATGTGTTCTTTTGGTGATTGTGCAAATTGTAATGAATCAATGGGTCGTGTTAGTGTTTAGCTAGGTATATGATAGTTAGGTGAGTACCAACCTCTGCTCCTCTCCTTTTCGGCCTATGTGCCATAATTTTATATTCTTACAGAATAAATATTGTCACTGAGTAGTAGACTTGCCTCTTCTACTTTTCACACTGTCAGCTCTGTGCCTTCGGGCGGAAAGCGCTCTGTGCCTTCGGGCAGAGAGCACTAAACTAGTCGTAGCTCCGCGGAAGGGTAGATTCACGACTGGGAAAAGATAGACAAATATTTTTGGCCGGGCTATATGGCCTGGAAGACCCACATTAAAAAGACATTGTGTCACATTTTGCCTCAACTGGAGAGGTGACTATATACTGTCACTGAGTAGTAGCCACAGAATGAGTGAATGAGTGAGTCACGACGCCTGCGAGAGAAAGTACTCCCCAGTCCACGTTTACCTTTGTACTACGTTTCCTGAGAATATACTATTCAACCATATAACCGAGTCCGTGTTATCTTTCTATTGCCCTTCGGTCATAACAATTCACTAAAATGTATTTAGACAGATAAAATTATTATATATAGACCAATTTATCAGAAATAATCAAAATAACATTAAGAGAGACAAACTTTAATAGTTAAAACAAACATATTAGACATTACTCGATGAGAAGAAATACTAAAAATATTGACAGATCTTGTAATACAAAGAAAGAAGTTAACATTAAATTGGGTACCATTCTCTATAGAAGACTAAAAGGCAAATTTTGAAGAAATTCAGTTTGACCGTTATAAATAAAATCAACCTGAGTGAATTGGTTCCAGCCATCATGGGAACGGCAAAGTTCACCAAAATCTGTCCATAAACAGACAGAAGACGGAATTATTGGCAGCGAATTTAGCATAATTCTAAAGTACTCTGGGAAAAAACAAGTATATCAAACAAGTTATTCTTAATAATGACAAAATTAAATAAACAAACTTTATATATATATATATATATATATAGATATATATATTTAAATTACTAATTATACATAGACCCAAAATTACTGTTATTTCAGTAGTTTACTTGTAGAAAGACATTTAAGGCAAGCAGGCTTTCCTCATGAAATGCTCTATGTCGGGATAGTGATAGAACCTTTATAGAATTAAAGTGGAGGGCTTTTTCACTTCACTCGGATGTGTTGTTTCAAACGTGTTGACTTCGAAATTTCGTGAAAGCATTATTGCGATGTCTTCACTTCTCAGAATCTTTGTTTTCAGTGTTTTTTTCTGTAGAAGAAAACAAATAATCCTGATGAGTGAAAATATCATAATAAGGCCTTTACAAAACTTTCCAAATCGACACGACTGAAATAACACAGCTTAGATAACTACTTTGATGAAATCTAAAAGCTAAAACAAAATTGCCCGGATTTACATCTGATTTGGAAGTATTTTAAGTTCTCTAGTGGTCAGGAAATAAAATACTCGTACGAAGGCTGAGAAAAAATAATAAATATCTTAATTACAGTATCTTATCAATCGTTATTATTGGGTCTTTATTAAAAGGGAATGACACCCATATAAACAGTTATATATATATATATATATATATATATAATAATAATAATAATAATTATTATTATTAAACCGACTCTGCGTGTATTCTAATCTCAAAATTTTATAGAAGGGACTTTTTAAGACCATGAATAACCAGCAGAATCTAAATCCGTTATTGTCCTCGGCTATAAAGCTTTGGGCAAAAAGGGGGAAAAAAAGAAAACTGCGTGGGACCGACAATACATACGGTTCCTCCCAGTAAAAAGAAAAAAAAACCCTCTAACGGAACAAACAACCAGAAAAGAAAAGTGCTCGATACACACAACCGAAAAGTATTTAACTAGAAGGCAGTAACGCAGAGCAAACACACTAACAAAATAGTAAGATCGCCAAGACCTACCGCGGTAGGGCTGACGAGCCGTTGTGCGAAACCGCGGTAGGTCTTGGCGATCTTACTATTTTGTTAGTATATATATATATATATATATATATATATATATATATATATATATATATATATTGTGGGTTTTGTTGTGTTTACGTCATATGTGCTGAAATTATTTTGCATTTTTAAACTGTTTCTATGGCGTGCACATTTCTTTGCCACCATTCAAAGAAACTATTTACTTGAGTGTTGCATATGATGCCCGTTTGAGTGATCATGTCTAGAAAGAGACAAACCGATTGGTCAGAAGATTTTCCCGCAGTTGTTAGCCATTATTTTTTGCAGTAGAATGGTTACCGACAAAGGCTATAGAACCCCATCTATACTGTTAATTGACTCATACCTTGAAAAAAGATACAGATTAATACATTTCCCAAGATTAATTGCGCGTAATTGAACGCAACGAATTTCTGGAATTCGAACTTGGCTCTCCGAGTTTGTAGGGCACAGAAAATAACGGAAACACTCCTGTGACTTTACTCATTAGGAAGAAAAGCGATACTTAAGAGACATGCTGTACTCTATCATTTCTGCACAACCTCAAATTTATGTAAAAGTAGCATATTCACAATTCAATTGAATAATAGAACCGGCCATCTTCTATCCGACATCCCATGTTTTGCCAGCCCAAATCCAAATTTAAAAAAACTATTACCTCAATCATTCTTTCTTGATTACGCATAAGAATTAATGCTTTGATTTTTCCTGCTTACACTCTCTTACTTGTACACATAAACGCATATACAGCCTCTTACATTTAGACGTGCATAATCATTGCACGTTCAACATTTATTCAGTCACTGACTTAATATCATAGTGCAAGATATTCTTTTTCAATAATTTGGTCTTTATTGTTTAGAGTCGTAAATGTTTCGAACGTTATGGACAAACTGGTAATCTTTCATTTACAACAGTATCCTACGAATTTATATAGTATGGTCATTTATATCGAATGGCAAAGTGAAAAAGTTTTCTAAAATGCGTCATTATTGGACTAAATGTTATCATAGATGCAATTATTTATGTCTCGGGTGGGAGAAGAAATATAAACATGTAGTATTAGTGATAATTATAACACAAAGAAAGAATGGTAGTACATAACCTTATACTTATCTGCTTATAGAAAATAAAACTACTACTTGGTGATACGAAAATCAAACAGGTCCAGAAATTTAAATACATAGGAAGTGCACTGTCAGATATCCGAAGGCGTACTGCCATGGCTAAGTATGCTGAGTAGAATGTTAATAAGCAGGGAAGTTTCGCGGGAAGCAAAGAAGAGAGAGCTGTATGGTTATGTGTGTCTTTAAATAGGGAAGCGAATGCTTGAAAATTTCATCAAAGATGCAGGAAAGACTTGAAGAAACTGAAATGTTGTTCTACAGAAGGACGCTGAGAATGCCATGGAAAGAGAGGATGGACGCAAACAGGAAACTGATATTTAACACCAGGAAAAGTTTTTTTCACATGTAATGAGGAAATTGGATGTGCGTTGTGGTGTAGTGGATATCGGCTCGGAACGAGAATTTGCGAAGCCGAGTTTGAATCCCAGTTGAACTCCTTGCATTCACTTACGCGCAGATATCATTGGGAAAGTTATTAATCCGTCTCTTCCTTTCAGTTATGAGTTAAATAACAGGACAGATTGGGTTCTATAGCCTTGGCTGGCAACCAGTCTGCCGCAGAAAGCAATGGCAAAGTACTGCGGGATAAACTTCTGCCCAGTCAATCATACCTAGTTCGAGACATGATCGCCTAAGCGTCTATCGCGTATGGCACTTAATTGACTGACTGAATGAGGAAAGAGACCTTGGAAAACTTGATACATACGGGATGGATAGAGGGAAAGAGGGACAAGGAGATCAGGGCACGACATAACGGATGGATTTGTGCAGATGGATGGTGGGGTGAGGAACTTACAGAATGGATATTAAGAGTTACAAGTTATACAGAAAAGTGGAGGGCCATGATCACTTCGTTCTGAAGGAACACGGCATATAGATGAAGAAGAATCGTTCAAGCAAATCTTATCTGAAGATTTAGTTTAATTAACGAGATTGCCCCATCGAGAAACTATCAAATGAAATAAGTTTGGGCTCAATGTTAAAACAATGTATTCATTATATTATACAATAATTTTGGCACTTCAAAATCATTTATACTTCTAGTAATTGCTAAACTAAAAATCTAAGTTTTACCAGATAACTCGTGTTCATTAACAAGAGTGACTGAATTATACAAAATATAATTCTCATTGTGAAATAAAAAAGTAAGAATAACTTATTACAAAGGAGATATAGATAGATTTTGTAGCGTATTATATATCAGAGAGAATCATAAATTGATTCCTACTGAGAAGAATTAAACGGGAACGTAGATGTAAATTCGCTAAGAGATTCCTATATGATATTGCAGTCCATTTCTCTTTCTTTTTTTTTTTTTTCGTAAGAAACTTTTTCGTTTCTTACTTCTTTGCTTAGATTTACAAGCATCCTTCGCTATCCCAAATGCGCCTTCGGATTTCAGAATTCTGTTCAAACATTATTAGATAATTTAAAAGGATTACAATGCAAATAGAATTATAGGTTCACTATGTCGATCCAGGATGTTTTTTCCACCTGAATCCATCCTGCATATATACAAGTCAACCATCCGTCCGTGCCTGGAGTACTACTGCCATTTATGGTCAGGTGCCCCTGCCGTTCTCCTCAGTGTTCCTGACAAGCTCCAAAGGAGAGTCTGTAATGTGATAGGTACTGATCTGGCCGCTCGACTGCAGCCAATTCCCCATCGTCGAAATGTGGCCTCCCTTTGTCTCTTCTATAAATACTTTCATGGCTTCTGCTCGGACGAATGATGCCTCCTCAACTCGCTCCCGTAATCTTGCTTTCCTGACGGCTAAAACCTCCAGAAATTTAAATGCAAAGTCAATACTCATCTACTAACCACTGGACTCTAGCTCTCTCCCCACCCCTGTATAACCTTCCCTTTCTCTCCACCTATGTATCTGTCATCGCACCTGCTTTCTCAGCTTTCTATTGTTCCTCTCTAACTAGTTTGTACTCCTCACTCTTTTCTAATTAATCTTTTTAGATTTATGTAGCCCCCTGCACATCAGTGGCGTTTCCGCCTTGCTCGGGGTGAAATGATTTTAAAAAAAAAGAAAAGATTTCCTATAAGCAGAAAAGCAAAAAGCAGCAATTCATTTGTAGATTTTAGAGAGAGCACGATCCACTCTAGGAGTACATTTCTGAAGGATTATTACAGGGATACGATCATGTTCCGTAGAGATCTAGTTAAGAGATCATAGCAGAATCCAAACATAGTGTTATATGCATATCACACAATAGAGACCCAATTCTAAGTTAAATGACAGGCAAATATACTACAGACGAGTCACGAGTAGAATTTGAAAATAATGTACGAACAAACATTCTGATATATCTACATAAATTAACGACACCTCTAACTGCGTAACAATGTGGAGGATTAGAGAAATACTTTTATTTAACACACTATGTCAGAGCCACTAGTAGTCACGAGAAGCAAATTTTAAATTAGATATGGAATTAAATAAATATAACGTGATAGAAACAATATATTATAAAAATTCGGGCGAGGATAATTTCTCTATTACGGTGATTTTCTTTATTATTATTTCTCTTTGTTTTTGGTATCAACATTTCGTACGAGCAAATACAGAGAAACCTCGGTTCTCTAACTTCTCACAGGTCGAACTACTCATTTTTCGACAAAAATGTTAGATGAAAATTTGCCTCGTTTATCGAAAAAATTCAGTTCTCGAACAACATTGCCGAACCGAGCCTAACCAATTTAATTATTATTTCGGAGTCGATCACCGTGTTGTGCTATACCTTTAGTTTCTAATTTTATTCTCTTCTGTCTTTTTCTCTTCATTAGCCTTTGTCACGGACCCACAGAAAACTACAAGTGATACAATATATGTTCTAATTGTAAAAACGGGGAAATATTGATCATGCCTTCTCAATACATCACTTTTTAGGAAGTTTGAGCTTAATATTAAATTCAAAATTTTCCTGGTAAAATTTTGAATAAGTTATCTCTGGGGGTCTAGGAATAGATTAATCAATTTTATATTAATTCCTATAGATAAGATATTTTTAGTTCACGAAAGTTTCGGCTCACGATCGGCCTTCAGGAACTGATTAACTTCGTGAACCGAGGTTCCACTGTATAAGTAAACAGTATCTGGAGTTTTACAACGTCATTTGTTTTAGTGTCAAATCTCATACGAATCATAATACAATAATTTTTTCTGTGTAGAGTCAAGCTAAGTTTCCTTTTCTTCTAAGGAAGAGAACTTGCTCAGATTTATCTACTATATTCATAATTTAACACCTAATTAATCTCATTTTAATCTTCATGATGATTAATAAATTCGGCTGATTTGAAAAGTGATTGCTGAAATTTGCTGATTCGAATTTTCAATCCTCTCATATTGCATCGATCGATTGAACATTGTATATACTTCGGCAGTCATGTATTAATAATCGTAACATGTTTATAACCAGTTGACATATGGAATTGCATTTACAGGAATAGTTAATTTTGTTAAATTGACACATCGAATGTAGATTTGTCTGTAAATTAGTCAGCAATATGCCAGGGAATTGGGTGCATTATCAAGAAGCGCGATGCGTACGCGTGTGTGTGTGTGTGTGTGTGTGTGTTATAAGTAAATGAATGTACATAGCAAATCAAGGATTTCTCTATTCAGACTTCACACCACGGTAAAATTTATGAGTCAGCACGTGTTTCCTTCAATGAATTTGAATTAGGTTCTCTCTATATATCATAATTTTCCGCCATGTGCCGTGTCTCTGCAGAACGCAGTCGACCATGGTCCTTCACGTCTCCCTATCACTCTTAATACTCTTTCTATTATTCCCCCAATTCCTGATCCACCATCCATTTGCTCAAGTCTATCAGGTATGTTGTGTATTGATCTCTCTTGTCTCATTTCCCCTCCATCAGTCCTGTCAGCATCGGGTTCACCAAGCACTACTTCCCCAGTACATGTCTTAAAAACTTTAATAGTTTTTCCCTCATTAAGTATCAACATTTTTTAAAATTTATCCTCTACATAAACTCGTTATTAATCGCGTGTTTCGTCCGCAGTATCCCCAGCAGTCTTCTGTAGAATCACATTTCGGTTGCTTCAGGTTTTTCAATCATCTTTGATGAGATTGTCTTGCATTCAATTACTGAAATATGTGTCTATAAAATTTCAAGCATGTTACCATCCAGAGGCGAAAATCTGTTTCACTCTTAAAAACAATCCTCAAACAACGTGTATTGTATGATCATCACTCATGTGTATTGGTTATATATATATATATATATATATGTGTGTGTGTGTGTGTGTGTGTGTGTGTGTGTGTGTGTGTGTGTGTGTGTGTTAAAATGGAAATGATAACTTAATGATTAAACTCAAATATATAATTATGATTGCAACTAAAATTAAATGTCCTAAAACTTAAAACGCCTTTCGTCCGACGCTTGGTCAGAGTTAAACATATCGTCGGATTTAAACTAATGAAGGTAAATATTCTTACGTAAAGCCTGAAACGAGGACATTAAGTTTGATGTAATTGGATTTTAGTCGAAGATATAATTTTGTATTTGATTTTTATCTTCAAATTATGATGCCCATTTTCAGACTCATTTTAACTTGGTGTGCTACAAAAACATATGTATATATTCAAAAGATTATTTTGACAAATTCATTGTTTTAATTACTGACGATTTTTTTCTGAAGACGTGTCGGCCGAAAATCCCTTTCTATTTTTTATTTACCTTTTTTATTTGAGATATTTTGTATTTTTCTTACTAAAAAAGTGATCCTTTTAAAAATAATGCGGTAGTATGAAGAAGTTATATATATATTGTCAGCCGCAGACAGATCTGTTTCGCCGTCTCACAGATCATCAGTACGGTTAGACTCCCATTGCTTTTTTACCCAGGATTGAAGCCCCACCGAAATGGCGTCAGTCGGCGACTCTACCCCTGGGATATGGGTGTTCGGTAGAAGTAGGCAGACATTTTAGCGCATATCATTATACGCGCCCAATAGCTAGCGCGCTCTAATTTATTTCACTGAATGAGCGATGCTTACACGCCAGAGTAGCTATATCCGAGTGAATAAGGAACGAGGAAAAATTTACAGCGTCCAAAACATTAATTTAAAACAGTGCTCGATGTATAATATAAAGATGTGAATAATTATTATAAATTATATTTTAGAACATGTACATATTTTTACAAACATGACGTCTTTTTCCAAACACATTTGGAAGATAAAAAACGAAAATCAATCACGTAAAGTTAAATGGAAATCCTCAAACAAGCAAGAACAGCTAAATCAATAAAGGAACCCTGTTCCCTTTGTCTTCAAGAAAAAAATGAAATTATCAAATACATGAATAGCGACAAATTTTTAAACCAGAGGCATCAAAACCACAGTAAACTGCAAACATATTAAAGCACTAACCTTACAATCATGCTAAAAATACTGCAAAATCCCAAATTAGGATCCCCTCGGGATGATAAACCTTTATAGTACTAACAACACTCTTACATCAAATTTTATCTATTACAAACCACAAATTATAATCTAATTTACAATTTTATAGAAAAAAGTGATTTCCTAAATTCAAAATTAAGGTTAAATATAACAAATTAGATTAATCATAAAAACTGTGCTTAATACAAAAATATTCTATAATTATAAAAACAACATTAAGGATAGGTTCAATTCCATCCTTTCCACCCCTTACAGCTCCTTACTACCCCCTCTAATAAACCCAAAGAATAAAGGCTATCCAGGCGGCTATAAAAAACATATACAACATTTTCTAATGTTAAATCTGTCTACATAAATAACCGATACTTTCATTAATTAACTATCCTATATCCACCCAAATTTCTTCAGAATTCTAACGGACAATTTACAAGACTTATTCCCTTATCACTAACCCCCAGCAACATTCCACACACCACTTGCCAAATATAAAAAAAAGGCCTTCCATTTCTTTCCACACCACCTGATGAGACATTGTAAATTCCATGTTGAAACAAAATGTACAATTTGTAGTGGATATCTATAAAAAATATTGTACATGTTCTGAAATATAATAATAATAATAATAATAATAATAATAATAATAATAATAATAATAATAATATATGTGTATATATACATGTATATGTGAGTGAGTGAGTGCGTTAGTGTGTTTGCGAGTGTCTCTATGTGTGTCTCTACATATACATTTACATGCATACATACATACTCTAATTCATATTCGTTTAAAAATGATCCTTTTAAAAATAATTGTAAATTGGTGTGGTCGTAAAAGAATTTGTTTATATATATATATATATATATATATATATATATATGTGTGTGTGTGTGTGTGTGTGTGTGTGTGTGTGTGTGTGTGTGTGTGTTTGTGTGTGTCTGCGTGTCTGTCTCTACATACATACGTACATGCATACGTACAAACATGCACTATTCATGTTAAAACTTTACAAAACTGATTAACAGTACGCATATCTTTGTTAATTTTATGATCTTTGAGCACAAGAAACGGTTTACCGCATTTTCATTAATGCTATATAGAATCAAAATGATGCTGTATAAAGTGATGGAGAATAAAGGCCGTGGCATAATATTGAAACATCAATTAAAATTTTAAATTTCATCTGTTTTCTGAAATTAAAAATGACATTCTTTTATTGAAAACCTTACCTATGTTACTATAAAAAGTTATATGGTTATAACAATTATTGCTGATGTCATTTAACTCGAATAATTCTACTGTGATATTCATGGAATGTGTTTCCTATTTTCTCAGTGAGAGTTTGCACTATTATTTTAGCCACTAATCTTACTTACATATTGCCTGGATTTCGCTGAAACACTTGTTTCCTCAGTTCCCACCATAATATATCAGTTATATTGTGACCAGAATTTTATGCTGACCTCCTTTTTTATATATAGTTCAATATTTTCTTCCGCGAGAAAGCTGTTTACTTTGCGTGATGTAACGAGAACAGTCATGCTGATAGAATACTTTATTTTCGGATGTTGACAGAAGCTTAGATCGTGGTAAATTAATATAATATTTCACTGATTATATTTCTAACTAGGTTTTAACAATTTTCTTCTACCATCGGTATCCACAGTACTATGTGCCAACCACCAAACATCACTGTTTTTGTTGCGTAACTTGCTTTATATCTTTCTCTAAATGGTATTCTTACTTACTTCTATACTTTATAATGTATCTCAATTTTGCATTCATCATTTAAAATTTCTGCCACTTCAGAATAAGCAATGTTAGATTTTTTTCTGTTACCATTTCAGTCTATTCCGATATTTATTTTTTGGGTAATGTTATTATTTTACTACTATATGCATGTTTAAGTTTTAGTAATGCACTTCTTATTGTATCAAATTATACTTCGATGTGAAGAGTGCATTCAATCTTCACTTGTATTGCTGTTGGTTTTAGATTGTCTACAGAAACCTCGCAATCTTTCTATTATATACCACTTTTTGTTGTCATCGTATTGGTTCTCATTTAAAACACTTCATTTCGGCGTTTTGTATATTGTTTCTAGAATTCCTAGTCACCTATTCAGGTTCCGTTGATTCATCACTTTTTTCAACTTCACAAGTTTTATTATTTTATTAGCAGAACGTTTTATCCATGATTTTGGTGCATAAAATTTAAGATAATATTCAAGAACAATCACTTGCCAAATTACAATACTCCAACTTTAAACTGACGAAACAATTCCTATTTAGAAATTAGCATTTCATCTTTAATTTACAATTTCTCTTTATTCATCTTGCGTTCACATTTGATCCCATAGAATATATCTGTATCTTATTAGGTAAATAATGTTTCCAATATTTAAGTGTCTTCCTGTTGACATTATTTACTGCTTTATATTTCTGTCATTTACAAACTTTAGATACAGTTTCATGATTGATCTCTCTGTCAGTAAAAATACTGAAATTGATGACTTCGTTGATATTTTCGAATTATTGGTTGACACGTCATTTTATTTCAGACGAATAGAAGCAAACAATTCGAAAAAGAAAGAAATTCTACGACTGGAATTTATTTGATGGAATCTTCGATGAGACAAAAAAAAACAAGTGAACATATACACTATCCAAAATAATACGTGAATATCATTTATTTGGACTAATATTCTTATGCCTTTTTTGAACGCAACTTTACTGTTGTTCTCAATGTTTGATCCTGGGATGTCCACATACTACTGCAAACTAAGGATTTGGCTATCTGATGTTAATACTTTTACACATAAGCAAACACTTCCCAGATTAAAATTAATTATAATAGAAGACAATGTCATAAAACTATACCAAACTTATGTAAGAGAATGGAGTAAAAAAATGTCAGCAGTTTAAATAATACATTCCGTGAATATTTTGCGACAGAACAATAACATAGCTCATAGAATTGAATAAAATATAGTCTTCACCAAAAGACTAGCCTACTGTTACTGAGAGAGTTAATGGCAATATATTTCTATGAAAAACTTTTAATACTACTAGAATACACATTAGTTTGGGGAGCCATGTGTTTTTGCAGCTGTAAATTTTCTTTCAGTCTAGTGAGAATATTGTGTTATGTACGGGTGACAGTGGTTTGCTTGGTACTAAGAAGTCTAAAAAGTCCCATCTCCACCGAATCGAAATCAGACACATCTTGTCACTGCGGCATCCAGAGAAGCAATAGGTTCCGTAATATTCCTTTTATACTGATTTTAAAAATACTACCTTTCGAGTTTTGGAAGAAGTTACTCTGCAAAAAAAAAAAAAAAAATGAAATGCTTTAATAACTAATAAAACTACCAATAATCTATATACACTCTCTCCCTTATTCTTGTAAGAAAAATGGTGTGAAAATTAAATGGTAAACTTGACTTAAAATTTCTTTTTTATTATTTTATTAAGTCCAGTGTTTTGTCAGTTGCTTTCGGCCAATTTATAGTGCTAGTCACGACACCCGGTGGGGGAGGGGGGGGGCTAATATTTTTTGTCTGCAATGTGTGTGAGACTGCCTCTAAAGAATATTTCACATGGGTTTACATATGCTGCTATCCATCATTCGTGTTCGTGTGCTGATACTACGTGTTACAGATGTGTGGTCATGAAATTCAGCATTTTGTATCCGAAATCAGCACAAATTCATCCTTCCACTTAGGATCGCTTGACCGAATCCGTCTATGTCCCACAAAGTTTCTATTCTTTCATTGTAGTCTTTTATAACCTCTCTTTTTCCTTATATTTTCTCACCATCTGTTTTCATAAAATTGATCAAATTTTAACTCGTTTTTCCCATGTGATTTTTGCTTTTTACGTTGTTAAATATCAAATTCTTTCTTCATTGTTTCCCTAGAATGTAATATGTCTCTTTTTCTGTTTTATGGGCTCTTTTTTTTGTTCCTGTTTGTCTTGCAAATTCTTCGTTTGTCACTTGTTCTAGCCAAGGAATTATTTATGCGTTTCAATGATTTTCTTTATTTGTGAGGAAGTTGTCTAGTTTTCCCTGTCTTAATCCTGGCTAAAAACTCTCATCAGCCTCTACTCGACCCTTTTTTAATCGAACCATGTAATCCATTAAACTTCTCTTCTATGTAAGTTTTATGGGTTTTCTTTATTATTATTCCTTTTTAATATCAACGTATATAAATCTAAATGATATATTAGAATGGAAACGTGTTATGAATATGGTTTGGTCAATTATGACCCTATCATGTTGGAGGGGGCTTAACAGATACCACAGTAGGGCTATCACTAATCATCCTTGATGCAAAAGGGGAGTGTATTTATATATGAATGACAACTTATTATACGCTGTCCACTTAACAACCTATCTTGTCATACTGTTTGAACTAAAGAATTAAGAGTAAATTAAAATATTGTATAATATTATAAATAATAATATTATTGAGATAAAAATATAATACAGAAAATGGTTCATCGAATAAAATTTATATTGTGAAATATTAATCAATGCATTATAATACGTGACTATTGTCATAATTATTACCATCTTGGGTTTTTCTTTAAACTCTTCAATATCATGTCGTTAATTTTCGTTCCATTAATCGTTACCTAATCTGATCTTTCCTTCACAAAAATGCGCTTGATAGGCCTATAAATGCGTTTCTTCTTCCTGTATGTAAGGTTAATTATGTTTACGGTTTAGTTTGGGTAATTAGCCTGATTATGAGCCAGTCATGAGTACTCATGGATTCAAAACTGAAGAGATGGTAGCGGGAAAACCCTAATCTAATTTTCCATAGTGTTTATCTTCAAACACTGAAAATAGATTAATAATTGATGTAGATGACCAAGGTTGATTACCCCAAGATACATGAAATAAAACATAGAAACTAGAAAATATGTTAGATTAACCCATGAATAGGTAATTGAAAGAAACCTATTAAACAAAATTTGTTACGTACCTATAACACAAATCGAGATCAAAACATGCAAAGAATCATTCCAAAAACTAAACAAAGTATTAAGAAGGAGTAGGTTTTGTTAAAAAAATGAGTTAAACTGACATGTGTTTGTTTACTCGTTTAGCAGCGTATCAACTCCTCATGCGACATTTAATTCCAAAATTAAAATTTCTTAGGATAATTACTAAATTCCTTAACCGGCAAAAATATGATTGACAAAATTATCCGGCCGTGCATGGTGGTGGCGGGGTGCAATATCAAAGGCAAAAACACCTGCGACAATCGGCTTGAAAGGCGATAGCCAGCAAAGATGATTGGCAGATATATCTGGCCCTAGATAATGTCAGTTAAGCGACAGCCAGAAAAAATTAAAATACGTAAGAATCTTTGTTTTATATAAGCCTGGGGTTTCCGAGCGAAGAGATAGAAGAGTTAGAAAAAGAGAAAACGGAAAAAGAAAATAGAGATCCCCGCTGGCTGAAGAAGCAGAGATTGGCTAACGATTCTCCCCCGCACTCAAGTATGTGTGCGATTCTCTCCGTCTACCCTCCTGCTCCACACCGGTGTCACGGTCGTTGTCTGTCAAAAGAATAGTCATCGTTGCTTTTCATGTTATATAACAAATGTATTGTGATATTCTTCTTCCAAATATGCATTGCTTGTAACTTTGATATTTTTTTTTTACAAATGTTTATTGCTAGTAATATTTATAGGATCAAAATTTATTGCTGGCAATGTTTTTAAAAACGTTATACTTTCTTAGAGATTTCTTACTAATCTACGGTTTAACTATTTGCTCATAGCTGGGGCCCTAACAGGTTCATTTCTTTTGTTTAGTTGTTTGTTTTATCAGCATATCTACCCTTTTGGGTCATTTAATGCTGAAGAATTTGTTTGGTTTTTTTTCCTCCTGGTTGGCCTTTTGTGAGTATTGCTGTTGAGATATAAGTAGAGGTGTGATGGTTATATGCTATCTTCTTTTGCAATTATATTTTGTTATATAATTTTGTTGCTTTTAGAAATTCTAAAAGGTCGTTTGAGTTAGCTTTGGTGAAGATATCTTTCAGATTGTTTTCTTGATAGCATCTTAACCGCATTTGTTCAAGGTAAAAAACGATAAAATTCATAATTATTAACAAAATGATATTCATTTTATGCCGGCACATAATTTACCAAATAAACTTTGTATATAGAAATCATTTTTGTAAAAGAAATATTTGGTTTTCATGTTATATAACAAATTTGTTGTGATATTTTTCTTCCAAATATGTATTCCTTGCAAATTTAATAATTTATCTTCCGAAATGTTTATTGCTAGGAATATTTTTACTATAAAAATTTATTGCTGCTAATGTTTATTAATTGATTATTTACAAAACGATATTTGTTTTATGCGGCTACATCATTTAGCAAATAAACTTTGTATATAGAAATCATCTTTGTAAAAAAAATAAAATTTTTGAAAGCACATCGAAATAAAGATTACAATTAACGATTTTGTTGCTTTTTAGGATAAAAATGATTGAATTTGACAGAGAAATTCAAATCTCTCTGATTTAATCAAAATTTTGATTGACTGATTTGTTTGTTTCTGTTGTATCACCGAGGTGGCAGTAGGATACCAAATGATTTGTGCTGAAATATCTACAGCACAACATATGATAATGAATAGTAAGTACAAAAACGACAAACTCAGACAAGACGGAATAACAATAATTAGAAAGAGATGAGAGATTAAGTTATTGGAGTTGCAGAGAGCAGATTTCGATAATAATTGTCAATAACACCCCGAAATATTTACAACACACTCACGTGGGCAGAAGTCCGAGATAGATGCGGCACAAAGTCAATTAATGTGGGAGAAACCGTGCCCATAAGCTCGAACAAAAATTTATATCTGCTTTTCCCCAGTCGAGATTGTACACTACTCTTCTTCTCCGCCCGAAGACAGACACCCCAAAAAACTGAACGACTGAGGCACGCAGTCGATTCTCTTAGACTGTCAATGATATTCCGATTTATTTACGGCCTCCCCACGTTGGCAAATCTCCGTCGTAGATGCGGTATAAAACCAGTTAACGTGGGTAAAACCGAGCCATTAATCTCTGACAAAATCCTTATCTGCTTTTCCCCAGACGAGACTATACCAATCTACTCATTCTCCAGCAAATACAAACGAGCCTAGTTATGTTCAAAAATCAAAAGCATTCCCACATCCCCCATTAAAGATATTAAATCTCCCTCCCCCTATACAAACCACTAAACCTACCCACATAAGGAATAAGTAACAGTTCCACAAGGGAGAGGCGATCCGTGAGGTTGAAAGAAATGATTTCAAAATAAAAATTCTACACGAAACGATAGCCCTCTTGAGGTCTTTGTTCATTGATTGACGTCTCGTTTTGGTTCCTCTCAATCCAAAAGTATAGAGTCCGACAAATGCAACGACTGACAGAAGCAGTCCATCTACTCAGACTGTCAGTAACTGTCTGAATCTTTTACGGCCACCCCTATGCGGGTAGTATCCCGAGGTCGATGCGGCACGTGGACAATTACCGTAGGTAAAACTGAGCTCATAAACTCAAACAAAATTTCTTGTCTTCTTTTCCCCAGATGACACCATACTCTTCGGCGGAGGCCCGTCTGGGTTCCTCTCCACCCGAAGGCAGAGAATCTGACAAAGTGAACGACCTCTTCATGGAGTCGTTGCATTCAGACGGTCCAAATTCCTAACTGCTATTAATCTTTATTTATGTATCTATTTCGGTCCACAGAAAAGTTCATATTTGCGAGCGCTAGAGGGGCGTTAGCTGCTCAGCAACATAACCTTCTGGTCACTTAAAGCCTTAAATATTACTTATAGTGTATGAATATCATTGATAATAATTATTTAATTATGAATATCCTAATAATTAGCAAGGGCGAATATAACGAACTCAACAGTAAAAATCGAAACTGAAACTAGGTCCTTCGCGTTCTATTTCCGAGCAGTTATACATTACACCATCAAAATATTAAAGGTTGAGGCACCTGTCATTCCAAAACGGTTAACCATCTAGGTACTAGCCAGGCTCGACGTTGCTTAACTTCGGTTATTGTAAGAGAAACGGTGTTTAAGATTGAGCAGGCCACAAGCCCGAAAAAGTTACAAGGAAAACCCAATATTATAATTATATAATGAAAGCCGTTTGATTTTATCTTCGTACTCCTCTAAGTGCTGCGTTCCTTTAAAACGTGCGTAAATATTTTTCTCAACACCTACCTGTCTTTTTCTATTGTACCGTCTTGAACCCAACATCTCCATGCTCACATGCTTTTAGCGTTTTTGTTAATAATCATGGATTTTTATCGTTTACCAAATATTTATTCTGGCTTGAATAAACAAAATATTTCAAAGAATAGTTCCCTAACTTATACCTATGTTTTAATACTTATTCAATTCTAGTCGGATGTTTTAATACTTATTCAATTCTAGTCGGATGTTTTAATACTTATTCAATTCTAGTCGGATTCATGTTTTCATTTCCCACCTAGTAGTTCTTGTATCAGTAAATGATTATTATTTCCAAAAACTTCATAAAATCCTGAATTATTTTCTAACATTATGAGTCCTTCAAAAGATGATTATCCGTAATAACAAATCAATCAATAATGTTGTGAATTAATACTGTTTGAGAATACTAGGTTCTACAAGACTTGATGTGCAGATGGTGTAATAGATAAAGACTTGGAATAGGCAATAGAAGAACCAAGTTCTAATTCCAGTGGAGTTCGTTATACTCACTAACGTTAATTAGTAAATCGGTTTTGTCCGCAAAAATACCGTAAGCATTAATAGATATTTAGGCCGAATGTTTAATTGTATTATTAGCAAAACAATAGTTATTCGGGATTTTATTTCAGGCTTCCTTGTTGAAATCATTGATTTCCGACGGCTGGGCGCTCAAAGCTACTTCAAATATATGTTGCATCAAGTAATCTTTATTTTCTTTTCAACTGCTTTACTGATTAATTGTCTTTGTGTTAATAGCAAAACGCACACGAAAACATTTTCTTTGAAAAAGAAGCGCCCTTAATTTGCATTGTGCGTGTACAGGGAAGCTCATCCGTTGCTGTCTTTTACCATCCCATTTTCCCGTGTACTAGACTGGGCGCCTCATCAGTATCATTCTCCAACACTCCCGTAGATTTCACCTCGTTCCACCAAACATTTCGACTCACTGAAAAGTGCGGGCAAAACAAGCAAGAATGATTTTCCCAAATGGTTTCACTTGCTTGAAATGTAAATCGTTGTCTTCACGTAAGAGTTGGAATAGAAAAAGAAATGATGGAAACGAGGAAGAAAAGAAAGTTACGACTTTGAGCCAGGAGAGGTGTTAGACGTGCCGAAATGACTGAGAAAGGGTTTGGACAAGATTATTCACACCTTAATCTGTCTCATGTGTCTTGTATTATCTGCGAGATGCTAATAGTTCCATTTCAGAAGACTGGACTTTGATCGACCACAACACGAAAGCAATCTCTTTACATGCTTCTTGTAACTCCATTCGGGAGACAAAGCCAAGTAACCGTGGTCAGGTCTTGCGACGAATGAAAAGCACTTAGGCTATGAAGAGAACATTATTAGATTACGTAGTGTATTTTGAAAAGCTATAAATTAATGACTGCGAGGGAGAGATTAATGCACTTTAATAAATTATCTACGATAACTGATTAATCAATCATCAACTAATCAAAATCATTTATTTTTCAACACCAGGAAAATGTTTTTAATGCTGTTATTCACGATTTGTCCACTCAAGTCAGTATGTCAGTGGGTTAATAATATGTTGTGTATATAGGGGCTTACTTGTGAGCAGATTATATATATATATATATATATATATATATCAATTTCACCCCAAGCAATGCGGTACCGTAAATATTGATGTGCAGGGGGCTACATGAGAGAGTTAAAATTTTAGACAGGGGAGAGTGAAGATAAATACGAACCAACTACAGTGTGTGAAAGATAAAGGTGAAGAGGATGAGAACACAAGAGAGTTACGAAGGTAGAAAAAAAAGGAAAATATTATATATATATATATATATAAACTTATTTATAAATGGAAATTTGTGTGTGTGTGTGTGTGTGTGTGTGTGTGTGTGTGTGTGCGTGCGTGTGTGTGTGTGTGTGTTTGTGTGTGTCCGTTACCTATAGACTCCGATACGGTTGAACCGATTTTCTTGAAAATGTACAGTTATACTATAAGCGTCTGCAAATGCAAATGTTCTTAGCTAGGTTTTGTGTCGAGGTACCCCGATAAATATCAAAAACAGATAATCGAAAAAATCGGGTAATGGAAAGAGTGGTTCGATTTTAATCAAATTGGATACACTTATAGATAAGACATGAGAAACGATATCCAGAATTTTCAAGGTTGCAGTTCTTACAAGTGCAAAATTCAGTTCTTACAGTGCAAAATTCGATAATATATATATATATATATATATATATATATATAAGGCAAGATGTTTGTGTGTGTGTCTGTTTATCTGTCTGTATGTCCTTTATACAAATCCACAATTTTTATCCGATTCTCACCAAACTTACACAAATATTCTTTAGGCTGAGTCTGAGCTCCAAGACCATGGATTAGTTTTAAAAATTTCATTACACCCGAGCAACGCTGGGCTATACTGCTTGTATATGTATGAGTGTAGGAATAGCTATTTCAACATGTCAGTGCAAAACATGAATTGTCACCCCCAATAACACAAAGATGGGGGTATTCTTATGCCGGAAGCAGGGGATAGTAAAAGAAGCGGTGGGGAATGTATGTCAGTATAGGCTTAAGACAGGAAAATTATAGTAGTAAACTTGCTTTTGGTAGTGGGAAGCATATGGCTTGAACATCGGCTTATTCGTGGTAGGTAAACGGGAAAATGTTACTGACTCACATATATCCTATACATATTATCCTGATGGTTTGTAATCCATTACAATCGGAATCGTACTTCTGACGTAAGATAATATGTGTATTTAGTAATATACTTAATTGCTTTGTTTATACTACATCGAACACTATTTTATTAATACCTGAATATTTTGATACAATTGGGTGTTTCCATACGTATATTTATTAATTCACACACACACAAACACACACACACACAGTACATGGGTTTAAAAGATGAAATGCACATCACATATGGATCCGAATCTGGTAAGATACTAATATAAAGAACAAATCAATCAGTTAAATGTAATAAGTGATACACGCTCGGGCGATCATGTCTCAAAAAAGACATGACTGACTGAAAAGAAGATTTTCCCACAGTAGTTTGCCATTACTTTCTGCTGTAGACTGGTTGTCAAGCAATGTAATAGAACCCAATCTTTCCATCTATTTAACCCATAGATAAGAGAGAAGCGACAGATTCATACTTTCACAAAGATATTTTCACGTATGTGAATGCAACGAATTCAACTGGATTTCGAACTCCAATGCATTACAACACACATCCAATGAACAAATAGAAAACATATATCAATCTAACATGTTTTAATATCTTTAAACCTTCGTTAGAGATTGTTAAAAAAAATAACAATGAGACAGAAATTTAGTACTTTTCAAGTTTATTTGGGTCAGTTCTCATTGATGGGATACTTGTCACGTGTACTGGAATCATATATAATTCTATATGTATGCAATTATGTGAGGATTCTTGTAAGTCAAAGTGGGTATTGGATGGTAATGTATGTTCGAAATTGTGTATGTGTCACTGTCGAATAGAGGTTCTGATATTACCACCTTTGTGCGTTTAGGGAAACGCAGTGCCGTATCAAAAGATTGTAATTTTATGGTTGATCATTTTAAGCAGTTATATAACTGACAGTCTTTAGATAGTGATTCAGAGAAGGTTGTTACAAAAATATAGCCGCTCGATGTGCTGCATTTTCAAAAGCCATTTTAAAATACTTTTCACGGTGTATATTAGGTGTATTTTGTAATACATAATAATCAATGTGTGCTGCATATTGAATTTAAAATTATTTTCAGTCTTAAATATTATTGAAGGATAGAAATATTTAATTATGAAGATGACAAAACCTGGTCTTCGTTTACTTTTCAATCATGGGCCCCGTGCTTTCCAAATTTCAACAATATCAACGAAGCATAAAGAGATGGGTTCACAAGTGATCGAAAAATATGACTTGTATACTAGAAATTCCGTACTGGTGATGAGAGCCCTAAAAACAAGGTACAGGACGGTCATGCCGTGTTGACAATGAAGCGTTGCAAGTAACTTTTGAGCAGAAATTCACTTCAAATTTTCTGAGAAATGTCTCCGACACTTGGTATCAGCACTGCAACAATCTCACGCCACTTGCAGAGTACTGGCAAGGTGAAAAAGCTCAATAAATGGATTCTTCCTGATCACAATGAAGTGTTCCTGATACTCTTTCTGTGTAACACTAATTATCGTTTTCTTGACCGAATAGTCCCTTGTGCTGGAAAGTGGATTCTTTCTGATAACTCTAAATGATCAGGTCAATAGCTTAATCGTGATGAGTCTCACAAACATTTCCCAAAGTCAAAGTTGCATCAGCAAAATATTATAGTGAATTTCTGGGGGTCTGCAATTAGTGTTATCCAGTGCAGATTTCTTGAAGCCAATCAGAGCATTAATGTAGAGTTTTACTGCAATCAACTTGCTGAAATGCATACATGTGTACAAAACATGAGAAATGCATTAGTGGATTGATTTCGTCAAATTCTTCTCAACGATAATGAGCAAGAATGAGGTTGCACAAACTCAAAGTAATGGGTTAAAAGAGTTTACAACATCATTCATGAATGATCAAGGCTCGTATTTTGACAAATTTAAACATTTATGCAGCCATTTTTTCAAAAGAATATAAAATTACGTTTTCTGAAATTTGTCATTATAGAAAGATGGCGATATAATATCATGTTTTAGTCGTATTTTCATTGTTGAGTGGCATTAGTGAAATTAATATTGCGTCCGGAGTCATTACATGCTAAACGTGTGAGTTAGATCGTTTTTCCAGTTGCAAGATTGTCTTGTTTTTCTATATCCAAGCATTTAGACCACATGATGTCTTCCCCACATAAATATTTCTTCATCGTAAACATTTTATATGATAAATCCTGGTATTTGAATTGGTGTTACTTTTACTTTCTTCCTAATTATATCTCCGATTGTCATGGAGGTGATGGTGACCTTGCTGGTATTAGGAATGACTAATTAGTTTGAGAGTTTAATAGAATGACTGTTTGATGGCAGGATTATGAATTTTGTGAAGTTTCCGTTAGAAGTGTTATTGGTGGTATATGTATTTTTGGCTTTTTGGATATTTATGAGCTTGTTTTTTATCGTTTAAGAATAAAATGACCACATCATATTATTGGAGAAATTAGTAATTGTTGTCGGTATATTTTGCTTTTTGATTTAGATATTTCGGGTTACATATCCCAAAGGCACTGAGGAAAATCCTATGATTAGTAAAGTTAAACGTATTTATGATAAATAAAATTTTAAATTTTATCAAAAACCAACAAACAAAACAGACATCTATTCCCAATATAACCAAAAAATACATATAGAAATTTATCGGTATTTGTCTACATTTCTTAAGTACACATGCCCCAGTGGATGTCGAAGTTTGTTAGTTTCAGTTTGACTTTACCCGAATAGTTTTATATTTCAGTAACAGGCTGCAGCACTGCTGAACAAATAAGTTAGAAAGTTGAGTGGATGAGAGATAACTAGATGGCAACTAGAAGTGTCATCGCACTTGGAATGAGTATGATCGTAATAAATTGTTCGGTTCGAAATTCTAGCACCGGAAGTAAGACGGAGCGTACAACGGCCGTAATGTCGTAAATGTGACAATAAAGCTGAGGAAAACAGCCATAAAATGTAAATAATGGATAATTTTATTGACAGGTAAAAATGTAAATAATGGATAATTTTATTGACTTACATTTCTGATTAGAGCATAAATCAAATCTTTTGGGAAAGAAATCTAAAAATGACTTAATATGTGTCAATTTTGCATCTATTATAAAATACAAATTCATAGTATGCATTTAAGCATATTTTTTTCTATTACTGTAAAAGCAAAAATACCTCGCGTGCAACAAAAAAAGTTATGTGCTGTGTCTGGTCACAATGCTTTCTGTGACAGAACTGTACTAAAGTGGTTCACCATGTTTGGTAATTATAGCCTTATTGATTAAGAACGCTCAGGTAGAACGCCCCTATAGATGACAAATTAATCAAGATATTAATTGAGAATAACCCGCATTACAGAACGTGGAAATTTTCAGAAACACTAAACTCATCAAAATCTATCATCCATAAAAACTTGGTAAAACTTCGGTACACAAATCGCTACGATTTCAGTGTATAGCATAATCTGAGTGAAACCAATCTTTTGGATATCATTTCTAAATGATTTGCTGCTTAAAAACAAAGAAAATGTCCCTTTTTAAGCAAATATAAACGGTCGATGAGGAAGGGAACATTTACAACAATGTTCAGCAAAACATATCATGGGTTAGGCGACTTGATTTAAAAATTTAACCACAGTAAAACGAGTCTTAATCCTAGAAAAGCTCTATTGTGCATATGGCGGGGTTGGAACATAAATTGGAACCGTGAACTTTTGTCAATTAAACAGTCAATTGATTCTGAAAATTACTTTTCGCAACTGAATGAATAAAAAGTAGCAATTTAAGATAAATGCCTGAAATTGGCGAAAATGAAATGTGCTGTTTTTCTATCAAGATAATGGCAAATATTACGTTTATTTAACGACCCAGCAGAAATTGTTGTATCTTGGCTGTGTGTTACTGTTATTGCTCTTTCAAACTTTCAAGTGTACAAATGATTGCAAATTAATCTTAATGAAAAAATGACAATTCTATATATGTTATGAAATCTAAACAAAATTGGTTCTATGTCGAGAAACCACCAAAAATCTGAGAAAACGCAAGTTTTAAGTAGAAAGGAAAAGGGAAAAAGTTTGAGCAAATAAACGTTTTACATTTAGTTGAATATAAAGCGTATATGCGAAGGAATAAAATGAATGAAAAGTAAGCAGAAGAGCAAATTCTATTGACGCGTTCCGTTATCAGAAGGAACTTATTAAGTCAACAACGTCCCAGAGAATGAAACGCGTCAGCTAAGAATATTTTTCTTATTCTTTTCATGCACGCACGCACGCACGCACACACAACCACACACAAGAACACACGCAGGTAAACACACACATTTATATATGTGTGCTTGTGTATGTCCGTGTGTGTCCGTGTGTGTGTGTGTATGTGTGTGTGGGAACCCTGACTGCCAATGCAAAAGCTTCAGCGGGAGGAAAATTGCTAATTCAGGCAACTCTAAATATTTAAAGCAACACATTTGTCCATTTATTTTTAATAAAAATGTTCAATAACACGAGCTACATAACAAAAGGAAGCAGACGAATGTAGAATGTAGACGTAATTTTGTGCATGGTTATGTGTATGCAAGCAAAGGTGTCTCCGTGTGTGTACAACACAATAGAGAAACTGAGTCACAATAAAAACGACTACGATATTCACACTGTCTCTTATAATAAAAGATATACTAAGATATTCAGCGATTTTGGCCAAACAATATAGCCTATTTTAAACAATATATATATATATATATATATATATATATATATATATATATATATATATGCATTTAGGTCAAAACCTAGCGGTGACAGTCAATTTCTGACGATTGCGTTTAAGAATTAAAAACAATACATCATCTAGATCGTGGCCTCAAGATATTTTTATATAAGCTCTATCCCTAATAACGAACATTTTAAACTTGTAAATATATCTTTCCATAAAGTAAATTTTTATCATATATATATATATATATATATATATATATATATATATATATATAAGTAAAAGGTAAGCATGCATCCGTAACTAATATAACATTATTCATAAATAAGTGTTCAATACCAAGTAGAGCTAATAATATTATCATAGAATTTATAACATACATATGTTATAATATCACTAAAAATGTAGCTATTTTGTTTCGGCACTTCTTGTGACTTATGAAGTCATTAAGTTTATTTCAAGTTCGAGAGTTAACAAGGTTCAAGACTAGCCAAACCGCCTTAATCCGTTGGGCATTTTTACATAGACAGCGTAGATCAATGACAAAGAAATAATTTCTCATTTGAAGAATATGTGAACAGACTCTAAAAATAATTTAATCTATTACGGGCAATCAGATATTTACAGGTTATTTAAAGGCAAGAAATATTTCTAGATTGCAAAACCTTTTTTTATTATACTGTTTATTGGTACAAGTCTTAATAATTAACCTATAAGTAGGGGTCAAATATATGAGTTCATATATTTCCCAAGATTATTTGCATGCAAGTTAATATAACAAACACTACGGGAATTATCATTCTGCTTTATCGATGACATTATCCATTGATCCCAGCTTATAGTACCTCCAAGCAGTTAACCAAGGTAAAAGTGACCAAGATTAAAACCCAATTAGTTTGACATTAGTTGGAGATTCTACATCTAAATTATTGGCGCAATTTGAGAATAACAGATTTTGGTGTGTGATATACACAAGGTATACAAACGCCAGTAGCTAGGAATATTTAAATATTTTAAATAGCAGAGAGTAGCTATTGTTTTTAAAAGTCTATTCTTTCCCCATAGTGCTCAATCAACAGGCGAGAGTGTAATTTGACAAGTGAAGACGTTTACATCAATATTCGGCGAAAGTTGGTTCAAAGCTTATATATCAGACAATAACGTATTAACATGAATTATACCGTTGCTGTTGGATATTGACATCAATGTCCACTTTTATATATGAATACACTCTATATAAAATATTTAATAATTTAACCCATAAATATAGCATAATTTAAAACTATATTTTGACCACGTTTTCGTTCATATATATATATATATTTATATATATGGTAACGTCATGCTGACTCACACAATGTAATGTTTATTTTATTCCAACACCATTTGTTTGAATTCAATAGGTTATTTATAACATATATGTAAAACGTATATGTATAAATATTTACACCGTATATATATAAATACATATATATTTACAATATATATATATATATATATATATATATATATATATATATATATATATATATATATATTAAAAAGAGAAATATTGTTTGTTCCAACGAGAGAAATTGGTATCGAAGAAAACGTGTGAGAAGCCGTAAAATATTTGTTTAAAGAGTAGATTTATTGTTGCTATTATTATAATAAGTACTTGCTTTTGTATGATATCTGAAGTGTCTATAATTGAATTTGTGTCGCTACAAGTGTTTTGAGTCTAAAGTTGAATTTGTTGAGGCGAATAAACTTATAATTTCACATGTCGTGATCGTTTTGCTTTTCCGATTGACAAGTTATCGTGTATAAATAGATGAGTCAAGTGGTAAGCAGGTCAGAAAAGTCCTATGTGTGCGTATATATATATAACGAAATTCCCATACCATTGCAAAATATTTCCAGCGTTGAAGACTCGATGAAACAATCAGTAAAACTTTCAGCGATAACCGGCTTCACGCTAGACGTTATCTCTAGTCTCCACGAACATTTATTATCATTCGGCATACACAATTCATCACCTCGCCAAAGGAATGTCCCCTTAAATAAGCCCCGATGCTTGGTCTTTAGACATATCCTCACTGACAGCAATTTGACACTCTCTGTCATTCTCTTGGTATTCAAACGTCCGACTCTTCGTTGTGGTATTTCAAATGTATTAAAATGGTTTTCTACCACTAATGTCAAAAAAGACATTATTATGGAGAAAATGGAATAAAATTCCTTCTTCTGTTCAATAACTACAAAAGACACTGTAGGCAACAACATCATTTTGCTGATGCTGCATACTTCAACCAACCGATTCATCGCATTGATGACATCAGATGTTTTAGCGTTTTCATTCAACAGCTGAGAACACAGACGCCGACCACATATGAAATTTATTAATTCTCGCATTCTGGGATTAAACAGGTGTTTTCATTTATTCAGGGAGTACAATTTCCACGAGGAGTTTTCTAACCAACTACAACATTCTTAGGAAGAGTAAGTTTAAATTCTTTGTTTGTTATAGAAACATCGTTAAAAAGAAACCCAGGTCGCTTTTAAAATTCCATTATAAATATAAATTAATATACGTTATTATACAATAAATATCATTTTATTTTTATCATTTTATTGACATTCTATTTTTCAAATTTTATTAACCCGCCTAATAATTCCATTGCGGGTGACTATATATATATATATATATATATATATATATATATATAGATAGATAGATAGATAGACAGATAGATATAGAGTGAGTTGAATATGTAGATTAATATCTGAGTGGATTATAGAATAAGTGAAAAAAGAGTTAAGAAAAGGGTTTTTAATCTAATATGCTGAACTTTACAATAAAGATACTTATATCTAACTTTAAAAACAAACAAATTGAGAGTATAATGGAATGTTGATTGAGGCGTAATTATATTGATCACATACGTGTCAAGTGTAATGAAGCAATAGACGTTCATTTTAGTGTATGTATGTATAGGAACACTTGCAAGTGTTAGAATGGTAAACTTTGAAAAAACAGTAGCTATTCAAGCATCTACTCATCCTTCATTTAGAAATGAATTTGAACGCTCTTGGCTACTAGTGTATGTTTACATTGTATATAACTCTCTTAAGTCGGCCTACCTCTAGTTCAGAGGTAGAATCGCCGACTGTTGCCAATTCGGTCGGGTTTCAATGTTGGCTAGAAGCAATCGGATGTCTTACCATACTGATGAGCTGTGATACAGCGAAACTGATCTGTCAGCGGATGATTATATATATATATATATAAAACTGAGAATATTTGGTATTTAAATCATGTAAATTCCGATAGAGACGAACTCAAAAGTACTCAATGTTAAACTTATTTATTTAATTTAACAGAGTCAGTCAGTTAAGTGCCATACGTGATACACGCTTGGGCGATCATGTCTCGAAAGAGACATGACTGACTGGGCAGAAGATTATCCCGCAGTAGGTTGCCATTGCTTTCTGCGGTAGACTGGTTGCCGACCAAGGCTATAGAACCCAATCTGTCCTGTTATTTGACCCATAACTGGAAGGAATAGACGGATTAACAGAGTAATATGATAAAAAAAATCAAAAGAAAGAAAAAAAATTAAAAATGTAGAAAAATCATAAACGGAAAAAAAAAGAAAAAGAAAAAGAAAAGGAAAGTAGTAGGGACAGTATAAAAAGAATGAAAATTAAACTGAACGCCTTAGATCGACACCAGTGTCAATTGCAACTCATCTGCTTTCTTAGAATAACAGGATATGGAAATTTAACATTAAATTTAGATTCAAAGATAATGGGATGTTCCTACCGTATAAAAATAAATGGCAAATCATATTTTAATAAAACTTAAAATATATCTACTAATAGTATTGTATTAAATTTTTAATTTTATTTCTTTCTTCTTTTTTTTTTTGAACTAGCGACAAAATGTTTTTTGTAGACTGCCGTTACAAATATCTATTCTCGATATGGGCACATAAGTGTCTGTATGCGATTCTTTCCTGGATGATTTTGAATATTAACTGTTGTATCATTTGGGTCTGATGCGCAGCAGGTTTGACTGCGAAATATGTATTACCCAACATATTGTAGAATATCTAAAATAACTTCTAGAGTATATACATATATATATATATATATATATATATATATATATATATATATATATATAAACATAAGTTTTGTTTATTTGAGGATGAATATATAAGTAGTCAGAAAGAAGAATGATTTTATCTCTACAGACAAACTATAATGCTACTTTATATTAATGAAATGTTATAGAACTGATGCCGGTTCTGGCTAAAACACTTTCATGAACGCTGTTTCATATAATTGTTAGGACACATTAAGATTAGGGGACATTCTTCTTTTGCTGTTTTTCCCCTGCCTTTAAAATAAACTCTTTCTCTTAGAATCATTTTGCTTAATGGTGACTGATTTAAACATTTTAAATTTCTACAAATGGAAATATTTCTGACACCTTTTTAAGTTTCTTTATACGACCGTACGTCTGGGACGGTGTATGCGGACATGTAAAACAGCGCAATTTTTTGTTAAAACATGTAATCGGAGGAATCTTGAAATACATTGATAAACCTGCTTGGAATTAATTCGTAAAGCGAGATTGCATTTCAGCTACACACTCTGATTTCCAGTAATATTTAAAAAATACATGTTTTAATTATGTATATAGCGATTACTACCGAAAAGTAGTTTAGGGTTTTGATATGCATATCTGTTTATGAATTATTGAAATAAAAATATCAAAATATTGTCAATAGCAGCTGTCATATCATTAAATTAATCTGCGACATATTTTGACAAAGTCTTCAGAGAAATATATTTACTGAAATTACATTTTTAATGACGTCAATATCCAAAAAGTAAATGAATGTTATGATTAAAATGAAAATTACTTCTGAAAAAATAACATGAATATTTTAGTGTATATATATATATATATATATATATATATATATACACAACTTTAATTATTAAATATGCGGAAAAAGACAGTGATGAGTATGTATATATATATATATATTGGGCGTGTATAATTATAATATACACGCTAAAAACTCTGCCTTCTACTGAACACCAATAGCTGAGAGGTAGAATCACCGACTGACGCCAATTTGTTTGGCTTTCAATCCTGTGTTAAGAGCAATCGGAGTCTAACCGTACTGATGAACTGTGATACAGCGAAACAAATCTGTCTGCGGATGACTATATATATATATATATATATATATATATATATGCTTGTATGTATGTGTGTGAGAACGTATTTGCTCCTTTGGACTTGTATATGCGTGAGTGAGATTGCCCTTTTAAGTGTGTGTGTGTGTGTGTGTATGCGCACACGCGTGCCTTTGTGTTTACATCTGCCTGTGTAGTTATACTCGGCTCTGAAAGTAGGATTGAGGAGTTAACATTCCAGTCGCTTCCTTTGTTTGCGATTGCTTACAAAAACCCATCGAAATGGTATGAATCTATTTCTTTTCCTAAGAGATAAAATTTACTCGCAGGATAAATTCGTAGCTTTGGCTGGTAACCAGTCATGTATTAATAGTTATTTGCTACGCAATCCGCGGAAAGCATTTTCACTATAATGCTGGTCTTGACAAACGACTTTTGCACAATACATTCCCCATATATATATATATTATATAAAAAAGAAACAAACGGTGTACAAGCACAAAACGTCGAGTACCGGTTAGAAAGAAAAAAAAACAGACATTAAAATTATTGCTAAAATGTACCCTGATATCTGAACAAAGGAGAAATTCCCGAAACAATAGTGACAGCAACTTTCACATCGTTTCCCAAACAAGGAAACGACAATACCAACAGTGAAATTATAGACAAATTTCTCTCACAGGCTGTTTATATAAAACATCGTTTATTGTGGTAATTAGAATCGAAAACATTAGTGAATTAGCCTTTTAAAACAAGTATAATGCATAATCTTGTTCCGTTGGAAAGCCTTAAAGAGAAGTTTTAGTATAAGAAAAGAATACACGACTATTGTATTTTTTGAATTGGAAAAGGTTTACAAGTCTACCTGGATATTTGTATCATAAGAAATATTCATTAACTCAGACTGAAAGGTAGGCTAGAAGCATTCATTAAGAACTTTATTTTGAATATAATATTTTATGTCCCGTTTCGAACTGTCCAGTCTGAACCAAAAAACCTAGAAAAAGGATTGTCACAAACAAGTATATTGTCAGTCACTCTGTTCAGAATTAAAATAAATATCATTGCTAAAGGCTTCGCCTCCTTTAAATGGATTAATGTACACAGATAATTTTACTGTATGTTACCTATCTTAAAAATATCCACATTCTAGAAAGAAAACCGAAGTTATGCATAGACAATATTAACAAATACGACATACGAAATTTTCGGCACCCCACATAAGCATGACCCAACAGAGTCTCCCTGACAGCAATATCCTGATCCTACTCGGCCTTATCATATCTTCCGATCGCAAGTGGAATCATTACATTGAATCAATAGCTAAATCCACGTCTAGGAAGGTTGGCTCACTGTGTCGGGCCAGGAGGTTTTTTCCGCACTAATCAATCTTGCACATACACAAATCAACTATCCGTCCGTGCATAGAATACTGCTGTCATATATAGTCAGGCGTTCCTGCTGTTCGTCTTAGTATTCTGGACAGGCTCCAAAGAAGAATCTGTAATGTGATAGGTCCCGACTTGAAGGCTGGACTTCAGCCACTTTCTCACCGGCGGGATGTGGCTTCCTTCTGTCTATTCTACAAATATTTTCATGTTTACTGATTCGACGAACTTAAGTCACTGGTGCCCGCACCACAATAATATACTCGTACAACCAGACTGGCAAGAATGTCACACCAATTTACAATTAGATCAACAAAATGCAGGAGTCAATTCTACTCCATCAGCTTCTTACCTTGCACTTCTCGCCTGTGGAATTCCCTTCCATGTACTTGCTTTCCTGACGGCTACAATCTCCAGGAATGTAAATGCAATGTAAATGCCCATTTTCTATTCACTTGACTCCAATTCTTTCTATATCACCCTGTGTATAATGTTCTTTTCCTTTCTCCCTAACTTCACAACTGTCTTCGCACCTGTGTTTCCACCCTTCTCTTCCACTTTCTCTGATACACCCTGTGACTGGATTGTTTTTTTTTTTTTGCTCTCTTCCTATCCAAATTTTTATCTAGTCCCCTGCGCATCAATGACAGTACCACCTAGCTTAGGACGAAACGATTAAAAAAATATATCTCAAAATAATTAACCTCAAAATCCGAGAAATTTTGTGCCTGGTATTTGAAGCAATTAGAACATTCCCGCTCGTATGTTTGTATGTAGACGAAAACGAACTTTTGCGAAACATATACAGGTTCAAAATGACCTAACAATAAAAGATAATACTAAAAACAAACCTCTTTTGTGCTGCATATAATATCACATATATTCTAAAATACAGAAATTTCTTCCAACAAAACGAGAAAATCATAAAAGCTTTAGATTCTAGATGAAGCCCATCATTGAAAAAGCAGAAATAACTCGTTCTAGAATACATAATGCAATCATTTTAAATATAAAAACGTGGGTTATCTGAAATAAATGTAAAATTATATAAACGAGATATACAAATATACATCCACTTACATTCCAAGAGAAATTAGAAAAAAAATAAAAATCAATTATGCTAAACATTCATATACCTTCATGGATGAATCAACATAGACAAATGAAAATGTATGCCAAACACAGTATGACAAGAAAAAAGGAATCTGCCGAAGTAAACGTCGATACTCAATGCTTAGAATTGAGTAATAAAGCTAGTCATTCAATTCATCTCCAGAAAGCAAAATAATTTCTTAAAAGAATACGTAATGTTTTGTGAATCCATAGCTAAATCCGCAGCTAGGAAGGTCGGTTCCCTGTGTAGGACAGGAAGATTTTCCTGTCTGAAACCATCCTGCACATCTATAAATTTACCATCCACCCGTGCATTGAATACTGCTGCCACATCTGGTCGGCTGCCCCTGCTATTCACCTAGGGACCCTTGACAAAATCCAGCGGATAATCTGTAATATGATCGATCCCGACTTGGCAGCTTAGATACAGTGACTTTCTCAACAGTGTAATGTAGCTTCCCTGCGTCTACTTCTACAAATATTTTCACAGCTTTTGCTCCGAAGAACTTAGCTCAATGGTGCCCTTAAGTATGAATTTACTCGTGCAACATAATTAGCAACTATGTCCCAAACTTTTACTCTGAAACTAATAAAATGTAAACGCAACTATTACTCCCTAAGATTCTTTTTCTCGCACTTCCCTCTTGTGGAATTCACTTCCATTTACTTGCTTCTCCAAGAATTTAAATATAAAGTCAATAGTCATCTTCTATCTCAGTGACTTGGATCCTCTCTCTCTCATGCTCCTTTTTTCCGGCCACTTCACTCTAATCTGTATTTTCATCCTTCTCTTACCCACTTTCTGACACTCCCCTTAATCTGTTTCTCATTTTCATAAGTTTCCTCCTTTGTAACACCATGCGCCCCAGTGGCAGTAAACTGCCTTGCTTGGGGCGATATGATTTTAAAAATTGCCATCAGTTATATAGCAGCAATGAAAAAGAATGGCAACCCATTGCGGGTGAAATTGATTTGCAGGCTGGGTTTATTATCTATCAGCAAAGATAGTGTGCTAAACTTGATCCGTAGTCAAATAATAATTAGAGAAAATAACCCAACCTGATATAGTCGCAAGATCTCTGTAAAATGAATCCCTTGATAATCGTTTCAAACTTCCTTTTACTTCTCTGAAAAGTTAATTAACAATTCGACAGAAATGACAGAAGCAGAAGACAAACAACGCAAATAATATTCTTTGCACAATCAAATGTATCCTGGGTGAATGGACACTGCATTCTTTCATACTTGCTGAAAAACGAAGATCAGATAACATGTACCATGTGCCAAGCATCATTCATGGTTAATCAAATGTACTCACTTAGCACATGCATGATATTAATACTGCAAAGAAAGCAACATAGAAAATATTTAAAAATACAGAAATCATTGAGATAATGCCTCACCTTGAAATATTAGAATTATTCTAACATTAATAAGAGCCACAATACATCAACTACAAACTATATACAACTAGCAGTATATGCCGGAGTTGCTCGGGTGTAATGAAAGTTTTAAAACTAATCCATGGTCCTGGAGCTCAGAACCAGCGGAAAAAATATTTGTGTGAAGTTTGGTGAGAATCGGATAAAAATTGTGAATTTGTATAAAGGACATACAAACAGATAAACAGACACACACACAAGCATATTGCCTTTTATATATATATATATATATATATATATATATATATATTATCGATCTTCTGCACTATTGTAAGAACTGCAACCTTGAAACTTCTGATTATCGTTTCTTATGTCTTTGTCTATTAGTGTATCAAATTTGATTAAAATCGGACCACTCCTTCTATTACCCGATTTTTTCGATTATCGATTTTCGATATTTATCGAGGTACCTCGACACAAAACCTAACTAGGAACATTTGCAGATGCTTATAGTACAACTGTGTAAATCTTCAAGAAAGTCGGTTCATCTTTTTCGGAGTCTATAGGTAACACACTCTCACACAGACAAAGTTCTATTTATAAATAAGTTTAGATTTTGATTTAGATGTTTGATCTGAAAATAATGTACATAATATTTATATTTGAAGGCATTAAAATTACCTTAAAATATTTAGATTTCTAAAATTAGATATCTCATTGAATTTGATTTGCCGTTAAACAAAATCCACCAAACCAAGCCAATGTAGAATCATGTTAATGTTTTAAGTTTCGTGACACAATGCAAAAGGAATTCGTTGTCATGGAATACAATTACAGCTACTAAAAATTGTCAACCATTATTGAAATTTTATAAACTATTTTGTCAAGGTTAAGAAATTTAAACTCTCTCAACATGGTGAGCTACGTTTAAAACTGCATCACAGAGAACATTTGGAAATATAGTTTTGTAGCTGAAAGCTTTATTTTGTTCATGCGTCCGTGTTGTGGACAGGGATTATTGTAACCTACAAAACAAATGCTAATTAATTACATAATTCGCTAAGTTATAAAATAATTTTCATGGAAGAAACGTAAAGTTGCTTTCTTTTGTCTCACTTTCCTTCCATCCGTCCTGTGAGCTTAAGGTTTGCCAAGCTCTCTATCCTCATTCTTCTTCTTCTTCTTCTACTTCTTCTTCTATGTGCCCTGTTCCTCCAGGACGTAGGCGATCATGGCTCCCTATCCTTTGTGGCTCTTAGTATGTTTGCTCCTGTTGCTCCTGGCAACCCCCGTTCCGTCATCCACCTGATCAGGCCCTGCAAATATGTTATCCGCTGCCTTCCTCTGTCTCTCCTTCCTTCTATCTGTCCAGTCAGTATCAGGTTCTCCAGGCTCTCCTTCCTCATTGCATGTCCCAGGAACTTCAGTTGTCTCTTCCTGATGCTCAGCATCAATTTCCTTTTTGTTGCCATTCTTTCTAACACCTCGTCGTTGCTTGTATTCTCAGTCCACGATATCCGTAGCATCTTTCTGTAGAACCACATTTCGGCCGCTTTCAGTTTTGTCCTCATTTTCGATGATATTGTCCAGCATTCACAGCCGTATTGAAGAACTGACATCACGTACCAATGCACTCTTTTCTTCGTTTCTATTGAGATTTTCTTCATTACATGTCCCTAAAACTTCAGCTGTCTGTTCCCGATGTTAACTATCAGTTTTCTTTTTTGTGTAAATACTCTCTAAACCTTGACGCTGCTCGAATGTTTCATCCATCGTATCCTCAGCATCCATCTGTAGAACCATATTTCGGTTGCTTCAAGTATTTCCTTCATCAGTGATTAGATTGTTCAGCATTCACTGCCATATAGAAGGACAGGCATCACATAACAATCCGGTGGTTTTTTCTTTGTTACCAGCGAAATTTTTCCTGTCTCTTAAGACTCTATTCAGCTTCTGGAATGTATCACTGATCATGTCAATACGCCATCAGATCTCCATATCGATTTTCCTTCCTCTGCAAGAACACTTCCATGGTATTTAAATTTCCGCACCTGTTTGATTTTGATATCCCTAAATTGAACAGTTAGGATAGCTGAAAGTATTTGCAAATATTCCAGAAATATTAATGTGAGCCAGTGCACAGACAGATGTTTGGTTCAGTCTTTCTAATCAAATTGAGAAATGAAAGGTTACTTTATATTTCTAAATATTTTTACACTAATGCAGATTCCACCCAGTATTGTATCCTTAGACTTATGTTGCATCTCATTTTTCATCAACCACTTTCCCGATGGTATCAGTTCTCGGCTCGGAGTCTATGCAGATAACACTTTTATTTGCTCCTACCTTAATCGAAATTTACATAGATACTGTAAAGTCAAACTGGAATATGATGTAAAGATAACGTATAATCTGTTGTTCGATGGAGCAAAATATGGCTCAAAACTTTTCCCGTCTACTCATCTTAAAAAGACTTACGGCCATATCACGTTGAATACACCAGTTCTCGCTCAATCACCGAAGTTAATCAACGTTGAGCCTGGTCAACCGCTGGGTGACCGCTTGGGAATACCAGGTGCTGTAAGTGTTTAGTGACGGATGTGCGTTGTGGTGCAGTGGATGGGGAAGGGGAAATTGGTAAACCGTGTTCGAATTCTAGTTGAATACCCAGCATTCATTTAAGCACTGGTACCCTTAGGAAATAATAGGGTAGGACTTGGGGACATAGCCGTTAAAAACAAATCCCAATGAATCTTGATATTCGAAAAGAAAATAAGTATTACTAGACACAAATCTTATATAAAAAAACAACAACAATAAATTGTTGAAAGAAAAAGGTATTGCCAGCATTAAATAAATAAAATTTAGTTGGCCCGCCGAGGTTGATATGCCATAAAGAAATACAACCAACCAATCATCTTAAAGAACCTATTTTGTCACTGACATGATTTGGAAAGATAACATTGATCTTATTCTTATGTCTACTGTTAGAAAACATAGTTCATTGTGTCGGGCTAGACAATTTTACTAGCTCTAATCTAACTTGAACATTTGTAAATCTACCAATCATCCGTTCTTTGAATATTGTTAGCATATCCAGTTTGGTGATTCTGCTATGTACGTAGTTAGTACCATACGTTACACACTCTTTGGACGATAATGTCTTGAAAGAAACATTACTAACTTGGACAAATATCATCCCGCAGTAGGTTGCCATTGCTTCCTACGATAGACTGGTTGTCAGCCAAGACTATAGAATGCCATAACTGGATGGAAGAGACGGATTAATACCTTTCCCAAGAGTATTTGTTCGTAAGTGAATGCAAGTAATTTAACTAGATTTTGAAATCAGCTTCCCGATTTGTCGTTCTGAGACGATATGTAGGCAGTATAGTGTACTATATGTATGTAGAGTTTCTTTTAAAAATTAAAAGAATCTATAATGTTATCGTTCTTAACTTGGCACCCCAACTTCAGTCGCTCTCCTCCCTCGAGTCATTGCATTTAAATGTTTTATTAAATACAAATTTTCATGAGAGTTGTTCTAATGAACTTACGTTTGCTATACCGAATTTAAAAATTGAAGCGTTGAACTCGTTGGAAAAATAGATTTGAAAATTTTTCTGTTGAAATTATTTGATGTAACCGTAAGTTCTATGCTAACAATCACTTCTATAGGACTTCCTTATTGTAGAAATCTATGTCGAATTTTTGCTACCGAATTAGCTTTCATCGTCATTTTTAGTCTTATTTGTTCTGTTATTTTATTGTTTTCTCGATATATATATATGCTTTTACTCTGAATATTTTACATACAGTAAACCATAGCATGTTTTTAGCATTATCAGCAAATTTGGGGTAAAGTGATTTTTTCTTAACATCTAATAACATTAGACGTTTGCAAGCATTGCTCTTTCTTGTTTCATAAGCTTGTAAAGGGTTATATCTTACAATTCCATCGAAAAAAATAAAACTCAGTCGATAGTGTTTTGGTTTTGATATTAGGAATACTTTCATGTTTTTGATACTTATCACGTATTCTGTTGACGCGCAAAATAATTATCCATGAACTGTTACAATCTCATGCAAAATATAGAGTTTTTTTTATTGTTGTTTAAAAGCTGTTTCTGGTGTGCAAATAGTTCTGCTGTCGAGTGAAAGCTTACGAGCAACACAAATTCTGTCTTTAATAATTTTCCCAATTCAGTAATACATGATAATGCAAAACGCTGCCTGATATAAGCGAATATAAAATAATTTACAGTTTCGTAACATAAATGATTGGCTCTGCTTTTATTGCCTTGTCATTTATAGGTGCGAATTGCGTAAATATTTTCTAAGCAGTAAACTATTTTAAAAACTAATTTTCTTTCATTAAAAGATAAAATAACACAACATACTATTTCAATCCGTTCTGTTCAAGGAAATTTCAAGAATTTCTCGAAAGAAACAATCTACTCTCGTAGATTAGTAAAGTGTTATGTTCCATGTAAATAAACCTGATCGACATGCGCCTGATTAAATTCCCTGTAGGTTACCCGGATCGACATAAGCCTAATGATGCACAGGGGTAAAACATTGTGAAGGCAACAACAAAGAAGAGGAAAAATATTTATGTAACCATGTAAATAATGGTAACATCTCATTCCAGAAATATTTACATAATATTTTGTTTACACACACACACACACACACAAATATATATATATATATATATATATATATATATATATATATATATAGTGTATCGAAGCAGCAGATAATTTTCTAAACATATATTGTTAAATATAAGAGACAACGAATGTCTAATATGTTTAATCATGTTCTAAACATCGTATTTTGGCTTAAAATTTAAAAAAATTGTTAACTGTTTTTTTTTTTAAGAACGTTCTTAGAAAAAATGGTATACGGCAAAATCAGTTACTGCAAATCGCCTGACGACACCACTCATGCTAGAAACTTTGGTCGCGTAATAACTCGTTTACAACGGAATATATATATATATTAAAGTATCTGAATTAAAATACATATATATATATATATATATATATTTTAATTCAGATACTTTAATCCAAGTGAAAAAAGCAGGAAGGTAAATTCCAAAAACCCGACCCTAATTAATATTAAAAATTTATTTTTTTAATTTCTATATATATATTTTTAATTTCTATTATATATATATTTTAATTCAGATACTTTAATCCAAGTGAAAAAACCAGGAAGGTAAATTCCAAAAACCCGATCCTAATTAATATTAAAAATTTAATTTTTTAATTTCTTTGCAAATCTATTTAAAAAGGAAAATTAGACTGACTTTTCTCCAGTTTCTGAAAGGATTTTTCTGTTGCTGAGGTGATGTGTTATCCCCCGTGGGGATTTTCATATCGAAATGGTCATTCAACATCATTGAATTAATCCTTTTTTTAATTTATATATATATATATATATATATATATATATATATATATATTACAAGTTACAACTATAAGATATGTCTTACATATTTGGATATTTTTGTTAAGTTGACGATGCTATAAAGCAATAAATTGTAATGAGATATTTTTCATAATACGATTATCCTCATCTTTCTTGTTATTACCATAATTTTTATGCTGCTATGCGCTCAAGCCTTGATTCTGTGCACACTGATCCGATTAAGCGGCCGGAAAATTCGAACGCCAACTTTTAATTAATTTATGTTAATATAAGCTTTTCAATCCACTGTCCATTTTGAGGGGTATTTTGTCTTATTTACTAATGTGTTTTGCTAGTGTGGCTGAACCTGCCTTACCGAGCCAGATTTTCAGATTGTCCTTACTTTTGATTTTAACAAACTTATTTTAATAATATCTGTAAAAATCAACAATTTTAGCAAAAACATAAACTACTAATATTAAATTAATAAATAAAAAACAGACAATCTTTGACATTTTAATCAAATTTTCTAAATTATTCTATCATGTTACTAGGTATCTCCATTATTTTGTCCACCTCCTATATATAGTGGGTGACCATATTATATAGACATTCTCTTTATTTTTTAACCACAGTTTGACCTGAACATTTTAGAAATCTTATTAAAGTAATATGCACATGTGATTTAAATAGCTTTCAAACAGGCAGATAAAATAAACTACAGTGGTGGCCAGATAAGATATTCTTCTTACCTGGAATATTTCTCTTCTCATTTAGCTTCAACTTTAGCAGTATGAATGAGCATATATATATATATATATATATATATATATATATATATATAGTGCTGGAAATATAATGGAAATACTGTGAAATTATCAGGGTTCCATAAGATGTTGGTCATATATATATATATATATATATATATATATATAGTGCTGGAAATATAATGGAAATACTGTGAAATTTCCAAAAGTATTTCAATATGTGGTATGACCGTCTTTGGCAACAATTACAGTTTGAATTCTGGGTAGGATTGACTCATACAAATATTGAATTGTTTCTAGAGGATATTCTACCCATTCTTCAGCTAAAATAATCTCTAAGCCGTTTGATGATGAAATTAATGGATTTTTTCTAAAATAAACTATAAAAGTTCATTGATGTTGAGATCAGGAGACTGTGTTTGCCAAATAAAATGTTCTTCTTCCCCGCATTGCTTCTCTGGCCATTTAGCTACATCTTTAGCAGGATAAATTGGCGTATTTTTATCCTGAAAGATGGTATTTCCCTCCGTCTAAAACATGGCATGACATTGATTAATAAATATATTTAAATAGTACTGACTGTTGATTTTTATAAACTTAAATGACATATAAATAAATTACACGAAAACCAAATGTCATCAGCAAACGGAGGAGCCCAAAATGACATTTAGAGATTTGGGAGACGGAACTGAAGCAAGTACCAAAAAATGTAAGTAATTGGGAAGTGTTATAATGGAAGAGAGAAAGTGCGACACTGGCATTCAAAGGCGAATTAGAATGGCCAATAACGCATTCTAGAAGCTGAGCACAGTATTAAGATAAAGGAAAATTTCGCGAGAAACAAAGAAGAGTTCTGCATTGCTATGTGGCGTCCGTCTTTCAGTGTGACAGAGATTACCGGACAATATCATCAAAAATGTAGAAAAAACTTGAAGCAACTAAAATGTTGTTCTATAGAAGGATGCTGCGAATATCATGGATTGAGCATGTGAACAATGATGAGCTTTAGAAAGGATGGTAACGAAAAGGATATTGATACTGAGCGTCAGGAAGAGACAGCTGAAGTTCTTGGGACATGTGGTGAGTAAAGAAGTTTTGGAGAATCTGATATTTACAGATCAGAAAGAGGGAAAAAGAGACAGCGAAAGCAGCGGATATCATATTTGAATGGCCTGAGCAGGTGGATGTCAAAGCTACCAATGACAGGGAGACGTGCAAAAGCTATGATCGTCTACGTCCTGACGGGACATGGCACATAAAAATTTAAATAATATTTTAAATAACAATAATATTAGCAAAAACATAAACTACTATTATTAAATTAATAAACATAAAAACAGACAAGCTATTAACAATTTAATCAAATTTTGAAATTAATATCAGGGTTCCATAAGATGTTGGTCATATTATATAGACATTCTCCTTTTTAAACACTATTTTAGTTGGTTGACCTGTACATTGGGGAAATCTTATTAAAGTATAATACACATGAGATTTAAATAGTTTTCACATCGGAAGACGAAAACAAACTACTTCTACTTCTACATTTACAGCTTTTTTTCTCGCACTATCCACCTGTAGGATTCTCTTCCGTATTGTTGCTTCCCAGACAGCTACAATCTCCATAATTTAAATTACATGTCATTTGCCATCTCTTATCCCCTTTATTCGCATCCTTTCCCTGACAACCCTTTTATCATGTTCTTCTCATTTTCCCTCTACTCTTTTCCCACCAGTGTTTTTATTCTTCTCTTACCCATTCCCTGACACTCACTGTAACCTGTTCCTCTTTTTAATCCCTCTTCTATAATGTAATTCCCTGCGCACCAATGGCAGTACAGCCTTGATCGGGGTGAAATAGTTATAAAAATATTCTTAGAGAATACGCGGATCTGTTTCAGATCCGCCTATTCTCTAATAATATGCTACTTCTTATATATATATATATATATATATATATATATATAGTATATTCCGTTTTTAAATGCTTGGCAATATTACTGTCTTCCTTTCAGAATATATTTACAACGCCTCTGGATCTTATTCGAAAGCATGCCTCGCGATTCATCAAGATCTACTTAATGCCGAGAGAAAGAAAATACTATTTTGAAAATATCACACTAGTGTTTGATATCAAACCATGTCTACAAAAGAAAATAAATTACCCATTGTGTTAGAATAAATATTACCTTTTATAAAGAAATAAGCTTAGAGATGTGATTGTAAACTGATGGAAGGTAAAATAATAAAATGAGAAAGAAAAACAAACTCCATTTACTTTCCAGAATCATTATAGATTTAAATGTCTTTTTGTAGTTCAGTAAAAACAGATTAGGGCCGACATCCTGTTTAGGGAGGGGAGTGTTTTATTCCTGTCAATTTTGAATTTTCGATTGTGAAGTCAAAACAGATGGTAATCAAGTGAATATAAAAGATGAAATATTTCTCTTATAAGGATTGACAAATGGGGATTTGAAATGACTTGCTATGATGGGATTCATTTGATAAATACAACTGAAAACAGAGATTGCTTTTGTATCAAAGCTTTTGATTTCGAGTTTGTGATTCTGAAAACAGTTTTCTGAGTGAAATTTGTTCATTCTTGGCACGTTGTGTTTTGAAGGTGTTTCAATCTTAATAAAACCATTTATGTATATAAACATGTTATTGTATCGGCGTTTGCGTTTCGCATGTGAGCCTCGTTTTAATTTTTTAAGATAAATATCCGATTTAAAATGATGTGTCAGAAAAGCTGAAATTGAGAATGTTCATTGGACGTGAAGTTAAGTTGAAGGGATTAACCGTACATATTTTACAATTTTATTTCATTGAAGTATATTCTAAAGAATTGTAAATTCTGTTTTTTCTTGTAAGAATTCGAATAGGTGAGTGATTAAATGTTAATAATTCATCCACAGCTCGGGGGATAATAGATATATTTCCATCATTTCTAAGTGTATCTGAGTGTAAATGAAAATAACAAACCCAATGGGAACTAAAACTCGGCTCTCCGATTAAAAATTATGAGTCATTGTTCATTACAACGTCCACACATATAAATGGAGAGATTCTTGTCTTCTCAAGCGGTCAGCCATCTGACCAAGAGAGACGTTGTTAGCTTCGGCGATTACACGGACCCTTTGTTTCAACATGATGTGGAGGTAAGCTAATTTTATAACAATTAACATAGATGTAATTCTGCCTGAACCGATATATATATATATATATTGTCATCCGCAGACAGACCTGTTTCGCCGTATCACAGCTCATCAGTACAGTTATACTCCGATTGCTTTTAACCCAGGATCGAAACCCGACCGAAATGGCGTCAGTCGGCGACTCTACCTCTGGGCTATGGGAGCTCGGTGGAAGTAGGCAGACTTTTATAAGATTTAATTTTCATTAACATCGAATGAACTTATATTCAAATCTATTAGACCGTCAGTTTGAAATATGCTTCACCTGATGTTTGCACAACGCAAGACTCCGTGTCGTGCAATAGATGTAGGATTATATATATATATATATACATAACAACTCTGTTCATACATTGAGCAATGTTTTATTAACACCTGAATAATAATATTATACATAGATACAACCTCTCATATGTATATTTATTTATTTACGTCAATATATATATATATATATATATATACACACACGCACATATATATATATATATATATATATATCCGCAGACAGATTTGTTTCGCTGTATGAGAGACTGTTAGACATGCGATTGCTTTTACTCTGAATTGTAAACCGACTGAATTAGCGATTCTACATCTGAGCTACGGGCGCTCGGTATAAGGACACATCACTTAAAAACAGCGACTATAAACGCCCTGATGTGAAATAGAATATACATAATAACAACAAAAATAATAAAAACAGAAAGAGAAATATCATTTGGTAACACCCATTTTTAACCAAATGATAAGTATCAAGTTAGAGCATAAACTTATAAAATTAATTTAAGAATACTTTCCAAAAAAACTTTCTTAGCAAAATGTTTAACAGAGACACTGTAATTAAGCTGTAACTGTAGAGATAACACTGAGATGATTTTCAAAATCAAACTCATAGAGTTTTAATCAGATATAATAGTCTAAACAATCAAATGTATCTTTAAAAACATTAACGATCAAAATAACAATAATGCCAACATTTGAAAACCTTACCGTAAAATGGAAAATATTTTAAAAATGCAGAACAATTAAATCTTTACATGAATCATTTTTTTATGTTTACAAGATACATTTCAAATTTTCAAGTTCCAAATAGTAACCTTAATCAATAGATATAGCGAAGGAACTTCTATTTTTCATGAACATCTATAACATACCCTAAGATATAGTTATTTCCTTTCAATATAGTGAAAGCATAACATTCATTTTAAATTTTAAAATTTATAATATAGTTAAAATTTTAAAATTGTAAATTTTTAACATAGATAAAATATATTTATTATTTAAACTACATTAAAAATTAAAAAATTATTTTAACATATAGTTAACTGTTTAAAATATAGTTAATATGTAGTTAATTTTTTAGAATATAGTTAATTTTTTACATTAAAAAAAATGTAATTTTTCTTAATATAATATAACTAGACATCTACAATCTATTCTCTAGAATATAGTGATCGATTCTCTCACTTTTTGATTACTTAATTTGTTGCAGCTTAACTTATATATCACCTAGTGGGTATCCACATATGTTTGACGTGCAGTGTATAAAAAATTTCGAGATGAATAAGAAAATCTAGTAACTGATTCGCAATGACACGTGATAATTATTCACATTTCCAACATTGCAACATATATATCCAAGTTCGTTTTATGATTCACGTGGAAAATGTCTGGGTGTTATGTCATTTGAAGTCTATCTTCCTTTACTCTTACAATAAAATTTCTCTGATTATGACCTGATTTCATATTGGTTAGCTGAGATAAACCACTTAAAATATGGCCCAGGGAAGCACTCCCACTTCAGGGCAGTCTATGTTCGCCTCCGTGTTGATTCTTAGGCTCTGGAGAAAGATGAATGAAAGCATAACGTCAACATCACTAGTGATTACTCCAAACATTTTCAAAATGACCATTAGACTCATCTATTTTCGGATCCAATGCAGTATCCACATATTGACACCCAAACCCTCTTAAACGTTTGTAATAGAGATTCGAGAGCAAATTATAAGTAGTACATCTGTAATATAACAATCTGGCCCCACCCGAGAAAGTGATGCAAGCGATGGTGTTTTCCATCGGTGAAGGGGGCGGCGAAGCGACAAGACAGGTGTTTGTGAAATACATCCTGTCGAAGCCGGAGCGGATGTCGTTTTGACCTTATTTCCGACAGCGGCGGAAATGGCTACAGAGGCAAACAGATCAGGTGCCTCTTAGAATTACGTGGGCGTTGCGTGGGCGAGGCAAAAAAACCGGAAGGAAAGTCCCGGTTCTAGAGGACTATATAAAGACCTCGACACACGGATTCGCCAGTAGCAGAGAACGGCCGGTGGAAGCAGAGAGAGACAACACAGGCAGACTACACTCCCGTCAGCCATTCTAGATGCGCCCTCACCCTCCCGTTCTCTATTCCACACAGTTCGTCGTCATTAATAAAAATATAACCTTATATTTTTATATATGCGTGTTTGTTGTTTTGTCGTCGTACGGCGATATATAACATACGCAAATTGGTGCCCAGTGACTTGCTGTTTTAAAACAACAACAACAAAACAGATAGATACGATCTTGGTTACCACGGCGACAATTGAAATTCGACGGAATTAAAAACTACCAGATAGAAGACGAAAATAGTAAACAACAGGACGACAGCAGCGAAAGGTAGGTGACTTTTGATTCGATCTTGTGTGTGTTCTGCTCTTGTTCATAAGTTATATTTAAAAAAAAAAAAATGGAACAGCATACTGAGAATTGAGAAATGTGGCTTGTTCGGTGTCGAACACTTTAAGGGGAGAATCTTTTTTAAAAAATATACAGCCATTAGCATGCAAAGAAGATGGTGGTTGTAGTGCTTGGTTGGAGGATATGGAGAGGTATTTTCAAGTTGTGTGCGTGGCAGAAGAAGACAAGTGTCAGGCAGCTCTTCTCACAACAAGGGGAGCTGTTGGACACTATGTATATAGACTAATTTCTAATAACCCACAACTCACATGGAAGGAGTTAAAAACTTCTTTAAAGGAATATTACGGATTGGTTTTAGACCCCGACGCACGGTTAGTCGAATTAGTGAACATTAGGCAGGGTAGAACGGAGGGGGTGCAGGACTACATGCAGAGAGTAGTACGCCTAGCGGAGGGCGCATATGTTGGGGTTGACGGGAGGAATGAAGTAGTTACAAAACAAGTCCTAGGATTTTTTATAAAAGGTCTAAGGGATCGGGAAATAAAGATGGCAGTTATGAAGGATGAGCCACAAACACTGGAGGCTGCCTATCAGAAAGCGTTATCTGAGTTGAGATGGAAAATTCGACTCGACGCAAACTCTGAATACGAAGAGGAGCCTATGGAAATTTGTCACTCTCGGAGACGGGTACCGATAGAAGCCGTAAGCCCCGCTAAATCTAATAATAATAATGATAATAATAGGAATAAGAACAATAGAAAAGTTGGGACTCGTGAGCGGGAGAGGAACGGGAGCGTTGTTAGGTGTTGGAATTGTGGGAAAGAAGGCCACATAGCGAAATTTTGTAGACACGCCCCGGGAAACGGCAGAGGTCCGTTCGTGCGACGCCCAACGAACGGAACAAGACGGTACCAACGCACATAGTTGGTAACATGGGCGCGCCAAATTCCATCTTTATTAGAATAGAACGTAGACCTTATAGGGCATTGGTAGATACGGGAGCAGAGGTATCGGTTATAAGCTGTAGGGTATTTAAAAAATTGCGACTGGGACTTGAACTGCAAAAGAGGGACATTAAACTTCGAACTGCGAATGGATCCCCGTTATACGTTGAAGGCTTTTGTCGTCTACAGGTCCAGATAGGAAGTAAGTCCATAACCCATGACTTTTTAGTCGTGAAAAATCTCAATAGAAACGTTATACTTGGCCGAGATTGGCTGATGCAGAACGGGGTGAGAATGTATTTCGATTTGGGGGCATTGAAGATTGGTGAAGAATACGTGGCATTAGAGGAGGATGTTCATATTTCCTCTATTGTTTGGTTATCTCAAAAAGTAACATTAAGACCTCAACACCTGCATGCTTGTCTGGGATTAACCAGGCTGAGAAATGGACGTGGCAAAGAATATGAAATCGAACAGCTGAGTAGTGGATATGTTAGCAACTTATGTGGTATATCAGTAGCCAACGCAGTTGTAAAAATGGCAAAGTCTCGTAAGTTTCAGTTGCTGATAATGAATAACACTAACCAGACAATCACTTTGAGACGGGGGTGTCCGCTGGCTAAATTGGAAAGGGCAGGTAATATTACTGAAATTACTATGCCCGATAAACAAAATAATAAAAGTCCTGATGCAGATTTGGAACAGGTACATGTATCGGAGGAATTCAAGCCTGAAATTAACAAATTTCTAAAAAGAAATAGGGACATGTTCGTTAGTGACGACAAAAACCTGGGCAGAACCGATACTGTGGAGATGCGTATCGATACTGGAACGCATGAGCCCATAAGAAAACGCCCATATCGCACACCCCTCAAACAAAGAAAGACAATGGATTCAGCAATCGACGAAATGATGCAGGCAGGTGTAATTGAGAGATCCAATAGCCCGTGGGGTTTTCCAGTAGTTTTAGTAGAGAAGAAAGACGGTGGTAAGCGATTTTGTGTAGACTTTAGAGCACTTAATAAGATTACAAAGAAATATGCTCGACCTCTTCCTGTCATCGATGATATACTGGCATCACTTGGTTTGGCAAGGTACTTTTCGAAGCTTGATTTAAAATCAGGGTACTGGCAAGTTAAGCTTCATGATGATGACAAAGAAAAAAGTGCATTCACCTGCCACAAGGGTCTGTTTCATTTTAATGTTATGCCATTTGGACTTGCAAACGCACCCGGCATCTTCCAGGAATTAATGTCAGTTGTTTTACAGGGACAGGAAGATTTTGCTCTGGCATATTTAGATGATATTCTGATATTTTCAAATACGGTGGAAGATCATTTAAGACATATAGACACAGTCTTGAGTAGTCTACGTAAGCACAACCTTAAACTGAAGCCAGCTAAGTGTGAGTTCTTTAAGAAAGAGACCCAATACCTGGGGTTCAATATAAGTGAAGAGGGAATACAACCAGACCTCAATAAAGTCAAGGCTATAAAGTCAGTTTCTACTCCAACCACTGTTAGGCAAGTAAGAGCTTTTATCGGGATGACCTCATACTATCGCCGCTTTATTAGAAATTTCTCTGATATGGCCGAACCGCTGGTCAATTTGACAAGGAAATATGCACGATTCCAATGGGACGAAGCTTGCCAAACCGCTTTCGATACACTAAAAACGAAGCTCGCGGAGATGGTAACACTAGCCTATCCCAACCCAAATAAGGCGTATAGGTTATATACTGACGCATCCGATCAATCGATTGGCGCATGCCTATCCCAGGTGGTGTACGATAAGGAAAATAGGAAGGATGTAGAAAAACCAATTTATTTATTGTCCCATAAATTAAGTGACACACAAACGAGGTGGTCAACTATAGAGAAAGAGGCTTATGCCATACACTATGCTCTTCAAAAACTGAATCACTACCTGCATGGCGCAACATTCACAATATACACTGATCATAGGCCCCTGGAGCACTTACTTAACTCGCCCATACAAAATAAGAAGATACAGACTTGGGCTCTGAGCATGTCTGGCTACAATTGCAGCATACAGTATCTTAAGGGTAAGGATAATGTTTGCGCGGATCTCTTATCACGCGCTGTTGATGTGAACGAAGACCATATTGCTTCTCCAGTAAATATAGATGATAGAAATTACTTGGTTAGTGTTATAAACTCCAACCTAATGGAGCCGGAAGAATTAGCAGCCCATAAAAATGTCGGAAATTCATCAGAGGCACCCGAACGGCCCACATTGAAAGGAATAGACATAATCAGGGAGCAAGAATCAGACAAAAACATCTTAGACCTGAAGATTAGATTACGAAATGGTAGGGCTACCAAAGCAGAACAGAAGAGACATATAGTAATGGATGAGGTGGTGTACTATTTGTCTCAACCTGATGATGAACCCCTCATCAGGCTGTATGTACCATCTCACCTTAGAAAAATGGTGCTAGTTCAATACCATGATGACAGTGGCCATATGGGGGTGGATAAGACATTCCACTCAATAAAACAAAAGTATTTCTGGCCTTGTTTACTTAGAGAAATAAATGATTTCGTAGGTAAATGTATCCCGTGTCAGACCGACTTTCCAGTGCACAAAAATCGACACCAACGTGTGGAATCAGACGATGAGTCTGATGTTCCATTAATGGAGCGTCGCGTCATGACGCGACGTAAAATGGCGAATAAAAACGTGTCAACTATTGATAGTGATGATAGAATCGGTGGTATAAATAATGTTTCATCCACGTTCGAGGATGATTGCTCAAAGTGCGAAACGTCTGGATCTACTCATATAGATCAGTGTTTTTCTAGGGAATTATTTTTATTTATTATTGTTTTTTTTTCGTCTTTTGGTCGTCTTTGATTTTTTTTTTTTTCGTCACTTAATTTGTGTAAATAATTTTGCTATTCAAGGGTATTTTTGACTAATGTTAAATAGCATCACGGTTCAATTATTTCCATTAGTTTTGTCTTGTAGAAGATTTAAATTTCTGTCTTCGAGAGATTGAATTCTTAACGGTTTGGCAAGCGAACGCAAGCAACATAACTCGACTATATTCTGTAAAAAGCGGTTTAATTTCTATTTTTGTCTTCAGAAATTGAATTAAATCAACTTTACAGTGTTAGCTGCTTGTGGTAAGTCAACCGGGATTCAGTCCATTTTTCAGTCTGTTTTTGTGAAATTTCTTGGAAATTATTTTTATTTATTATTGTTTTTTTTTCGTCTTTTGGTCGTCTTTGATTTTTTTTTTTTCGTCACTTAATTTGTGTAAATAATTTTGCTATTCAAGGGTATTTTTAACTTTTACTAAGTTAAAACTTTGTAAACCTCAGTCACTTTTTCTTTGTTTTTTTTTTGTTTTTTTTTTCTTCTTTTTTTAATTGGAGTAGATAGTTTCTACTATCGCCCGGTCTCACACTCCACCCCCTTCTTTTGAATGAGTTTAGAGGTGATCACCTTGTTTCTTGTTTAGGAAGGGGTTCCCGGTTCATCCCCTTTCTCTGGTCTTGGTGTTAGTTCAGCTGGAAGCTCTTTGCAGTTACGTAGTATGGTGGCAACGTCTTTACATTCTGAGGGTACCGGGTTGGCAGTTTCCTGGTTGCTGCTTCCGACTGTTAGTTAGGAGCCCGAACTCTTGCGTAGCGTCTTGAGAGGCTGCTCTGATCAACAGTTGAATAATACCGGGGTTCTTGTAGTGCCATATCGCGCATGGACGGGCGTCCCTGCATGAACGTTCGGTGGGCAACCCCGAGGCCACATTATGTTGTAGGCCGCGCCAGTTTCCATCCTTCACAAGTTGCAAATGATTGACCGACTGATTCTATTCTAAGACCACTCCTTAACTGAATTACTATGGAAAAAAGCAAACATAATAACAAAACTAAACCAGCTCATTTGAAAACGCCTAAACATGTCTGCATCTCTTTCACTAACATACGCGGCATCCGCACCAACTTCCCCAGCGTAGATTCTTTCCTCCATAATAACTCACCTGATATATTAGCCCTAAGTGAAACTAATCTTAACCCTTTTATCCCCTCATCTGAGTTCTGCGTTCCTGGCTACCTTCCCCTCTTCAGGAAGGACTCCAATGTTCATATGCATGGGCTTGGTGTCTATGTCAGCGAACACCTTCCTTTAGCTAGGGTGTCATCTTTAGAATACCCAGATCGTTCTTTCATGTGCTTCCGCCTCTCACTTCTCAGCTCGATTAGCTATCTCTTCTTTCTCTACCGCTCTCCTTCCTCCCCTGACTGTTCGTTACTTGACATCATTTCTGACAATATTGACAAAGCCATTTCTACACATCCCTCTGCCCATGTATTCGTGTTTGGTGACTTTAACGCCCACCACACCAAGTGGCTGAAGAACGCTGTCACTGACGCTGCTGGTGTCCACACCATGAACTTTTCAATCACCCAATCCCTTACGCAAGTAGTGGACTTCCCCACGCGTTTCTCCGACAACCCTAACGGAAGGGACTCACTTCTAGACCTCTGCTTCACTTCCATCCCAGACTCTTGCACTACCAGACAACTCTGCCCACTTGGAAACTCTGACCACACTGTAGTGTCCGTCAATATTTCACTCCACTCCCGCCCGACCCATGAAACCCAGACAAGTAGAATATCATACTGCTATCAAAGAGCAGACTGGGATTCGTTCCGAGACTTCCTCTGTGACATCCCTTGGAACAACGTCTTCAGTCTTCCCATCGAAGAATGTGCATCCGAGGTCTCCTCCTGGGTTAAGGCTGGCATCGATGCCTTCATCCCTGCTAGGAAATTCCAGCTTAAATCTCATTCGTCTCCATGGTTCTCACCCGCTTGTGGTGACGGAATCCCAACCATAGTCTTAAAGAAATGTGCCCCTGAACTCTCCTCTATCCTTTCTAAGCTCTACAACCTCTGCCTATCTGCTTCCTGCTTTCCTGCCTGTTGGAAATCTTCCTCTATAGTTCCTATATTTAAAATCACTGGAGAACCCTCTGACCCTGCAAATTACCGCCCTATCAGCCTTCTTCCGATCTTTGGCAAAGTGTTCGAAGCCATTATCAACGCCGAGGTGGTTCAGCATCTCACAGCACATAGGCTACTCTCGGACAAGCAATATGGTTTCCGCTTCACCAGGTCTACTGCTGATATGCTAACGACCATCACCGAGTACATATACCAGGCACTCGACAGGAATGGCGAAGCTCGAACCGTTGCATTGGATATATCTAAGGCGTTCGACAGAGTTTGGCATGCTGGCCTTCTATGTAAACTGCGGAGCTATGGTATAACTGGACATTTGTTTGAACTAATCCAGTCATTCCTCTCTAACCGCACAATGAAAGTGGTATTAAACGGACATGCCTCTCAGAACTACCATACAAACGCAGGTGTCCCCCAAGGCTCCATCTTAGGTCCTACACTCTTCCTGATATATATTAATGATCTCCCTGATTCCATAAGAACCCAAATAGGTTTGTACGCCGATGACACCACAGTTTACTCTCGCCTCCAACAAAAATCTGGTGTAGGTGTCAAAGCTAAACTCGCAGCCGAGATTGAAAAAGACCTCCAATCCATATTGGACTGGGGTAAGAAATGGCTAGTTTTATTTATTTGTAAAATACAAATTGTGGCTCAAGGCCGAAAGGTGGGAGGGGGAAGAAAAACTCGGGTTGGTCTTCAGTACTCTATCCTATACCTAGCTAATCAGAATCACGACCCATACATGCGTTACAATGGTTCTCATTCACCATAAGAATTTGTCCATCACCACTCTTACTTATCATGCACCAAAATGTCGCAAAAAATAACATACCGAGGACCTACAAAACGCCCCAAGTGTGTATATAAAAATTTGTGAATATTTACAATAGTTTGCAAAAATAACTTTAAAAATTTTTTTCATGAAATGGAATGTCATGATGGGCAGGGGTATGAAGAAAACAAAAAGTTCCCAAAACATAAAACAATTCAAATAAATGCATATACATCATGTTAGTAAGACCCAAACACACCCTCAAAAAATAAAGAGGCCGCTGTATTCTGCCTTGAAGGACAAAATCAAGGAGCTCTCTTCCTAAAGGGGGACTGGAGAGGCTGGGCAAAAAAATAAGTTGGACTGGAGAATATAAGACTGACCCAGCCGAGAATCAAAAAAAGGGGCAAAAATAACAGTGGGCAATGGGAATCTCGAACTGGGTCATAACAAAAGCAATGGAGCCGGGAACAGGCTAGGACAAACACATGCACTCACATTAACTAGGTACACAAAAGAACTTCTTACCTAAACCACGGGAGGGGTTCCAACGGAATCCACCCCGATGCGCCTAGCAGATCTAGAAGAGAAAATCAAGGCTAGCCCCGGTCACGCGAACCAGGCTCGCTGCATTTATCCACCTTTCACCGAAGTCTGTCGGGTGCAGTCGTTTCCGTTCAGTTCTAATCTTCATTTTGAGCTGGTGCTCAAAATATCGGATTAGATCCTGATCCGAAAGACGGCCTCCCCGCAAGACTTCCTCCAGACGCGTCATCCAAATCACCATTCTAGCCGTGGCCAGTAGCGACAGAAACACCATCCGTTTCACTCCAGAGTACGGGGGCGACACATTGTCCACAGCGTATGCGCGATCAATGAGCACGAGCTCCCGCGGCGCGATACGAGCAGTCAACTCGCCGACACGCTCCCACAACGGGCGAACGCGCGAACAATGGAAGAAGGCGTGCGCAGACGTCTCCTTGATTCCAAGGTTGCAACGTTCACAATCTGGCAAATCCGCCAGGCCCATTGCGAAACGCTTGTCATTGAGCGACAAGCCATTCCGAGCCAATCGCCAGGTGAGAGAGAACTCAGAGTTGCTGAGCCAATCCGCACCCGGCGCCCAAGACCAATGAGAGCGGTACTCCACTCTCGACATGCCGAGCTTACTGCACAGCTTATCCTTCACGGCACCCTCCACTAGTCCCCGATAGAAGATTTTCCTAGGCTGTGAAAGGTCACTGGACCGTGGAATGGCCTGCAAGGCCGCCAGACATTCGAGCAGGAATTTCGGTCGCACCCAAGGCCTGACGGTCAGCCAAAGGGTCGGGGGGGTGATGGTAAGGCAAGGGAACATGTCCCTCACTACCCCCGCAAGCAACCGATCTTCCTCCAACGCGCGCCTGAGAAATGCCAACCTCGAAGCGAGCACGTGGCTCCTCAAGTGTGGCATTCCCAGACCCCCTTGACACGGACGGAGGCAACAGGCTCCTTTGCTGACCATGTGTTTGCGTCCTCTCCACAGGCAGGAGAATAGCAAACGCTCGAGCGCCTTCTCATGATCATCGCAAAGGGGAAGTACTGACAGTCGGTAAAGGATCATGGGAAAGAGGTATGTGTTACACACCTCCGCCAAGCCCTTCACGGAGAGACCCCGTCGACGCCAAATCTTGACCGACGCGCCGACCTTTGCCAGTACTTCTGACCAGTTTTTCTCCAGCTGTAAGTCCGGACCGAACCAAACTCCGAGGATTTTGACCGGCCCGTCCGTCCAGCCGAAGGGCCCCGGGAGGGAAACACCCTTCCAGGCACCTAACCGCAAGCCGGATGACTTGTCGCAGTTAATTCTGGCCCCTGTCACCTTCTCGTACCGTACAAGCGCCTGTTGTACCGCCTCTATGTCCCTGCGGGAGGACACAAAGGTCGTTACGTCATCGGCGTACGCGGAAACCCTGGCTCGAGCTCCACCAGGGACGGCGATTCCACGTAGGACCGGACTGTGCGTCTCGTCCCTTAGCCGGCGAAGTAGCGGCTCCAACGCCAGGACGTAAAGGAGAGACGACAGTGGACAACCCTGTCGGACCGACCTAGACAGCGCGAAAGCGCCCGACAGCTTCCCGTTCACCTGCACCACAGCCTGGGGGGAGCGATACAGGAGGCTAATCCAGCGGCTGAAGTCGGGTTTGAATCCGGCGGCCTGCAGGACAGCAGCCAGGTAGCCATGGTCAATCCTATCAAATGCCTTGGACTGATCCAAATTGATCAGCGCGGCCTCATCGTCGTCTTCTACACCCTCTACGATCGTGCGAATCAAGTGCAGGTTGCTCTGAATTGTTCTCCCCTTCACAGAACAAGTCTGATCCGGTTCCAACAGAGACTCGGCAACTAGCTGCAAGCGATTCGTCAGGATCTTGGCCAGAATCTTTAACTCTGTGTTTAGCAGAGTTATGGGCCTGTAATCGTCTAATTCCCTCCCAACCTTCTTGCCCTTTCTCAACAGCGTGATCACGCCCCTGGTGATCCGACCGGGGATGGACCCCTGCCGAAACCAGTGGTTGAACACGACAGCCAAGATCGGGACAAAAAGGTGCGACATCCTCAAGTACAATTCATAGGGCAAACCATCCAAACCCGGCGACTTGCCTCTGCCGACCTTCTTCAAGGCCACGTAGATTTCGTCCTCCGTAATCTCCCCTTCACAGCTAGCCGCTTCAGCCGGCAAAAGCCGGGGAAAGTCAGCCAAATAGCTGCGAAACTCCTCGTCGCGGAGACCAGGTTCCTTGGTAAAACGGTGTTCGAAATGCTGCCGGAAAGCCTCGCACATGTCGTCAGTGGACCTTAGGAGATGTCCCTCCGGGTCGCGCACCTCTCGAATGTACCGGTCGCCGGCACGGCGAATTTCTTCCTTGCGCAGTTCTGCGCCCATGTTCACAGCTTCGGAAGACATCTTGCTTAACTTATGTCTAATTACCTGACCCATGTAGCGCTCGTTAGTCGGGCGCTGCAGGGCCTCCCTGGCTAAGGCTATCTCTAGGGGATCCCCACCAGCCTCCGCCCGGGCGAAATTAGCTCTAAGTGTCTTTGCCTTCGCAGCCTTATCTAGGTTGAGCCGTTGGCTGTATTGGGTGGCGAAAGACCTAATGCTATCCTTAAGGCTAGCCCACCACTTACTCCCAATGACTCGCCCAATTAATGCCCGCTGAACTACTCTAGTCAGCTGGTCACGAAAGTCCCGCCTGTCCAGTAAGGACTGATTGAACTTCCAGTAACCAGCCATTCTAGGCCTAAATTCTAACGCCACCCGGGCACAAACGAGTTTGTGGTCCGAGTAGCCTAGCCAGTGGAACGTTGGACATTCTAAGAAGTCTATGTCGGCTTCTCTCACTAACATCCTATCCAGGTACGCTGATACCCGGGTAGAAGGCCAACTATGCGTCCACGTCCACATGCTCCCATCCGGATGATCGACCCGGTATCTATCGACGAGACCAAATTCGCCGATCAGATCGACCAGGCTGCGATCACCACTCCACCCGCTAGCGCCCCTCCCTCTATCCCATTTGGGGGTTAGGATGGCATTCCAGTCCCCAACTAAGATTAGCCGTGTTGGATTCACCATGAAGGGCTCCAACAGCCGAAAGAAAGAGACTCGCTCACCCTGAACGTTGGGCGCGTAAACCGCAATCAGCCGGAACGTCTTGCTTTTCACTGCAATATCGGCCACGATGAGCCGGCCCTCGGCACCGACATGGACAAGGTCGATCCTCGCGTCCAGGGTACGCTTGACCAGCAAAGAAACCCCTCTGGCATGCCGGCTCCCGTATGCTGAATAGACGACAAAGTCGTTGGACAGCACACACGAGTCGACTTCGCAAACAAAGTGAGTCTCTTGGATCGCGGCCACATCCACGCCGAAGGACAGGAGGTCACGAAGCAGGCGAGCCGCCTTACCCCGATCCCTCAAGCCCCTCGCATTCAAGCTGGCTATCTTGATAGACATCTAGTAGATCTGAAAAGAGAAAAACACTTAAACACGAGCGCATACCGGGTAGAAATCATTGGGGGAAAGGACCCCGACGGACTGTCCAAGGGAACCAGTTCCTACATCGGACGTAACCCGTCCGTCATGGACAATGCCGCCAACGTCCGTTGGGTATGTTAGTTTTACCACCCTATATAACGAGGGGTGGAGCAAAACTGGGAGTCGGCCTGCACAATTTTTCGCCATTTTGCGTAGTTCAGGAGTACCACTCCTCATCATGACGATGTTGGGATAGAGTTTTTCGGCAGCCTCCACGTGATCCCACACTTTTAGATTGCCCCCTGTAGTCCTGATGAGGGTAATTACCCCCGGGGCGTCGGGGAAGTTGAACGGGTCTTCGGACGACTTGCCGTTGACCTCTTTGAGCTTAAGGAGTGGCTTCAAAAGTGCACGCCTTTGTGCACTCCACTCCCTAGCTACGTCCTTTGAGTCTATTTTCATTAGGGCTTCGCCCCTCGGGAGAGTCTTTTTCTTTCTGGGCTGGGACGTTGTAGGAGAAGGGGTGGGAGTGGGGGAGAGAGTTTTCCTTGGTGTAAGTGGGGTCAGCTTGAAGACCGGGGACTGGGAAAGGAAAAGATGTTTGCTGATTTTTTTGAGGGGGGAAGATGGGAGGCTGCTTGCCTTTTTGGCATAAGTGTCTTTTGGTCTCTCCGGAGACCCGGGTAGCGAGACGGCTGCATGCGTCTTCCTGTCGCTGCTTCTGCTCCTCCGCTGCATCTTGATGCTGTGTTGCTGCTGCTGTTCTTCCTCCTCTCTGTTTCTTTTCAGGGAAGAGGCTCTTGGTTGTGCCGCTGAGCCGACCTCCATCCGCTCCTCCGTCGGGGGTTTTTTGGGTTTCGCCTGCAGGGCGTCCTGCTTGGTTGGCGAGGGTGTCGTCGCCTTCTTCCTGGGAGGAGCTGCCGACTCCTTTGGCTTGGGAGAGGGCGCAGGAGGGGACGCTGGCACTGCTGCTGCTTTGGCGGGTTGCTTTTCCGCCGACGGTTGGCTCTTGGGTTTGGTTCCTCTCTTGCCAACCGTCTTCCATTCTCCCTCCTTTTGCTCCGCCGGGCCGTTTTTTGGTTGTGCCGGTTTTTCCGGCTTTTCTGCTGTAGTAGCGGCGGCGGCGGTCGTCTGCGGAGGTTGGGTCTTGGGTGCCGGATTCTTAGTGGGGCACTCCCTGGCCACGTGGTTGGAGTCTCCGCAGACCCAGCAGAAGGGCTTCCTGCCCTCCACGACGACGTAGATCCTTCTCCCCCTGCAGTTGATGATGTTGGGGATTTTGGCCAACTTTTCGCGAGCGACCGTCGCCTGCAGGGTGAAGTCGCCAGTCAAAAAGCCCTGCTTCGAGGTGAGCGCCTTTACTTCCTCGACCCTGCCGTACTGAGTGAAAAAAACCCCGACATGGTCTGGTGAGATGTCCATGGGCACTCCGTGCAGGGTGATCTTGGATCTGCGCGTGCCCATGTACTCAGTTTCCAGTAGCAGGGTCTTGGTCTGCATGATGGTGCCGGCCAGTTTTCTGGCCTCGTCGGCGGTGCTGAGCAGGACGTCCCACGTGGCGTAGCTGCGCCTAGCCACCATCTTCCCGTTGATTTTGAGGGCTTTGATGGTCTCCTCTATGGCGTCCCTGCTGACTCCGATGAGTTTGTGGCTTTTCAGGTCCTTGGTCAGCAGGGAGAGGATCCTGGGCTCGATCTCGCTCAGCGTTTCGGGTATCGGGAGGATTTCCGATCCCTTCACGTACTCTGCGTACTTGTCCTTGAGGGATTCGTAGTACGCAGCGCCCTTGAGTACTCTCTGGATGGTCCCCTCTTTCCATGCCATGCTGGTGGGTACCGCTGCTGCTGGTTTCTGCTGCACAACTTCCGCCGACGTGGAGGGAACTGGAGATACTGGTGCCGCCGGTAGTGCCGGTAGTCTTGGTAGTCCAGGTAATCCGGGTGCTTCGGGTGCTTCTTGTGCGGGGGGTGTTGGCGTGGCTGGCGGTAAGCGCCAGTCCCCCTCCGTGCCTCCCACCGACTCCATGGTGAGAGGAGTGTTGTTATCCGGCCCATCGGAGGCCATGCCTCCTACGTGGCCTTACACCGGACAACTGCTTCCCGGTGTTTCGCGTTTCGAAAAACACTACTTTTACGCTGGCCCGAGCAATAAACTCGGGCTGGAAAACAGTTGCCCAAGACACAAAGCAATGGCAAATATCACTGCGGAACAAATGCTACGCTTTGAGCTTCTTATTACAAAACAACACAAAATCCCGGGTAGGAAATGGCTAGTAAATTTTAATGCTTCTAAAACGAAGCTACTGTCAATTAACCATCATCGACAATCTCACCTACCTCCCATTAGCATGGACCAGGCTTGCCTCCCAGAGAGTAAAACACTACGCCTCCTTGGACTCACACTTTCAGCGGACCTCAAATGGAATGACTATATCGAATCCATTGCTAAATCCGCTGCTATGAAAGTCGGTTCTCTGTGTAGGGCCCGGAAGTTTTTTCCGTCTAAATCTATCCTACACATTTACAAATCTACCATCCGCCCGTGCATTGAATACTGCTGCCATATCTGGTCGGGTGCCCCTGCTGTTCTCCTTGGGCTTCTAGATAAGGTTCAGAGGAGGGTCTGTAATGTGATAGATACCGACTTGGCAGACCGCCTGCAGTCTCTCTCCCACCGGCGAGACGTGGCTTCCCTGTGTCTCTTCTATAAATACTTTCATGGCTTCTGCTCCGATGAACTTAGATCACTGGTGCCCCCTAAATACGAATTTGCACGAGATACTAGATTAGCAACTAGATCCCACCCTTTTACAGTGAAACCGATAAAATGCAGCCGTAACTTCTACTCCAACAGTTTCTTTCCTCGCACTTCCCGACTGTGGAATTCCCTTCCAAACGATTGCTTCCCCGACGGCTACAATCTCCAGGAGTTTAAATGTAAGGTCAATACACACCTCCTAACACACTAACCTGCTCCCATTCTATCAAGCACTCTTCCCATCTGCCCGACCCTCATCCTCGCTATCCTTACTCATCTGTCACCTTTCTCCTGACATTCCCTATGTCTATCCACTCCTTCTCTTTACCTTCCCCTATGTAGCCCCATGCGCAATAGTGGCATTGGAATGCCTTGCTTGGGGTGAGACGATTAAAAAAAAAAAAAAAAAAAAAGAATCACCTAGCAGCGAAGATGTCCAAATGAGGCAAACGTCTGTTGGGGCAAAAAGCACGGATAGACCTGCAGATTCCACAGTTGATCGGAACAAAAAGAAAGAACAACTGAAAAGTCTTGTAGACGTATTGGCTGATATGCTATAGGATTGGGAAAGAAAGCAGTGGGAGGATTAACGATAGTTTAAGTGAAATAGTTAGGTCACCCTCCTTATAGCAAAACATGCGGAAGATACAAACTAAGGAATTACGAGACACGGGTCCATTTTTTTTAGACTAGATTAAGATAGATGAAACCTCTAATCCTCCACAAGTAAATTGCATGCGGATTAACGTTGGAATCAGGGTAATTTTCTTCGTTTTCTATTGAACATTTCTCGGTAAGACTATGAATGATATGTACTGCAGATAATGGCCGTTTTTCTGTGTTCAAACATAGTATGTTTGAAATTAAATTAAATTAAATGAAGTTACATGTGTAACAATAAACTCGAGCGGAAACACGCATGGTGTTGGTCAAAGGTCATTTACTCGATGTCAGTTTAGATACTGGGGCGCGGTTACCGCCTATGATCATATGGTCGTGCATCGAGGCGTCTACGCGTATGGACGGAGTCGAGAAAGAAAACGGACATTGAAAGTTACAGAAACTTTAAAAAAAAAAAAAAAAAGGAACAATGAAACATCGAGCTGGGAGAACATTATCCTCTGTATAAGTCCCAAGTAATTCTATCATCACTTTTGTGGCAGTCTCACTCATTTTGACTTCCAACACTGCATCATGAAGCATACGCAAGAGATTCTGTGTTTTTTGTACAGGAAAATTCCACAATGGACACGAACATTGTTGGGTTGCCGATGTAGGCTCCCCCATATATTTTTTTTGTTGTTTTGTTGTTTCGGCGTGCACATGTTTTGTTGTTTCGGCGTGCACGTGTTTTGTACAATTGTCGGGCTTGTGTGGCATGGGGGGTGTGTGAGGGTGTTGCGCTTAAAATGTTCTTAGGTGAACATTTTGGAAAATGGGAGGGCGAGGAGTGTAATATAACAATCTGGCCCCACCCAAGGAAGTGATGCAAGCGATGGTGTTTTCCATCGGTGAAGGGGGCGGCGAAGCGACAAGACAGGTGTTTGTGAAATACATCCTGTCGAAGCCGGAGCGGATGTCGTTTTGACCTTATTTCCGACAGCGGCGGAAATGGCTACAGAGGCAAACAGATCAGGTGCCTCTTAGAATTACGTGGGCGTTGCGTGGGCGAGGCAAAAAACCGGAAGGAAAGTCCCGGTTCTAGAGGACTATATAAAGACCTCGACACACGGATTCGCCAGTAGCAGAGAACGGCCGGTGGAAGCAGAGAGAGACAACACAGGCAGACTACACTCCCGTCAGCCATTCTATATGCGCCCTCACCCTCCCGTTCTCTATTCCACACAGTTCGTCGTCATTAATAAAAATATAACCTTATATTTTTATATATGCGTGTTTGTTGTTTTGTCGTCATACGGCGATATATAACATATCATATTGTTTCTATGTTTATAGCAAATTAAATAATATCTGGTTTATTTTTCCTATAGACGATACCCAACAGTCCCTACTATATTCTAATGTCAACAAAATAAATAAACAAACAAACGACGTGCATGCGCGAAATTAAAAATATAAAATGGCGAACTTTAAGGCGCGCACATTGTATATGAAACCATGTGACAGAGAAATCAAGTATGATGGTTAACAATAGTAATATTTGTTTTAGATATTACACAATGGGTTAATCTGTGTTCTTAGCAACTGTGTACACTCTGTTTACAATTACAAGCCCTTTATTCTTTTTAGCATTATTATCATATAGCGGATTTTTTCTTTCAGTTTCTGTATTTGAAGACCCACCAAATATTCAGTTTCGGTATGACCTGCTTAAATATCTTCAAAGATTATTTCTTTAAGGTAGTGCCAAATATATCCAGCTATTATGTTGTCTTTTGTTCCTGTGCCTTGTGAGCATTCTTTTAGCCTTATATATATATATATATATATATATATATATATATATATATATATATATATTAAAAAAACAAACAAACAAACCACGTGCAACGGTCGAGAGCGAAGGAAAATTTACTCACCCAAAAATCATTTTACTCGACCGACCCCATTTTGTTAAACATAGCGTGAATCGCTGACGAAAAACAAAAATATAATTTAAAGTAAATTTTCAAACGTGTTAGAAAGGATGTAGATTTTTGTAAAAATAATAACAAAATTTGATCTTTCCTCTAAAAATAGCATCAATATTTTGATGACAAATCTTTGTTTTATTAAGCTTGAGCCGTTTTAACATCATGATATCCTTTTTTTTTATTTTTTGGCGATTGAGAGGAGGTATCAAAATTCGTAGTTTCTTTCTTCTGTTTGACTACAATCTCCATCTCATAGCTGAGAAAAAATTAACAAATATAATTTTCTCGACGGTTTTTTATTAAAAAATTACTTCTGGTGCGTGTTTGAAATTAGTATGCGTTTTTTTTTCTTTTTTTCAAATGTTCGTTTTTACTTTTCGTAAACGAAGAGAAAATATAGATGTTCACTCAAGGATAATATTTTTCCAAATTAGTTTCTAAAAATCAGTGAGCGTCTGGGCGACAAAGATATTTTGGCTTCACTCTGGAAGCGTTAATTAAACGAATGTTTACACTGACCGGGACAATAAAAAGTCATTGTAGGTGATTCAAATAATTTGTGAAACTTCAATTGGATACTTTTGGGTTGTAAAAGGAATCAGATTTCCTTTTTCTATATTTGCGAGATTTTTAATAGACCGCGGGTGAGTAAAGCAGTAAACTTTAATCGTCCAATTAAGTTTTTACGCGACAGAGTCGATCATGCAAGTGACATCTCGAGGACTATATATATATATATATATGTGTATGTGTGTGTGTGCGCGTGTGTGTGTCTGTGTCTGTGTGTGTGTGTGTGTGTGTGTGTGTGTGTGTGTGTGTGTAAAAAGAGATAGTGAGCGACAGAGTAGAGAGAGAGAGAGATTATATTTGTTTACCCCAACAAAGACAGTAGTTACACTGTTGCGCGGAGGAGGGTTAAAGAGAAAAAAGCGAAGAGAAAGAGGGGCAGGTTACATCGGGTGCCGTAGAATAGAAAACAGAAGGAGGGTAATACTGATGTGAGGAGAGTTCCGTGAAGTAGAGAGAAAAGGGAGAATAACAAGATACAGTGAGTGTAAGTGTATGGATGGGAATCAAGGACATAAGAGATGGCAATTGATGTTACATTTAATCTCTTGGTGATTGTAGCTATATGAGAAGCAAGCATACGGAAGGGAGATTTACAGGTGGGAAGTGCAAGAAAATAAGCTGTTGGAGTAAACTTGGCTGCTACATTTGATTGTTTTGACTGTAAACGGGTGGGATCTAGTTGCCAGGCTAGTAGCTCGAGTAAATTCGTGTAGAGGGCGGTACCAGGGCGCTAAGCTCGTCGGAGCAGAAGCTTTATAATTTTTGTAGACGCGACAGTGAATCCACATCACGTCGTTGAGAATAAGACAGGAGTTGAGCTGCCAGATCTGGACGATTACATTGCAGATTGTTCTTTGGATTTTGTCCAGAACTACGAGGTGAAGAGCAGGGGCGCAGGACCAGATATGTCAACGGTATTCAGTGCAGAGGCGGATAGTCGATTTGTATCATGGGCAAGATGGATTCAGTCGAGAAAAACATCCTGGCCTGACAGAGTGCCCCAAACTTCCTAGCAGTAGATTTAGCTAGAGATTCGATGTAGTCTTTTTACATGAGGTCAACTGAGACGAGGAGCCGCAGTGTGTTGCTTTCAGAGAGATTGATGCCATCCATTCAGATGGGAAGTAGAGATATTGTTATCATGGTGATTAAGGGATAGCAGCTTAGTTTTAGAAGCATTCAAATTCATGACCAATTTCTTATTTCACTCCACCACAGATTGGAGATTTTTTTCAGGATCAGCAGCGAGTTTTGTTTGTCAGCATCGGCAATTTCTTACTTAGGCGGAAGTAAATTGTGACATCGTTAGCGTATATGCCTACTTCGGATCTGATTACACACGGGAAATCGTTGATAAAAATACAAAAATGCGTACAACCTAAAATACAGCATTTAGAGACACCTCCATTTATATGACAGGATCTGGAAGCCTGTTCAATACGAATTTCATTACGCGATTTGATAGGAAAGATTGAATTAAACCAAACAAGTGTTCAGTTATATAATAGTACTGTAGCTCGGGCAGAATTCCATTGTGCTGGACTCTGTCAAATGCTTTGGAGTTTTCCAGGGCCACAGCTAGAGGTTCTCCGTTTTTATCGAGAGTCTAGTATATGTATTCAGTGATGGCCGTTAACCTAACAGCAGTAGACTTGGCGAAGCGAAAGCCATGCTGTTTATAGGAGAATAGGTTGTGGGCTGTGAATTATTGAACCAATTCAACATTGATAATAGCCTCAAACACTTTGCCAGAAATCGGAAGGAAGCTGGTATGGTTATAATTATAAGAACAGCGGTTTGTTCAGAGTAAAATAAAAACTGGAATCACAGAAAAGGCCTTCAAGGGGTCATGAAAGCATGAAACAGAGAGGCACTTTTAGTGTTTGGAGAGAACAGAGTAGAGTTCAGAGGCACATTTCTTCATGACGATTACTGGGATTACGTACATTCTACTGACATTATGCGTGTCAAGCTTTGAAATAATGTTAGGGATAAGCGATATATTTACATTAATCATTGAACCTCGATTCTAGGGGGCAAGTCGGGTGCCGATAATCTAGACGAGTTAAATGCGAAGTTGGGGGGAAATCGGCGAGCAAAGAATCGATTCTTGTTTGCTGTTTATTGATTAAAGTAAAGACGAAGCGTTTGCTGTTGCAGAACGAAAGACGAAGCGTTTGCAGAACCGGCAGTAGTGTTTGAGCCAATATTGCTGGTTTCTCTTCGCCAGTTCATTGCATCTGCTAGCAACAGCATAGCATCATTGAGGATCCTCTTGCACTCGTTACGAGTAGAGGCAAGATGGCGCCTATTATAGTTTGACGCGTGACTCCGATAAAGCGGGAAGAACTGATTCCTGTAGTCAATGCCGGCCAAGCAAGTAGGAGAGAACCAGGAAGAAGAATGCTACTTAAGCCATAATTTCCTGGCTAATATGAAAGCATCAATGCCAGTTTTCACACTGGAGGAGACCCCAGAAGCGCAGTTTTAAACAGGGCCGGAAAACACTTCTTTTTCTGGGACGTCAGACAGAAAATCGCGTAACGTGTCACAGTCCGCTCTTTGGTAGCAGTAAGAAATTCAGCTGGTATGAGGTTCCTGGGAGCAAGGCGAGTAGAGAAATATAATGGCGGAAAATACAGCATGATCGGAGTTTCCAAGAGGAGAATACAGCTGAAGTTTCTGGGACATATAGTGAGGAATGATAGCTTGATGAATCTGATGTTCACGGGATGGATACAGCGAGAGAAAGAAACAAAAAGCAACGCGTGATATAATTGATGAACTTGGGCAGATGAATGGCGGTGAAGGGTTTGATCGGTATAACAGGAGATGGGTTGTTAAGTGCTGGACGATGTGGAAAGACATGAACGCTCACGTCCTGAAAGAACACAGCACATAGACGAAGAAGGAAAAGATATTCCTTTCAGCGTAACATGAATATTAACGATCGTTTATTAAAACATTGGAAATATACAAAACCAAGATAGAGCAACACTATCTTAAATTTACAAAACATAAATTAAAATAGAATTTAAAAGACTGTGAATAAAAATTTACGACATGTTGCATTGAAAATCAACATGTTCGAACACAGCTTTTGCTCAGGAATATGGAATTATCTTAACGCCTAAAAATATTTTGCAATGGACGAAATGCGCCAAAAGACAAAAGTTGTTGGACAAGAAAAGTTTTTCTTTTTATATTCATGTTGTCATTTTACGGATATACTTTAGTTATATCAGAGATATTATTACACACACACACACACACACATATGTATATATATATTTAGTTATCGAGGCAGCAGATAATTTTCTAAACATATACTGTTAAATATAAGAGACAATGAATGCCCATTATGTTTATTCATAAGACGTTCTAAACGTCGTATTTTGGCTTTAATTTCAGGTGAAAATAAAGACAAAACTTCTCCAACATTTTCATAATTTTTTATAAAGTTGGTTCTAAGCTTTCGGCTCACATAAGCCAACTTCAGAGTTGTTACAAGAACGATAACTCAAAAACATCCACCATCAGCGACGATTTGATATATTGTTGACATAAAACTTCGCTAATCAACGGCAACAGTTACCAAAAATAGCAAACGTAGTTCGTGAATTTATAAAGCAGTTCTATGACGTCAAACCACGTGAGAGCTCGAAATGATAGCATATATTTAAATGCAATTATTGTGTTGTTGACTAAAATCTGTCTGATATTACTTAGATGGTTATGTTTTTCTAAGAAATGTTGTTTAATTTTACCCTGATAAGAAAGGTGACAAGTATGTGCATGGTTGTAGTAAAGCCAATATATGTAATGGGTTTATTATTAGTACCAGAGATACAATCTCTGAACGGGCATGTAAATTGATACACTACATTGGTTTTCTGTAGAGGATTTATTTCGGCAGCTTGTAGGGTTATTGGAGACTATGACGTCAATTGTTTGATGGTGAGTATAGTTAAACAACATTATTCAGAAAAACATAACCATGTAGGTAATATCAGACAGATTTTAGTCAACAATACAAAAATCCTCACTCATACACACAATAATAAAATATTGGAGGCCATCTACATTAAATCCAAACAACTCACACTTAACAAAATCACGTTTAAAGCTGGTCATAACACATTACATTGCATCTAAATATATGGTTCTGCTATCATTTCGCGCTATCACGCGGTGTGACGTCATAGAGCCACATTAAAAATTTTCGAACTGCGTTTACTATTTTTGGTAACTGTTGCCGTTGATTAGCGGAGTTTTATGTCAACACAAGATAAAATTGTCGCTGAAGGTGGATGTTTTAGTGTTAACGTCCTTGTAACCTCTCTGAAGATGACTCATGTGAACCGAAAGCTTAGAACCAAATTAATAAAAAATTATCCAAAAGTTGGAGAATTGTTGTTTTTATTTTCATCTGAAATTGAAGACAAAATACAATGCTTAGAACGGCTCATGATTAAACATAGTAGAGATTCGTTGTCTCTTTAATTTAACAGTATATGTTTAGAATATATATATATATATATATATATATATATATATATATATATACTCAGCTAACGAAAACGAAAAGGTCGAAACCATGACAGCGTAATCAGCTGATCTTTCCTACCTAAAAATTTAAATGCTCTACATGACAATCTCTATATTCTAAGGTGTTTTGAGTAATTTCAGATTTTCCGTTTAATTTAAATCTAAACTATAACTGCTCAGTAATTAGCCACGTAGCTAGATCATTAATGACTCTCAAACAATGCAGTTTAGTGCATGTTGTATAAAGAATTTTTTAATCTTTATTGTGGTATATATATATATATATATATATATATATATATATATATATATATAGTCATCCGCATACAGATCTGTTTCGCTGTATCACAGCTCATCAGTATGGTTAGATCCCGATCGCTTTTTAACCCAGGATTGAAACCCGACTAAATTGGCGTCAGTCGGCGATTCTACCTCTGGGCTACGAGTGTTCGGCAGAAGAAGGCAGACTTTTAGCGCGTGTATCATTATACAAGCCCAATAGCCATAGTGCTCTAATTGTATATATATATATATATATATATATATATATATATATATATATATATATATAAACTGTATTTGTCTTTAAGATACCAAGCTGTTTATTTTGATTTTATGGATATGTTTCTCTCAGACTAAGCTGGACATTTGTGTTTATGAAAATCTACTGCTTTGTGAATTTAATACTGTTAAGTAATATTTGCTACCATTTCTGCCTTTACATATCCTGCCATCTATTTACATAAATTCATCAAGTAGGTTATTTGATTTTACTCTTTGCCCCTCTATATTTCAATATGTTCTGTTTGCGTTTGATTTTCATTCATTATTTCATGCTCAATATATTTCAACTATCTCTAATTTTTATCTAAAAAGCCGTTGTAGATCTTATTGTCCACATAGCGTTTTTATATCTTAAATGCTCCATTCAAGGTATTCTTAGAAACTTTCAGTGGAACCTCAACTTCATTTCAACTTCAGTTTTACTGTATTTACTGCCAATTAAGAGCTTAGATAGATCATCTAATTTTAGCAATTATTTATTTGATTCCGACGATAATTTCTTTCTCTTATTGCATTGTTTAATCTCTGCAATTAATTCTTCATTATTCCAATGCACGTTACAATCTCTCCATCACATATTCCATCGTCTGTTTCAAAAGTACGAAACGGGTTAAACGCTTTCTGTTTGAATAGGATTTCACCCCTTTCAGCTCTTCTTTATGACGACAACCATACATTCTGCGTTTTTACAGGTAAAATTTTGTTCTTTCCTCTCTCTCTCTCTCTCTCTCTCTCTCTCTCTTTGCTTTACTTCCTTTCCTCGGAGTTCTTTCAGTCTCCTTTCTGAGTTTTTAACGATTAAACTTTTTTTCCAATAATATTTTAATTAACTATATACTCATTCTGATCACAATTTGTTGAAAGTAAATTACTCTTTGAGTAAAATAAATTATTGGCAAAGTGTTCTTATAAAACTAAGCATTTTCAAATACATCCTTTATCTCAGGAATCTTAAACAATATACACTCCTGTATCCTTTATGCCAGGTTCCTTTTTTTTTCTGGAACCACCGACAATACAAAGAAACAATAACAAAATAGTAACAAAACGTAATCATTTTTATTTCACATTTAATTGCGTTGAACTGAAAATATATTTTTTGTGGAAACGTTTACTAGTTAGATATTATTAAATCTATTTATCTGCAAAAGCACACCCAAACATAAAGATATATTACATAAGATTTAATTATGAGAAAGGCTTGTTATTAACGAATACATATTTTAAAGTATTCTGAATACGTTGTTATTTATATGAACAAAATACATTTTCATTATAAAATATATACTTTTAATATACTAAAACTTATTTCACGTGGTATTATGGAAGAAATAATAGTACATATTTTAATAGCAAATATATATATATATATATATATATATATATATATATATATATAAAGAAAGAGAGGGAGAGAAAAAACGTAGTCTATCTGATTAACAATGTTCCACGCATATTCAGATGAATCATTATTTCATATTTTACATTTTGGTTCAGTTACATTTTATGAACTTCATCAATATTTTGCCTATCAATATTCCAAACGTTTCTGCCATCTCAATGATAAACTCCATGCAGTGTTTTTCGATTGTTTTTTAGATATCTTCCATTCTCGAGTAGTTCTGTTTCACTTTCTCATGCAAACTAGAAAAGGTTGATTTTTACTTTTTTGAGGAAAACAGCAGTGCACTTCGGTGTAAAAGCTGGAGTCGGATTGGACAAGTACTAATAACAGATATTAGATTTGTAGATATTAGACATATTAAAGGATTTAGCTTTAGAAATCGTCCAAAAAATATACAGAAATATTTAATTTTCGCAGAATTTTTAATGCAGACTGACTTAAAAATCTCACTATTTCAAAAATAAAGGAAACTAGTAATATTGATATATTTTTGTCTATATTTCTGAGATGAGGTAGTATTTACAGTATATACATCATTCGGACTATTGTCCTCATCTTGGTTGCCATTTGTTTGACGTTTCGGTCGTTGTACGCTCCAGCCTTCTTCAGGTGCTAGGAATTTTGAACCGAACCTATGTATTACAATCACTGGGGGTATATCAGTGTTGTTTCCTTGCTTCTGGCAGTCATGATTTATGAAATGGCAACAAAGATGAGGACATTATTCTGAATAATATAAATAGTGTTTATATTATTTGTAATAAATGCATTGAATGTAAAAGTATATTTAAACTAGAATTTTAATGAAAGCAAATAAGGAAATTGTCGTGGACCCGATTAAAGGTCCAGTAAGAATAAAGCAAAAACAACCAACTAGGAAAATACTAATGCATATTAAATACGGAAATAATATAATATTTGGAACTTGGTTAGTAAGAACGATAATACGAGTTAGTGTGGAATACTATGATTCAACCCTCGGCCTTAGAGCTGGGACTCGTAATGGTCGTTAAGGTAGCAGTGTTCATAGACCGACTCTCGGCTGATTTCGGGCCACTCTGAGGGCGCTCTCCTTAGGCTACTCTCTCTCACTTCTTGTGAGGGAAGGTATAAGTAATAGTTGGAAGAGTTCATTCAGTCTGTCGGCGATGCCGCCATGAGAGAAATAATTACAGTTTTTGGTTCATGAAAACCTTAGAAAATCCTCAAAGATTACAAAACAGGCTACTCAGTTAACAAAAATTGTTAGATAATTTGATAGATTATAATTATTAAAAACTGAAAATAGATAAATGTGTACATAACACAAAAAATGGCTAGGAACAACCTATATAGCAAATTCTTTTAAAATTTGCATTGTTTGTTAAAAATCGTATTAAAACTATTGCATTTTGTTACAACATATATAGCTAAATTATTTCACTGTAATTAAAGTAAATAAAGGTTTTATTTGGTGGCTCAATCATTTCGTAATGATGTGCTTGCGCCATGCATCTTGTCAACAGAATGCGGTCCTCTCACTTGAAAAGTGTTCATATCAGCTGGCGTATCGTGATTCTATAGCTACAACCCCGAGATCAATGCTCAGTTTTTGCAGAGGAAATTCCCTTACACATCTGAAACCGAAGACTACATAGATGAGTGGAAGAAATGTGAAGACCTTCTTGAAAGTTTTATTTTCTATCTCTCACACATCTCGCTCCGCTATCCATTTTATCAGGCCTATCAAATATGTCTCGCGCTAATTCCCCCTGTTTATTTTATGTTTGGCTAATTTGTGTCCCAATTTATGATGCATGAGATCTACATACACCAACGTATTCAATGTTGACTAGTCTAGATTATACCATGTTATTTTCATGGAAGAGTTCGGTTTTCTCTCTCAGTTTAGTTCCTTGTGAAAATAGTTAATCGCTTCTTTGATTAATTTAGAAATCTAGCCGAATTCTTTATTTTCCTTCTGAGAGTGAAATGGAATATCATTCTTTCTTTGTGCACCTTTTGTCGAAATTTTTTTTTTACAGGCTAATTTACAATTTGCAACAGACTAGTAATGTAAAGCTGAATTGATGTAATCAAAGACAACAAATTTCTCTGTAAATGTCAAAATATTCGAATACGAAAAAGGCGCTTCCCCGTGACCATCGGTGGAATTGCATTACATATGTTGACCTTATTTTTGCTTCTATTATTCTTCATCGTAAGGTAACTTAATATCCGTAGGCAATATTTGCACAGACCGACTGCGAGGTTATCACTCATGAGAAGCGCTTCGTCAAAGTTAGATGGTAGGGGTGACCGTTTAAGGATTAGAAATTGGAACCAACCTAAGAATTAATCGCTTCTTTGATAGCAAAATTAGTATTATGATGCCCTATCTATAGAAATGGACATTTCATCCGTCAATAAATACTAACCTGTGTGACTTCCGGGCAGGCAGTTTTGTGGCAGACGTAAGACAGTCGTGAGGCAGCGTAACTGTACAGTTTGGACGTACACTTCTATATATTGAGTCCTATAACTCTTACTTTTTATATATGTTCTTATATTCTAATACACTGTTTGAACATACATTCTTGTTTCTGTGTCTTTCTTCCTGGCCATACCAGGCGAGAAAAATAAGACCATATTATCCAATAGAATATTGTTTACACAGAAAATGCAAACAACCCGTTGTGTGTATTTAGTTCATATCCCTAATACTTTATTATGAAATCTACATGTTTGAGTATTCCTGATAGAATATCCACATTCGAAGACCTACTGTGAATTTTGAAATGTGCAACAACGAATGAGAAACTGTTCAACTAACATATTCATCAGTGCGATATAATCACTTATGTCTTAAAATGGCAATTAATACAGAAACGGTTACCGGATCTTTTCAAATTATAGTCTGAAAAATTTGAGCACTGAAAAATTAGAGAACGCTGAACTTTATCACTGATGAAGACGAGAAGAAGCAACATAAATGTGGGTCTACAGAAGGATGCTCATAATGTAAAACTCTGAAGGCTGAGCAATGACAAACATTTACAGAAAATAGAATTGAGCTTGAGTTTTGTTTAATGGCATATCAACCTCTTTGGGTTATTTAATGCCAAAAAGGAGGGGGTTTAAGACATATTTTTAATGTTTTGTTATAGTGAGAAGGTGGATTTTGTCAAATTTTAATTAAATTTTTTTGTTTTTTCTTCTTTTGTATTTTAGAAAACTGAAAATGTCTTCTAGTTTTATATTAAAAAGTGTTTTGCTGAGAATATCTTTTTTATTCCAAAATGTTTTATGGTAGTAATTTCTTCTTTAAAAATGTATATTTTTCTATAAAAAAAACTATTTTTATGTATAACTTTCTATAAAGTGTATTTTTATAAATTCATAATTTTTTGCCCTCCTATGGGGGTTAAATATTTGCCAGTAGCTGGGACCCTAACAGGTACTACCACTCCGAGTCAGGGTGGATCTGAGAACAACAGCAATTAAGAGGTAGTTCTATGTTTCTCACAACGTCCTATTCAGAGGACTTGCTTCCAAATGCAGTTTACTGTTATGCCAAGGTCCACACAGAAAATAGGAACAAAAAGAAGACATATAACCGACATCAGAATAAAGACGGGCACATTATGATGAGAGGGATTAGAAAATTTAATACTCACAGGAGATATTGAAGTCAAGATGGAAAAATCATGGTTTAGGGGAGATAGCAAAATGTTATAAGCGCTAAGAAATACAGGAAATTATGGAGAGCCATGATCACTATAATTTGGAAGGGATATGGCACATAGATAAGGACTAAGAAATTGATACTTATTCATTATCATATTCAAGCTGTCTATTAAAATATTTTTCTAAAATCCTGACGATGTCGGTCGAAGTAATAACAAAAAATAAACACAAATATAGACGACTAAATAGAATGTTGGTTGTAGAGTAATCGATAGTGACTCGGAACGAGAAATTGGAGAAATGAGTTCAAATTCTGTTTATATTCATTGCATTCACTTATGACAAATACCCTTAAAAACGTTAATAATCCATCTCTTCTCCCTCCAGCTATAGGTTAAATGGCAGGATAGATTGGGTTCTGTGGACTTGGTTAGCAACCAGTCTACCGCGGAAAGTAATGGCCACTTACTGTGAGAAAATCTTTTACCCATTCAGTCATTTCTCGAAAGAGACACTATCAGCCAAGCATCTATCAAGTGAGGCACTTAACTAACTGATAGATGCCGAATAACACACCATACTAAAAATGTTGCCATCTTAGTATGTCAGACAAAAAGAAACATGTTACCATATATCTTCAATTTGAATGTATTAATTTAAGAATCTAGCCGAATTCTTTATTTTCCTTCTGGGAGTGAAATGGAATATCATTCTTTCTTTGTGCACCTTTTGTCGAAAATTGTTTTTACAGGCTAATGTACAATTTGCAACAGACTAGTAATCTAAAGCTGAATTGATGTAACCAAAGACAACAAATTTCTCTGTAAATGTCAAAATATTCGAATACGAAAAAGGCGCTTCCCCGTGACCATCGGTGGAATTGCATTACATATGTTGACCTTATTGTTGCTTCTATTATTCTTCATCGTAAGGTAACTTAATATCCGTAGGCAATATTTGCACAGACCGACTGCGAGGTCATCACTCATGAGAAGCGCTTCGTCAAAGTTAGATGGTAGGGGTGACCGTTTACGGATTGGAAATTGGAACCAAACTATGAATTTTTAGCCAAAAGAACCGAAGATGATACAATAATTTTACTTGATCATGTCAGAATTGATTTGCCTTTAAAATAAACAGCTTTGCAAGAAAGAACAAGGGAATGTCCGATTAGTTGACCCAGACATTCGACGTTCGGTAAGAGATGAAATGCAAGTAGGCGGCATTAAGAAATCGTACGTGTCTCTGAGGAAATATTCAATTTGTAAATCAGAGATGAACTCTCTTTTCAAGAGAGATCATGCTTTTCATTTACTTGCAGAGCAAACTTTCGTATTTCCCTAGAATAAATCAAATACAGAACACTATAACACAAAAAAACTATAGCATTGTAAACAAATTTAGTCTGATGATGAAAAAGGGAGATTTTATAAGTAAAACTGAAAATTATCAAACTTTTCTTTCTTTTCTCAATGTGACGGTCTTTGAAAGTGTTTTTATCGATAACAAAGGAAATAAATTCAGAAACATATGTGAAGCATAACAAATGATTACAAATGATTTCTGTAATCATTTGTTCTGTCAAATAAAAATTGAATATATATATAACACGTTAAAATTTCCTTTCTCTGATTGCATGCACTTATGTTATTCTATCCACTTCTGCGATATATGCATAACTCTTCAGGATTAATTGAGCTCTTTCGGTGACTAGCGTGTGTATATACTGCTCATATGCAACACGTTAAAATTTCCTTTGTCCGATTCTATGCACCTATGGCTTAGGGGTTAGCGTCTCCGCCTAACACCAAATCGGTCGAATTTTGATACGGGCCAGAAGCAAGTGGATGTGTCTAGCCACACTGGGAAGCGAAACAGGCTTGTATGAGGATTGCTAATATATATATATATATATATATATATATTTGTAAATTCAGATAAGATGTAGAGGGAAATAGACATTTGCAACATGTCATGTTAAGACATGCATTGTCAACCACGTTTAAACAAAGAATGAGGAAAAATTCATATGCCAGAGGCTTGGACTAGTAAAGGAAGGTGTTGGGTTATTTTTTCTTTACAGGGTTAAGCTAGCGGAATCTAACTAGTAATTTCTTCTCTAGTAGTGGGAGGTATGCGGTTTGACTATTAGGTTAGTAGTGGTAGGTAAGAGAAAAGGTAACTGCTTAGTCAAATTTAAAAATAATTTTTGTGACTAAATGGGAGAATAAGATAAATATTGCAATTTATTGTTATTTCTATGACGACACATACTAATGGTATCTTTAATTTATATATATATATATATATATATTAAAAGAAAAGGTAATCATTATACATACTCGCCCCAATACTTATATATATATATATATATATATATATCTTGGCTACTAACTACGCTAAAGTCTACCTTTCACCACCGTGCGTCTATAGCTTAGAGGTGGAAGCTCCGACTGATCGGTCGCGTTTCAAACCTGGCTGGAAGAAATCAGATGACTACCCGTACTGATATGATGTGATGCAGCGAAACAGGACTGTCTGAATATGACTATATATATATAGCTGCGACCACAATGAGTTTAAATGTAATATCAATTACCATCTTTTCTGTCCTTGACTCCCATTTTTTCTCCGACACATTTTGCATCTTTTTTTTTTATTTCTACTCTACTCTCATACAGCTCTCGTCACACTGTGGTATCTCTCCGTCTCTTACGCATTCTTTGACACACCCTGTTCTTTTTTCTACACTTTCCTCTTTTGTAACTTCATGCGCCCGTACTGCATTGCTTTTGGGGAAACGTTTATAAATGTATCGGTCTTCGTAATGAATTGAACACCTTTTGCTACAAACGTGTGCTTTCATAGGGTATATCATACGCTATGGCTCGTAAAATTCAATTCTTCCAAAACGAATCTGCTGTCAATTAACCACCAGAGACGACCGCACCTCCCTCCCATTAGCATGGAACAGGCATGCCTCCCAGAGAGTAAAACACTACGCCTGCTTGGCCTGACACTCTCAGCGGCCTCAAGTGGAATGACTACGTCGAATGCATTCCTAAATCCGCTGCCATGAAAGTTGGCTCTCTGTGTAGGGCCCGGAAATTCTTTCCGCCTGAATCTATCCTGCACTTATTCAAATCTACCATCCACCCGTGTTTTGAATACTGTTGCCACATCTGGTCGGGTGCCCCTGCTATTCTCCTCGGGATTCTTGACAAAATACAGCGAAGAATCTGTAATGTGATTGATACCGACTTAGCTGACCGCCTGCAGTCACTCTCTCACCGGCGTGACGTGGCTTCCCTGTGCCTCTTCTATAAATATTTTCTTGGCTTCTGCTCTGATGAACTTAAATCACTGGTGCCCCCTAGGTGTGAGTTCGCACGAGATACTAGATTGGCAGCTAGGTCCCACGCTTTTACAGTGTAACCGATGAAATGTAACCGCAATTTTTACTCCAACAGCTTTTCTCGCACTTCCCGCCTGTGGAATTCCCTTCCGCATGCTTCTTTCCCGACGGCTATAACCTCCAGGAGTTTAAATGTAAGGTCAATAGACTCCTCCTAACACACTAACCCTCCCATTCTCCCCAAATCTTCCCCTATGTACATCCTAATTAGTCTATCGCCCTGTGTAACCCCTGCGCTATAGTGGCAGTGGAATGCCTTACTTGGAGTGTCATGATTAAAAAAATAAAGAATAGAAAGCAATAGTTGATTCTAGTTAAAGCGAAACCGTAGACTGAAAGAAAAATGAGTGAATGTAAATCAAATTTTGGTTTCCTGGTATCGATATCAAATAAGTTTTTTTCGTCGTAAACTGAATTTTGAAAGCTAAATAATTCCTCTGAGTAAATGGTATCATGGCTGAGACTAAGAACGACAAATATACCGACTTAGAGCCAATCCCGAAGCAAAAACTAAAATAAAAGGACTGAAAAGATACAGACATACAGGTAGATAAACAGCCACACAAACAAACATCTTGCCTTTTATATATATGTATATATTATCGATTTTCTGCACTATTGTAAGAAATGCAACCTTGATAATTCTGAATATTGTTTCTTATGTATTTGTCTACGAGTGTATCAAATTTGATTAAAATTGGACCACTCCTTCTATAACCCGATATTTTCGATTATCGATTTTCGATGTTTATCGGGAGTACCTCGACACAAAACCTAGCTAATAACACTCGCAGACGCTTATAGCACAACTGTGTAAATTTTCAAAAAAATTGCTTCAGACGTTTCGGAGTCTATAGGTAACGGACACACACATACACACAGATACACACCCCGACAAATTTCCATTTATAAATAAGTTTATATATATATATATATATATATATATATATATATAGAGAGAGAGAGAGAGAGAGAGAGGGGGGGGAGAGGGAGAAGAAGAGAGAAGAAGTTATAAATACACAGATATATATAAATATATCATTCATACATATATATTTTATATTTTTGTGTATATATGTATGGTTTATTAAAAACAAATGCAAATTGCAATATTTTAGCGAATAACAAATATAAGTTTCAATTTATACTTTTCAATGTTTAAAGATGAATGAAATTTATAAATTTAAATCATTGAGCATATAGATACATTATATCTAATATTACCTTACTGTGACTCGTAAATAATAAAATTGCGAAGTAAGTATTAGATTTTGTTGCATTTGTAAAACGGGATTCATGCATGGTAAATTTTGCCAATAAACGGTAAAGAATGTTCAATTTTAAGAGCGGGCATTACGGGAGACTGTTATGTAATACGATGTCGTAGAAGCAGTATTAGAAACTAATGGGTTGGTATTCCACTGTTTGTAGTCATTACATGTATTAAAAGTGTCCGATACTTTATAGATAATTATATATGGTAATATTTTTATTATAAGCTTTTAATAAAAACGTAGTTTACTGCAACACAAGAGCCGTTAGTTTTCGTTCCTATTTCATTAGCACATCTCAGGAAGTGAAATATTTTTTCTGTTATTAATCATTATTTATAGAATTTTAAAAATAACACAATTTTTACCATATCCAAACAATTAAGATATGGGATTTTCGGAGGGTTTGTCTCAATGAACCAATAGAATGCCAGGTCATGATGGATAGGAGGAAATTTGATTTTAAGGGTAAATTGTGTAGAGACTTGTAATTACTTGAAACTCAGACGTTTTCTATGTCAGTAATGAAATAAATTGCATGCGATATATGTAGCATTTAGCAAGTCTGAAAAGCTATCGCTTGTCCTCGTAAATCAGTCACAGGATTTTTTTGAAGTTATTTTTCACTTAACCTAGTAAACACGTTACAAATACAGGAAAGTATATTTTTTTAAATATACTGCACGTCAATTATATGCTGTTGACTAAATGAGTGATATATACGTTAACCGAAACAAATTAGTTACCAGAAGATGAGATAATCAATTTATTCGACGGAATGGATTATAGAATATCTTGACATTTTATATTAGAAAAAATAAGTATACTTTAGATTATATTTTAGACAATGATAACAGATGGATGTTACTAAGTTTATTCATCAAGATTAGTTTTGGGAAATTCATAATTCTATTGATTCATTAAGACAACCATCTGAAAATCCCACCTTAATTTTCTGGACATGGTAAAAATTATGTTGTTTTTAATTTTCTATATACATTGATTCCCAATAGAAAAAAATGGAAAAATGTTTTACTACCTGACTAGATGTCGATACGATAGCAGTGCTGAAGGAATGAACGGTACAATTCACATTAAAGAATATATAATTCCCAAGATATATTTCAGTGTGTATGTTTATTTTTTATGTCCATATCTCTCTATCCATCTTTATATGTCTGTCTGTCTATCTGTCTCTGTCTATATATAGACTGCGTCTAGAGATTATATGCAAAAGAGATATTGTCAGATATTTTATGTAAAATTCATAGATATATGTTATCCAATGAAATAATTTGTACTATTATGTATAGAGAGTAAGCATGAAAGCAACTAAGTCTCAGTTTTCAATTTCAGATTGATAATTAGTATTATTCAGTAATTATAGCAATTTGCAGTGTCAAGCGATTATTTGCAAGAACTAGAATTTAGTATTATTGCTCGTAAAAAGAACTAACAATGAATTAAAAGAACTATATACTCAAAGAAATTAGCAAAGGAAACTCTTAGCTTCAAATTTCTAAGGATTTGAAAAGTGATCATCGAACAATCAAGAAAATATGTCAAATGGGGATTCAACCAAGGAAAAAAAAGTCTCAGGCTGAATTAAGGAAATTAACAACGTGAGATCTATCACATATGGGAAGAGAATTAATAAGAAACCTAAATGCGTCAAGTGCATTCATAGCTGAGGCTACTGGAGCTCATATAGTTTCAAGGGAAACAAGGTGTAAAGCATTAAGGAAGTTTGCTGATGTAAAAAAATCTGATAAAAAACCCATTTTAACAAACAAAAAAAAACATAAGGAAAGAAAATTGCAGTGGGCAAAAATACATGAAAACTGATTTCGGTAAAGTGCTTTTTACAGACAAATCAAGGATCACCCTCGATGAGTTCGATGGATTGGCTCGAAGATGGGTTTGCGAGCAACATGACTCAAGAAAATCTTTTGAACACCAACAAGGCGGCGGTGGGATCATGATATGGGCTGAGATTATTGGTAATGAGCTCGTGGGTCCATTTAAAGTGAAAGACGATTTTAAATGAATTCCAAAAGTTACTGTGATTTTCTAGAGCAATATTTCTTTGAATGGCTTGATAACAAGTCATTAGCCAAGCGTAGATCTATGATCTTTATGCAAGACAACGCACAAATCCTGATTGAAAGAAAAAGGTTTTGTCGAAGATTCTCTTACGGACTTGCCTTCAAATAGCTGTGACTTGAATTCTATTGAGAAACTGTGAAGCATCCTCAAGAGAGGTATTTATTTTAACGGAAGGTACTTCAACAACAAGTGCGACCACTAGGAGGTAGTTAAAGTTGCTGCAAACAACTTACCAGCCGCTAAAATTGCAAATCTAACATCAGATGTTAACAAGAGGCTACTAAGTGTTATTGGAAAAAAAGGAGCATTTTTGCAATAAATTTTAGGAGACCCTTAATATCTTTTGTTAATATATCTTTTATTTTTAAAATAAAATGTTATTTTGTTTTTCTTTTAAGATATTGACGAATTTGTTCTAAATCTTTTCATATTAATTTTTTACATTAGTTTTACAAGGTATAATAATATTAAAGTTTCAAAGGAAATAGTTTCAAATAAACTACTGACAGTCAAATTAGTCTGTTTTGTTAACTTAGTGAAAGTTTTTCCATTCAAAGTCAATAGTTTTTCTCTATCACTATATATCAAAGTTAATAATATTGAGTAGAATCTAAAAACATCATAATAGGACTTTTAAAATTAAAGACTCAACTCTTTAGACACATTCATAACTTGCATATTATCTCTAGACGCAGTTTATATATATATATATATATATATATATATATATATATATATATATATATATATATAGGAAATACCTTTACAAAATTAGCGGAAAGGTTCCTTATACAAAACAAGGATAAAGTTCTGTGCAAACATATGTTTGCGAATTCATTTTTGAGTTTTTAAGTTTCCAGAAAGATTACAATAGATGTCTCTGTGTTGCCATGTTGATATTTGTGGCTAGTCTGTCATTAACGTCTAACATGTGTAGTAGCGGGTTCACTGAAGAGTGTTCCTTTTAACAATTCATATTCATATCGCAATCAAGTACATACTTTTTTTTTCATACGCCCGCTTTTATGATAATGGAGTCGATGCATCACGGCCTGCATTTCCAGACCGAAGGCAACTGAGTCATCTAATCTTTGCTGTTGTTTATCATCGCGTTTGCTGAGATATAATCAGTGGCACCACAGACGATGGATCAGGAAAGACCGAGATCTGCTGGTAAGCCTTACCACGAAGAACGAAGTGTACATTGTTTTGGGGATATATGTTTATATGAATGTTTTACCTTGTTTTGGTTGTCAGAAACTCACCCGTAATGTTTGCCAAAAATATTTGGCACAGCCTGTATAGTTTTGTGTGAACTTCCTTCAAATAAGTGTAAATATATGACGAAACCAGAGACTATTTTAAATGTTCTACTTTGCAAAAAATAAAAAATAAAACTCTATCTGCCATGCAGACACCACATCTGTTGCTGAAAATGACGAAGAAGATAGAAAGAATTTGAAGAATAAAAGCAACTCAAAGATGAACTTAACGTAATTTATGCAGAACGTTGATCAAATTAAAAATACATTAATGTGGAGCAATGCAATAAAAGTTTAATACGAATGACCACGTTGCTTCCTTTTTTTTCAACTATTTTGCGATAGACATCTATATGTGTGTGTATGAGTTATTGAAATAGACATAAAAAATTCTCAAAATATTTTCACATATTGGACATTATATATTATCCAGTAAACGACAGTTGGTATTCTCTGCAAATGTGGGTGTGATGACGCAGAACACAACATCCTAAATATGGAACACATATTTCTCATCTTAATTATCTGGGAGACTTTCCGTGTTTTTCCGTGTGGCAAGTTTTTGCACATTTTGTCTTGCGAATCATTTCTACCCTTGCAGCTGTGAGGCCACGTTTCTATATGAGTGACCAGGACACCAACTTAAGTCAATATTCCACAGGCCCCCGGTGTTATACTGAATGCTATTATGTTTTAACATAATATATATACTAGTAGTATAGCCCGGCGTTGCTCGGGGGTAATGAAAGCTTTAAGACTAATCCATGGTCCTGAGCTCAGACTCAGCCTAGAGAACATTTGTGTGAGGTTTGGTGAGAATCAGATAAAAACTGTGGATATGTATAAAGGACATACAGACAGATAAAGAGACACACACACAAACCTTTTATATATATATATATATATATATATATATATATATATATATATTATCAATTTTCTGCACAATTTTAAGAACTGCAAGCTTGAAACTTCTGAATATCGTTTCTTATGTCTTTGTCTATGAGTGTATCAAATTTGATTAAAATCGGACCACTCCTTTTATAACCCGATTTTTTCGATTATCGATTTTCGATATATATCGGATGTACCTTGACACAAAGCCTAGCTACGAACACTCGCAGAGGCTTATAGTAACGCTATAGATAACGGATACACACACACACACACACAAATTTCCATTTATAAATAATTATATATATATATATATATATGTGTGTGTGTGTGTGTGTGTGTGTGTGTGTGTGTCTGCGCGCGAATATGTATGTATGTTTGCATTGAATCACTCTCTAAGAAAGAATATCTGACCTCGAGAATTTAATTCGAGCGAGTGTAATGTTTAGTATGATGTGATGAATTTAAAATCTAATTTGCTCAACCAGTTTTCAATCTCATTATAATCTACATAAACAATAGTGTAGACGAAAAGTTACACGTGATGTGTGGTATAATGTGTAAATGCTATTATCAGATAAGTTTTATGAAAATATGACAATGACCTTAGTTAATTTGTATGCGACAGATCTTCAAACCAGACAAATTCCATGTGAACCTAAAGATCACCTGAGAAAATTGCTTATTTAACGAATTAACAACTTATTCCACGAATGTACAGTTAATGAAATGGGCATCATCTATGAAGATACTGCAAACATCATATACATTCTTAGCGTTTTACAATTGGTTCCATTATCGTAAATCGTATGTTCCCCACAATTTAAAAATAGATGCAAAAAGTAACTGACCTCTTAAAGAAGATTTATTTAGATTAATTTTTCTCTCAACACTTATTTTAAAAATATATTCTTAAAGCTCCATTTGCATTTTCAACTTCTTTTTCGTATATTCTTCCTTGTTTATATATATATATATATATATATATATATATATATATATATATATATATAATGTTCTGGAAAATCCCGAAGATTTACGAAAACGTTTTAACAACTGACATATTTAATTTATTTGTTTGAACTTTATTTTTAATCGATACACCTATCTGAATAGATATTCTGTTTATAATCAACAAGCATATTTATATATTAATTTATACTTGCCTGATTATTTGCGATAAATTTAGTTACGAAAATCTGTGTCATTCAGCAGGATTCGAACCTGCAAACACTATCAACACAGGGTAAGTCAATAATTGATCTGGTGCGTCTTAGATCGCTAGACAACGAGGGAATTCGCAGTATAATCAAAGTCAAATCAAGCATTAAATAGCACAAATTTCGATCTTAAATAAATAAACATCTCTGTTCTAAAATGTATCGTAATGTCAACAAATGTAAACATACCATGTTACGGAAATTCCTGAAGATTAACGAAATAGGCATATTTTTATTTTTTGTTTGAACATTATTTTAATCGACACTCCTATTTCAATAGCTATTCTGTATATAATCAAGCAGCATATTTATATATTATTTCTCCTTGCTTGATTATTTATTTTAAATTTTGTTATTAAAATGTGTGTCATCCTGCCGAATGGCACACATTTTTGTAACAAATCGTAAATAATCAGGCAGGGATAAATAAATATAGAAATATGGTGTTTAATTAAAAAGAGAATATCTACATAAATATGAATATGGATTAAAATATTGTTCAAACAAATAATTATATATATATATATATATATATATATATATATATATATATATATATGCTCTCATTACGATTGAACTCTCTGGAGAAGAGAATTTTAAAAACACTTTCCACTTCTGCTGTATGTGTGACTCTTCAGAAATGAACTGAATTCTTTCGGTGACTGGCGTGTGTATACACTGCTTATATACAATACGTTAAAATTTCCCTTCTCTGATTCCGTGCGCCTATGGTTCAGGGAGTAGCGACTTCGACTGAAACTAACTCGGTCGAGTTTCGATCTCGGCCTGAAGCAAATATATCTGTATATATATATATATATATATATATATATATATATATATATATATCTGTGTATGTGTGTGTGACGGATGAATGTCAGTTGGGCAACACGGAGACCATATTATGCCGCAGTCTTTGCAAGTTCCTTTCACACACATGTTGTATTTGACGATCAATAGCTAGTGGTTCTATCGGTCTATTCTTACAAAAATGCCTGTAAATCATGATATAACAAATCAAAGACATACAACTAAATAAAACTAAATAAACCAAACAAGAAAAACACCTAAGACCCTCAACATCTCATTCTTTAGTGTCGATGGTATCCGTATCAGATTTTCAGTGTTGAATCGTTCCTCTTCGAATAGTGCCCTGCTTTCCTAGCTCTCTCCGACATTAATTTGAACGTTATAATCCCCTTCTCTGAATTCCCTATTCCCGGATACCTTCCTCTTCTTAGGAAGGGGTTCAATATCTATGACCTGGGGTTTTATGCTTGCGAACATCTTTCTCTGGCTCAAGATATATCCCTTGAATCATCTTTTACTGCTAAACTCTTTTCTTTCTCCTCCGTTCTCCTATCACTTATGAATGTTGCATCCTTGATAGTATTTCAGAAAGCCTATACATAAACCATTTCTTATCACTTATTCTCTAATATATTTTTGTTCGGTGGCTTCAATTTCAGTCATGCCAAATGGCTTGAAACTTCTATCTTACTGTAGTCTAAAAGCTGAACTTCTCAAATAGTGTATTTCAGCAAGTTTTACCCAGTAACCTTGAAAGATACCATACTATTCTAGATCTCTTTCTTATTTCGATCCTTGACTTCTGCCATGTTCTTTTATTCTTCTTTCTTGGCAACTCTGTTCATGCTGTAATGGCAGCTAACGTCACTTTCTAGTTCCTCTCTATTCATGAATCTACTCTCACCAGAATATCTTACTGCTATCAACATGAAGACTGGGATTCGATGCGTGATTTCCTTTGCGATTTCGTTTCGAACATACGCATTAGCCTCTTTGTTTAAGAGTGCGCCTCCTGGGAATAAGCTGACATTGATGCATTTATTCCCACTAGGAAATTTTAACTTAAATCAGTTTCATCTCTTTGGATTTCTCCTGCTTGCTCGGACGCCATCGCCTACAGGAATCATTTCTTCCGTCTGATCTCAATAGGCACCACTTTGTCTATGCTAGTAATAAATGTAATCGTGTCCTTCATTAAACTAAGCTGTTGTTAACTCATAAAATTAAGCTGCGTATAAAATCTCGGATGTTTGGTTCCAAATATTACTGGCGGATCTGCCAGATTGTGCTGAATAACAAAAACTCTCGAGCCCCTCTCTATTCAATCAATTCGAAATCCTCATATTCACAGAAGACAATGTTGAATGTTTTGCTTGGAAATTCTCGTTCAACTCCACACTTGATTCGTCTGGAATACTCACACCCAATTTCTCATCAACTGCCGAGTCTCAACTGAATAATATATATATATAATCTCGACTGGTGTCTCTGACATAATTTCTAAGCTTAACTCAGTAAGGCAAGCAGAGGTGATGAAATTCCAGTAATCGTTTTAAAAATCTACCATTGAACTGTCTGGGGTTCTCTCCAAACTCTAAAATATATTGCCTCACAATTTCCTGCATTCCTACTTGTTGGATGTTTTTCTTCGGTGGTTCCGGTTTTTTAAGAAGTCTGGGGAGATTTCTGATTCCTCTAATTCTAGTTGTATTAGCCACATTTTTGGAAAGGTATTCGAGGCTAAATAGCAATGCTAAAATAGTTAGACATCTCACATCTCATACATTTTCCTTGACAATCAATATGGCTTCCACCTCACCAGGTCTACCGCTTAAGTACTATTAATCATATATATATATATATATATATATATATATATATAGGCACCAGTCTCTTGATAAGAATAGCCAAACTCCAGCTGTTTCTCTTGATCTCGCGAAATAATTTAACAGGAGTTGGTTTGCTGGCTTTTTGTGCAAGCTCAAGTGCTACGGTATTGATGCGCGATTATCTGCTTTCCTAGGAAATGAAAGGTGTTTTAAACGGGCGAGCTTCTAGATAGTCTAGATCTAGAATCTAGACTATGTTCGCATGTAACATACGAACATAGTCATCCTTCAAGCCTCTAACCAATGTTCTAAGCTGTTTATGATCTTCATCAATGACCTTCCTGACGTAACAAGTTCCGAATGATATCACCATTTACTCCCGATTCAATAAGAAATCTTCCAAATCTGACAAAGTAAAACTGGCTGCTGACTTTCAAAAACACGTCCTATCTGTGACGGAATAGGGTAGGAAATAGCTAGTAAATTTGAATGCTTCGAAAATGAACCGGTTTTCTTTTAATCAATATAGAGAAACTTGCCTGCCTACTATTTGAATTGATGACGCTAGTGTCCTATAGAGCAACATACTGCGCCTATTTGGCCTTACTCCCTCAAACTACCTCGAATGGAATTAACATATCTGCATCTCTTGCTATAAAGGTAGGAGCAAGGTATCGGACCAGACGTTTATTCTCGTCAAATTTCATATTGCACATTTGTTATTCCACCATTTGCCTGTGTATTGAGTACTGTTGCCGTATCAGGTCGGGTATTCCTGCTATTCATTTCGAGGTCCCCAACAAAATCGAAAGAAGGATGTGCAATATAATCGATCCTGAATTGCCTAAATTTAGTCATTTACTCGCCGACATGATGTGGCTTCCTTCTGTCTTTACTTCAAGAATTTTCATGGAACTGCACAGACGAGATTTTGACCTGGATACCTGACCAAATTTATATACGCGTTCTACTAGAAAGTCCATAAGTCAAAATTGTTAAATATAACCTAATCGTCACATCTAAGTTTTTTTCTGGCAGTTTCTCTTTGTGGAACACCTTTCCATTTGCTTGCTCTCGTGGTAGCTTCATTTTCAAAAAGTTTAAATGTCACGTCAATTGCCATCTTCTATTTTCTTGGTCCACATCCAGCTCTTATTCTTTCTTCAACAACAGCTGTACGTTTTCTTTCTTACTCCAACCCACTGCGCACTAGTGGTAGCACCGCCATGCTTGGGCTGAAATGATTACTGTGAATTGATGTGTATCTGAAGGAGAATTACTTGTTAATGCTTAAGTTAAAAGAAGGGGGTAAATTTTCATTTTTTTACCCATTAATCAATCATACGTAGATGTTCATTATAAGACTAAATGCAAAAACTAGAAGATTGTAGTGTGTACGCCGCCTATGTTGAAATTTCATACTTACCTAAATAATCGACATTGCCTCTGAAAATAAATCAACTTTACCATCCGCTAAAATGTATATGTGCGTGCGGCAATAAAAAAGTTCACACTGTCGATATGTTAAATGGGACATACAGCATTGGTAATATACAGGAAAATATCATTACATTTGTTTTCGGACCAATATCCAAGAGTCCAGGTGCCTACAAATGTGAACTCCATCAATTAATCAGCATAAAGTTAAAAATATCACAACTCATCATCATACTTCTGATGAAGAGTGTGCACTTCTAAATTTAAAATTAAATATGACCAGAACAGGGCGATTTCTTTAAGCACACTAAGTCAATGCGATATTCATGCTGAGCATAGTACGATAAAAGCACCCTGCATCTTCAGAATGTTGGTTGTAGACTGCACAAAAGAGTGTAACAAAATACGAATCAATGTACTTTTGGAAAGTCTAGAAAAGGTTGATAAATTTGGGAAACATATTAGAATAATCAAGAAATTATACTGCGAGCAGACTGCCTTCATATGGATAGAAAATAAATAGAGTAAATATACTAAAATAGAATGGAGCATAAAATAGATATACCTTCTAACTAGAATTACTCCAAATTTACTGTTAAGCAATCTTTAGGGAAATAGTCGTCCTAGTAAGTTTCAGTTGCACAAAGGAAAATCCAGAAACTCTTGCAGAAGATACCAAGACAAAAACGTAATGAAATGGATAAACACTAATTCTAATGGTTGTCAGAAACTGAAACAACCCAACATACGAACTACAGATTGTGGATATCAACATCAAACAAGTAGAAAGCAAGATAATATCTAGTAATTGATTAACACCGAAATCTGAAGCAGAAATGGGATAGTGACGTATTAAAATTCAAGACAATTTTAGGACAAAAAAGTTTTATGCAATACCGTTTATACTATATGACAATGCTGAAAAACTCATTGCAAATGAAGAGAATCTTAAAGAAATAGAAATTTGGTTCTACAGAGAGGGACTGAGATTATCAGGATCAAAACATTTGAGCAGTTACCATGTTTTTGAAATAATGGAAACAAGAAGCACATTTAAACCTAGCATCAGAAAAGGCCAGTTGACATTTCTAGAGCTCATAATAAAGAAAAGACGTTGATAATATTTGTCACCCGCAGGGGTTATCGTGTCCTTGGTATCACTGAAAAGCACGCACGAGCGTGTAGCCCCAACTATAGGAAAAACTTGGGTATACCTAACTATTGTTATTACAAATGTTCTGTGGATAAGATCTATCACGTGTTTGCTCTCTTAGCAATGTTACATTTTTGTTATATGTACAACTATCAGTATAGCCCGCTGTTGCTCGGTTGTAATGAAAGCTTTAAAATTAATCCATGGTCTTAGGCTTTGGACGTTGGTACGAAAGACTAAAAAGCAATAGTCGTTTCCAGTTAAAGAGAAACCTTAGACTGAAAGAATAATCAATCAATGGATGTAAGTCAAATTTTGATTTCCTGGTATCGATATCAAATAAGTTTTTTCGTCGTAAACTGAATTTTGAAGACTAAATAAGTCCTCTGAGTATCATGGCTGAGACTAAGAACTACAATTATACCTACTTAGAGCCAAACCCGAAGCAAAAACTAAAATAAAGGGCTGAAAAAAATACAGACATACAGGCAGATATACAGACACACACACAAACATCTTGCCTTATATATATATATATATATATATATATATATATATATATATATATATATTATCGATTTTCTGCACTATTGTAAAAACTGCAACCTTGATACTTCTGAATATCGTTTCTTGTATGTTTGTCTATGAGTGTATCAAATTTGATTAAAATCAGACCACTCCTGCTATAACCTGAATTTTGATTATTGATTTTCGATATTTATCGGATGTACCTCAACACAAACCCTAGCTATGAACACTTACAGACGTTTATAGTACAACTGTGAAAATTCTCAAGAAAATTGGTTCAGCCGTTTCGGAGTCTATAGGTAACGGGGACACACACACAGACACACAGACAGACAAAGTTCCATTTATAAATAAGTTTAGATAGACACAATGGATGTGTTATATTTTTTGTTGGTTAGATTATTAAACTAAATGAAAATAAGATAACACTTGATAGGATCAGTTTCATGTCAGTGTTTGCACGTATGTGCATGTATATATCTGTATAAGGGAAACAAATTTCGTTACTTACAACTTCAAGCCTAGTATGCCACCATATTGCTTATCAAAAGAAAGTATTTTTCTGCATTTGCTTACTTTTTAATTGAAGAGTTTAGATTGTTGGTGAATCGTACGTTATCCATGATTGGCTATAAATTGTCAAGAAGAATCGTAGAGTCTGATGTTGAAAGAACCAAAAACCATAATATACCTCAGCTAAAAACACCACTGAAGGTATGTTTCAAAGCTTCAAACATATGTATTTAACAGAGAGGAGGACAGAGTAAAACCTACTTATAGAACTGGTGCAAAGAAATGGCAAAATAGGAATTACAAGAGATAGCAAAAACACAAAATTAAAGACGAATGGAACAGCAGAAAGGATATTGTGAAGAGCCATGTTCATCCACGTTCTGAAATAACTGTATAATAGGAGATGAAAAGAGTGTGGTCCGTTAAATGATTTCATGCAAACGGTCATGATTAAACCCTCTACTTTTCCCCAAGAATCATTGTTTTTCATTGTTTCTTCTATAAAAGAAATAAATCGTACATGCTTCTGAAGACAATAAAAAATCAGTCATAGAAAAAAGTACGCTTAAAAATTATGATTTACGTTTTCTTTTTTTATAGATAATTTGACGAAGAGATCAAAAGTATATCGTTGAGTTGCAGTAATGATCGACTGTTATCTCCTCCAAATATCATGAAAGTATTGATAAAAGTCCTTTTGTTTTTGCGTTCATCTACTGATACGATGGAAAAGAACGAAATAAATATTCTGAAATAAACTTCACGCGGAATCATAAAAATGAGATAAATATCTTATTCATGTGAATGCAAAAACTGCTTGGCCACGATTTAATGAGTTTTATGAAATTGTTTAAGAAATTTACTACTTACTTTGTTAAAGTCATGAATATTAACGGTAATTGTTTTGTTTTTTATGATTCTCAGTCCGGATTTATTGAACTTGGCCTAATATTATCATCTAAACTTTGATACATTGGTCAGCAGAATGGCTTGTGGCAACGCTTAGCACTTGCCTGTGACTGGATATTATTTTATCCTTTTAAGAGGTCGATGGTTACTGTGTTCCCTATAATCGTAGACAAGTGACAAAATCAGGCAAGGCTTAGTAAATAACAGAGCAACTCTGGATGTAATAATCGTAAGTGAGTTAGTGTAGCTGATTATTATTAGTGGGTAATTGAATTCAACAAAGAAAAGAGTCCTAGATTGCTATGTGATGACAGTTCTTCAATACGGCAGTGAATGCTGAACAATATCATCGAAAATGAGGACAAAACTTGAAGTAGCAGAAATGTGGTTCTACAGAAGGATGTTGCGGATATCGTGAATTGAGCGTGCAAGCAACGATGAGGTGTTGGAAAGAATGGCAACAAAAAGGAAATTAATAGTGAGCATCAAGAAGAGACAACTGAAGTTCCTGGGACATGGAATAATGAAGGAGAGCTTGGAGAACCTGATACTGACTGAAAAGATAGAAGGATAAAGGGACAGAGGAAGGCAGCGAATAACATATTTGCAGGGCCTGATCAGGTGTATGACGGAAAGGGGGTTGCGAGTTGTAATACGAGCAAACATACTAAGAGACACAAGGGATAGGGAGTGGTGGAGAACCATGATCGCCGACGTTCTGAAGGGACAGGGCACATAGAAGAAGAAGAAGTGAATTCAATATTTACCACCATCCTATCCCTCATTTGTAGCCTTTGTGACAAAATAATCTGTGATTGACAGCACGAGGTTACTTTATGCTATTCTCTTAAACACTAATGAAACGTTCTTTACAAAACAGAATGTTGGAAATTACGTCTTTATTAATATTCAAGGTGCAATTCTATTTATTGCGTTGCTCATCCGTGTTAAATTGTCGTCTGTAAAACAAAAACTGATTATAGCATTGACATCTCATTTTAACAAATGTGTTTACCAAAATTACAGAAAAAACATCTTGAAATATTAAAGTATAAATTTATTCAATCAAATTCACAATAATTCCAATCCTTTCTGAATAACCTGCAACTCTTATGGGTGATCCTCTGCTTAAAGTTGGTGAATGCTGCCATAATCCTTTCCTGCAGATCATTTTCGGTGTTACAAGGATTTCTATTGGTTTAATGCACAAACAAATATTTATCAAGAGGTTTGCCGTCTGGAGAGTTAAGTGTCCACATATAAATGGTGCAGAGTTCTGTTGCTATATATAAGGTCTTTCAGCAGCTACCCCTTGACCCAGTGCATCAGTCCTTCTTCAGAGCAGTATATGTTGGCCTTTGTGTTGATTCTGAGGCTCTGGGGGAAGATGAATGAATTAATAACATCGCCATAACTAATGATCACACAAAACATTTTCTAACTTACCATTAGACTCATATATTTTCAGATCCCCTGCACTATCCCCATATAGACACCCAAACCTTCTTAAATATTTATATTGGAGCTTCTATCGTGTACTACAGCATACTGTTTCTATGTTTCTGGCAAATTAAATAATATCTGGTTTATTTTTCTCATAGACGGTACCCAACAGACCCTACTATACTCTACTGTCAACAAAATAAAAATAAAAATAAACAAACGACGTGCTTGCGCGAAATTAAAAATATAAAATGGCGAAGGTTAACGATCGCACATTGTATATGAAAATTATTTGATACAGAAATCAAAACTGCATGATGATTAATAATAATAATATTTGTTTTAGATATTACACAATGGGTTAATCTGTGTTCTTAGCAACTGTGTACACTCTGTTTACAATTACAAGCCCTTTATTCTTTTTAGCATTATTATCATATAGCGGTTTGTTCTTTCAGTTACTGTATCTGAAGACCCACCAAATATTCAGTTTCGGTATGACCCGCTTAAATATCTTCAAACATTATTTCTTTAAGGTAGTGACAAGATTTTTCCAGCTACTATGTTTTCTTTTGTTTCTTTGCTAGTAAGCATTCTTTCAGCCTTATATATATATATATAATTCAAGCACTGTTTATAATAAAATAAATGCCAGAGCACTCAAAACATAAAAAAAAAGTTTGAGTTCTCTTCACTTGGAATTATATATATATATATATATATATATTGAGATTTGAAAAAAAATCACACCACTGTTGGTCAAGATTGAGGGAAAATTTACTTGCTCCTAAACATTTTACTCGAACGATTCCATTTTCTTAATATTCGCCTTACGTAAGCATAACGTGAATCGCTGACGGATAAAAAAAAAGGAATATTTAGGAAAATTTCTAAAGTGTTAAAATTTTTTTAGTTTTAAATAATAATAACAAAAAAATTTGAATTTTCCTCTTAATAGTAGCATAAACATTTTGATGATAAAACTTTTTATTAAGTTTAAGCTCTTTTAACGTCGTGATATGCTGTTTCTTTGTTGCTTTGTTTTGGGTGGAGGTACCTAAATTGTTGTTTCTTTTTTTTTGTTTGACTACAACCTTCATATCATACATAATAAAAAATAACAAATCTGATTTTCTCAACGAATTTCTATAACAAAATTTAATTATTTGTATAATTTATTTTTCGCTGCGTGGTTGAAAGAAGTATGCGTTTTTTTTTCTTTTAAATGTTCACTTTTATTTTTCGTCAGCAGGGCGGAAATATAGGATAATATTTTTCCAAGTAAGCTTTAATCTGGGCAACAGATACATTTTGGCTCCACTCTGAGAGCGTTAATTAAAAAATTCTTTATACTTGCCGGGACGATAAAAGCCAAGCGTTCAATAATGTCATTGCAGATCTTTCTAAGTTACTTGTGAATCTTCAATGGCATACTTTTGGGTTGTAAAAGCAATCAAAACTTCCTTTTTCTATACTTGAAGGGACATGTTTCATTGCAAGATTTTGAATCGACCGCGGACGAGTAAAACAATAAACTTTAATCGCCCAATTAAGTTTTTTATCGTGAAATCTCAAAGTCTATATATATATATTGTCATCCGCAGACAGATCTGTTTCGCCGTATCACAGCTCATCAGTACGGATAGACTCCGATTGCTTTTTTACATAGGATTGAAACCCGACCGAAATAGCGTCAGTCGGCGACTCTATATATATATATATATATATATATATATATATATATTGCTGTACCATCTAAGTCTACTAGAAAAATAAGGCTAATTTATTCATTTTTCTTGTTCACTGAAGACATTTAAATATAATGTAAAAAAGTGAATTTCAGTTTTTATTTATTAATATTTACATTTAAATGTGTTAAACATTTTAATGCATACCAAATTATTTTTAAATACCAGCCTGTTTTTAGGTGAGCATAAAGAAACAGATAAACTTAAAATAAATTAAATTTAAAAACTTTGGTTGGATAACACTTGATTAGAATAACTTTATCAAGCCTGTGGCCCATTGACAACACCAAACATTTGCCTTCTTCATTAGGGGTGCTTTTGTTGCCTTTTCACGCAGTCTTTTTTAGTACTTTTTTGTTTCGGTGAGTTTCTTCCTTCAGGCTCCACTTTCGATGATCACTCCCATTAGCATGGAACAGGCTTGCCTCCCAGAGAGTAAATCACTATGCCTGCTTGGCCTGACGCTCACAGCGAACCTCAAGTGGAATGACTACGTCGAATCCATTGCAAAATCCGCAGCTATGAAAGTCGGCTCTCTGTGCAGGGCCCGGGAATTCTTTCCACCCGAATCTATCCTGCAATTATATAAATCCACCATCCGCCCGTGTATCGTGTACTGCTGCCACATCTGGTCGAGTGCCCCTTCTATTCTTCTCGGCCTTCTTGACAAAATACAGCGAAGAATCTGTAATGTGATTGATACCGACTTGGCTGATCGCCTGCAGTATCTCTCTCACCGGCGTGACGTGTGTTCCCTGTGCCTCTTCTATAAATACTTTCATGGCTTCTGCTCTGACGAACTTAAATCACTGGTGCCCCCTAGATGTGAATTTGCACGAGATACTGGATTAGCAACTAGGTCCCACTCTTTTACAGTGAAACCGATGAAATGTAACCGCAATTTCTACTCCAACAGCTTCTTTCCTCGCACTTCCCACCTGTGGAATTCCCTACCGCATGCTTGCTTTCCCGACAGCTACAACCTCCGGGAGTTTAAATGTAAGGTCAATAGATACTTCCTAACACACTGACTCACACCCACTCTCTCCAACCCTCTCCCTATGTACATCCTAAGTCGTCTATCACTCTCCTTCTGACATTTCCTATACCCAATCGCTCTATGTAACCCCCTGCGCTATAGTGGCAGTGGAATACCTTGCTTGGGGTGACACGATTAAAAAAAAAAAAACTTAGGCCAGGTTACGATACATGACTTGCCAGTCTAAAATCGTCCACTTTCTGTCTCTGATAAAACCCACTGTTGTGCTGGTAGAATGATGTCGGTCATTGTCATTGCCCTTCCGGAATTGTTTCGATGCATATCTCTACAAATTTACAGATAAGGTGTTTCTTTAGACTTTTTATTTCAGCCTGCAGTTACCATCATGAATTAAATCATCTATATTCATATGTATGAGCCTGATCCAAAAGCAGTTATGTAATCCAAAGTCAAGACGATGAATTTGTACACTTTGGATCATAAACAGATCTATTCTTTTTTCGCCTTAGCTTTTCCATCTCTTCGTTTAGATTAATCCTGGTCTCATCACCCCATAAAAATTTCTTCCGCAAACTTTGTCGCTTATCTCAGTATTCCTGTCAAATTTCCATTTCATTTTTCGATTCTTACAGCTAATGGGTATTTTGGTTTTTGTAATATAGCCCTTATATTTATTCTTTCGAAATTTTAGAACGGTGGATTGTAAAACCTTTACTCCTGCACTATGGAGGTTGTTGGTGAGTTCCCTGTCTTACAAGATTTCTGTCATCATCTGCTGTTGTTTTCTTTGGCCGACCTATTCAATGCCTGATGCTCATTACACCATAATTATATCTCTTTTTCAGGACATGTTAATTGTTGTGTTTCTTAGACCTAGCGTTCATCCAATGATTCTGATCGTTTTTTTTCATTTCGCTGCTTTGAAAAAGCTTGATTTCTACCCACATATATCTTTCACGTCTTTATATTTGTTTAGTTTTAACAAGACATTCAAGTGTTATAGACAAAATTAAAGTCTAAAACAAAGAGTAGTGATTCAGAGCTATTTAATGTTTAAATAATGAATCTAAAATGTATCACTATAGCAAAATAATATTTTGTTACTCACGTGAAAAGTGTGTTGGTCTAAGTTTTTAAAAACATCTCATTGTAATAAAAGTGATAAAAGCTGAAAATAAAAACACTTGTCTCATATTCACCATTTTTTAACATATAGCACAAATATATTCAGCAAACAACACAAAATGTATTGAATTTGCCTTTCCAATATTTATAAAGGGACGGTATATATATATATATATATATATATATATATATATATATAATGGGGATGAAAAGCAATATGCAAAAGCTTTTTTTTTATTTTCAAATTTGATTACTATGTTTTTCATACGACATAACTTAACCTGTCTTATCCATGTAAGTATCTACCGTTGTTGAATGACAGTTGGTGTGGATTCTTTTATTTGGTACAGTTGTTTGTTTCTGATTCAGTTTTCAATGTTTGAAAAGAAACGGTCTCCTCTAAAACCTCCAGACTTCATTCAAATGTGTCCATTTAAAATAATGACTCTGGGAAAGCGGTTTCTGAGCAGTCAAGACATCTAGGTTAAAGATTCGATCTAGAATTCAAATGTTCCAATATTGTTTTACACGGCCTCTTCAGATTAAGATACCCATCTCGTTGTAATGACTGGTAAAAAATTACTTCAGAAATAGCTAAACCGTCAACATAATATAACAGATTTTTCAAAGTTAAAAAACATCCATCCCCTAGATATGTCATTATTTTACGTGTTATAATTTTTATCAATTTTAGTACGCGCCATTTTGAAAGTCCGTAATTAATGTAGTTTCTGTTATCCCGCATATTACGGCACTTATTGCGGATGGGCGTTTTGGTGCAATAGATAATGGCTCTGAATTAGAATTCGATGAGCCGAGTTCAAGTACCAGTGTAATTCCTTGCATTTACGCGAAAATACTGTTGGGGTAGGTATAAATCCCCTTTTTCTCTCTGCTATTGTGGGTTGAATAGCAGGAAAAATTGGGCTATATAGCCTTCAGTTAGCAACCAATCTAAAGAAATATGTAACATCAAACCACTACGGGAAAATCTTCTTCCTAATATTGCTCAAGAATGTTTTACCACGGCCTTTTTCATACGCGACTGTAATCTGGATTTCATGATTGATCATAAACCGCTTTCCCAGAGGTATTTTTATGATATCCAGTGAATGAAGACTGTATGTAGGCCTTATCAGAGGCCAGGTTTATTTTAACATTTTGGACTGAAGCAACAGAATCAGAAACAAAATCTCACCCAAATGAAAGAAAACACATCACTTATGGACCTTCAACAACGGCAAATACTTAATACACTAGACATGCAAATCAAATAGAAAGTAATATCATAATTCAGATTATAACATTGTAAACACTTCAAACAAAAGCGTAAGAAGGAATGCTCTATCCGGATGGAAGATATTTATATCAGTTATTAGGAATAAAAAGAATTTTCCTGAACAATAAAAAAAAATTATAAGTTTCAAATCAAATCAGCGCTTGCTGCTGGATTAAATGAGACCGAATGTTCGCTTATAAATAAATGGTTCATATATATTATACCATTAGAATGAGAGACATTAATTACGCCATAGAATAAATTATCTGATGTTTTAGAAAGTTATCTTCATACTAGGAATAACTGATTCATTCAAGTTAACCTTTTCTCAGTTTGGGATCTTTTAAGTTTGATTTTCTTTTCTGTTGTACACCATACGATTTTTTCTTATGTCCGATTTTGTAGTATTAAAAATATCTTTGAGCTAGATTAAAATATTCTCATATGTAAAGGGTCTTTGTAGGAAAAAATCTATATGTCTTTTCAATTGCATCAATCACTTCTCAATTGAATTGAATTTTTAAATATATGCAATTTATTTAATGCTATATAACCATATTTAATATATTTTTTCGGTTTGTTATCTCCAAACTTAATTAATGATTAGTAATTTTACATACAATATGAAATGAATTAAACTGTTTCCTTTTCGCCCTAATTCATTTTGTCTTGTTCCCTTTCCTTTTCCTCTTTCCTTCTTGGAGAATCGCTAAAATTTTGCCGTGCGGCAAGTGCGTTGTATCTGATGCGCTTGAATAAACTGGATAATTGCTTTCGTGGAGATTTAGATAAGATTTATTTTTTATATCAGCATGAGAAGACAAAGAACCTTGATATAGTTTGCCCTTAAATAAATATTTTCTAATTCGAGTTGCTGTCTTTTATAAAGCAAGGCCCTGGCACCTATCCGCCATCCGATCATAAATATCCTCGAGGTGAAGCGTTAGATTCAATCAATTTCTTCGTAAAATTCGTTCAAATTTTTCAAAAACTAACCAAAAACGTCACTTGAACCAGAATTTAATAGATTGCCTAGCGATGTACTGTGAATATTGAAAGGGGTTTCGCAAAGCTGAATAGAGGTAATTCGTGTGGGACAACAGACGTTTTCAAGGAGGCTGATGGGTGATCGAGGCAAGAAGCGAAGTAATTATGTCAGAAACACGTGGAGCATGGATTCAAGTTTTACTTTCTAATAGGATTCTTTTCAAGATATAAAATGATATCAGGAAAAATAAGTACTTCGTATATTAGTTAACAGAAAAAGACTTGCCTGCAAGTTGTATTAATATTTCTTAAACATCATCTATTTTTTAATTTGAACGGAAAGTAGTAGTTTTGGTACTTGTTCTCAGTCGATGTTCTGTTATGGTTTTCATTAGGTTTTACAATTGTTCCTTAAATGTCCGTCCTTTATTCGATTATACTTTTGGTGAAGTTTCGCCTTCGTACATGCACAAAAGATCAGTAAGATCAAAGGAGGCTTTTCTGTTGACACTGCTACTGTACCCGTGGGAAGCTGGTTAATTTTATTTGGTTCCCCTTGTGTCATACTTAACCGAACTACCTTCAGCTTAAAGGATTTTATTTAGATTTATCATCAGAAGAATTATCAGGTTTCATCTGACGTTTGGTTGAGCGCAGATTGGAATATGTGAATTTGTGTGGAATAGTGTAAAAATAAAAATAAAAATTTGAAATGTTAAAATAGAAATTTATTAAAAGGAAAGATTAACAAGAGTTAATGTTTAATGAGAAAGTTAAAGGCATCAGGATTTCTAGAAATCTTCTTCTTGCAGTAATTAGTTGAAAGAGTATATGCGTACCTACGAATGTATGTAATTATTCAGTAGGAATGTCTTTCGATGGAGAAAAAGAAGTAGAGCTAATCAGTACACGAGAAGTAAGTAAAAAGTCAACAAGGTGCAACCTGACCTAATCTCCGGGTCGATTTGAAGCTGAAGTTACATTTTAGATGTTTCATTTTTCGGCCTGTATCTGACTGACTGATTGACGATGACCGGGGCTTTTTCACACTTGATCGCGAAGATCAAGTGTGAAAAAAGATCGTATTCAAGATCGTTTTCAGATTTTTCACACTTGATCGCGAAGTCTCATTTGGTCTTCCAAGTCGCTCCCATTGTTCATCAAAATCAGTTTAACACCTACTGGCGAAATCTGATTTCGACTTTTCTTTAAGCACATGGTCAATATTTTTTCAATTTGGGAAAACCAGGATTTCACATGTCATTGTGAATTATTGTAAAAGTAAAGAAGAAAATTTATTTTAATTTCTAATTTTTCATCCACTACACTTCAAAATTATAACAATATGTAAACCAAGTACAATTCGGATTTATTACTTGACTTTTGTAAATGCTTACTAGTGCCGGTAGAGTTTGTGCCTTACCACTTTGATTCTGGTATAGTATGTGGTCTACTCGGCTTGAATTTGCCCTAGCTCAGTAAGTGTATATTTATAGATATAAGTATCCGGCTAAGGAATCTAATTATTTTCCTTAACCCTCTAGGGCCATTCGTATCATATTTGATACAGTATTTCCCTATAAAGAAACATTTGGTATTTCCCTATAAGGAAACATTTGGTATTCATTGACTGAGCAGTCAGTACTGCTTTCATTTGAAATTTATAAAATATTTCTCTTAAAAAATTTTTCAGGTAAATATTTCTTTCAAGGCTTGTTTTCATAATGTATCAAATATGATACGAATGGCCCTAGAGCGTTAATTCTAACTCAAAAACTGCTCTAAGCATAACCCTAACCATAACCATTATCAGATACTTTTTAATAATATAATTTTTAAGTTTGTGGTACTGGGGATATCGGCTCGGAACAATAAATCAGAAAGCCGAGTTCGAATTTTAATTGAATTCGTGGTATTCAATCATGCGAAAAAAGTTTTGAGAATGGTAGTAATTGGTAGTTTTTACATCTTATTTAGACTAGAGACGGATTTATGTATACTTCACTCACTTGGGCCTCTGCTCTAATTAAATTTTCCGGAGTGGGTCAAAGTGCATATAAAAATGACGGTTTCTAGGCAATAACCGTCATTTTCATACACCGTTTCTTTGTGGGTATAAATTTTTCAAATTGCCATAGTTTTTGTAAATACAAAACTAAATATTACTTGAAGAAACATATAGCGAAACAGCTTAACTTCCACTCTAGTTAATTATGTTAGTCGTCGCATCTGGCTTTATTTACTTTCTTTTTATTCCTTTTATTTTTTTATATTTTTTACTGACAGATTTTCTGATTATGCATTTGAAATTGTTCCCAGCCATTGCTTTCAGGCAATTGTTTTCGAAGACTTGGAGGTTTTGTTTTCCTTTCTCAGTGTCAATATTTCACATTAAATAAAATCTATGGCAATTATGTGCGAATAATAAAGCAACCACTCGATGCAGTTTGTTATGTCTTTTCTGTCCCTGACATTTTTCTTCAGCTTCGCAAAAGCAATTGAAGCGAATGATATTCTTCGTTTTATGACATCAGTTGCAACTAGAAAACGCATCCGAGAAATTCGAAGGTCTTAACAGTTTTAACTATCATGATGCTATAATTTTACCTGTCATTAATTTGTATTTATCCTGGGTTTATTGTGAGACCTCACTTCTTGCGAGCATTTTTAAGTTTAAATGTCAGCAAGTATTTGCATTAATTAGCCTTGTAAATCATATTTGGTGCAATTATTTGCGGCATATTAGTAGCTGTGGAAATAAGGTAAAGGAAATGTAATTAGGAAGGATAGGAAGTTGTACAAAATTAACACCCAGAACAAACCTTGCAAAGAGAATAAGAAGTTGGCAAAAATATATAAAAAACTGTGGATTTTGTGGATAGGAACAGTAATATTTCCCAGAGACTCAAACCGAATGAAAGATATTTACAATCGGTATCCTAGATTCAAGTGCGAGTTTCGTCGCATATCATGAAACCCTAGGAGAGTTTTGATATCTTTAAAGTGGCTCTGAGTTAAATAACAAAAAACTCCAAAGAACTAATTCTATGTTATACTTCATGTCTCTCCTTCCGATGGACATATCAACCTTATCTATTTACTTAAAAGGAAGATTCGGCCTCATTGACCGAACACCTAGGACTACTTTCGTTTAAAATTTATAAAAATTTATCTCTTAAAATGTTTCAGGAAAACAGTATTTCTTAATTCCAGTAACTGTTATAGTTCTTTTCAACATTAATGGTGGTTTCTTTTTTACTCTTATGTTTAAAATAGTGTAAATCGTCAGTATTTTGAATATGTTTTTATATTTGATATACATGTGATATCCGTTTAATTTGTTGCTGAGACATTTCAAGTCGTGCAGTTGCTTACATTTGGCACAGTTGATTGTCTTTTATTTCTTTTGAACTATTTCACAGTGTAAGAATAATGATGTTATTTGATAAGACCTACAGACTTAATATGAAAAAAGCTATTTATAGTAATCGCTCTTAGAAAGGGGTAGTGTCTTTATTTCTGAACGATTTTCTGGTCAAGCACGACACCCCGATAAAAATTTCGACTTGAAGAGGTTAGGGTAAACATACTAAATTTCTATATTATTACAATGTTAGGAAATATTTAAACCGTATCCTGCATACAACCACTTTTTAATAATTAAAAATGACTTGAAGTGAATTAACTCATCTTTCTTCGAGCCTTGCATTACGGAATCAGTATCACTATACTCTACCAAATAGCATAAAACTATTCATTTGATGACTTTCAAAAAGTAAAATCGACAACACACATAGATAGAAAATAATGATATAATCTAGAGTGTGGAAACCATCAACAGTTCAGGAATTCATGGTCAGGAATGACATACACTACCGGCCATAATTATTAGCCTCCTGCCTCCAGTTAAAAGAAATGATGCATTTCATACTATATTTAGTATTTATTGACAAGTGGATAATTCTAAATAAGAATAGAATTGTTCTTTTGTTGATGCTGCACAATAATATGTGCATCAAATGAACTGTTCTGGTGTTCACTTTTTGTGCTCTCTTCCCCATGGTAGTCTCTTGTTCTCATTGGCTGACCAAAGCAAAGACTTCTTGAGTGCATTGTAAAATGTTGCAAAGTAATAACAACAAAATAATAGTTTTATTTTCATTTGGAATCATCCATATGGCAATTATTACTAAAAATGTTAGAAATACATAATTCTTTTAAAACACTGGGGTGGCGTAATAATTATGGCCGGTAGTGTACGTATGAAAGTCTTTATTTGAATAGGTTGTGGAAATCATGATTAAAATGTACTAGATTTCTAAACTATATTTACGATGATGGGGGGGGGGTAAATAACCTAAGCAAAGACCTAGCAAATAATAACTTTTTTTCTCTCCGTAATATTACATTGACAGTAGCAAACAAATTATTAAATACTTATAAACAGGAACACCGTTGATTAATCATTTCAGTCCAAGCAAAGCACCAAAAGCACTAAGATGCAGGGGATGTTACTGAGAGTGAAAGAATATAAGCAGAACATGATTAAGGAGAGAGAACAATAAAAGAACATAAATGAATATGCCAGAAGATAATTATTGACATCATATTTATATATGTAAAGATCAAAGTTTACTGAAAACCAATAAATCGCAAATGAATTCTACAACAACTTGGCGAAAAAGAAAATAATAATATAGAACGTACGGTTATATATATATATATATATATCAAATATAAAAATTATGAGACCTTTCTGCCAAGCAATTAGTGCGCTTAAATTTCTAAAAACTAAATAACAAATCAACTATCCATCAGTGCATGGAATACTGCTGTCATATATGTACAGGCGCCCCTGTTATTCATATCAGTGTACTCGACAGGCTCCAAACGAGAATCCGACTTGGCAGCTCGACTCTAGTCGCTTTCTTCCCGGCCGGACGTGGCTTTCCTTTGTCTACTCTTCAAATATTTTCATGGCTTTCGTCCGAGGAACTTAAGTCACTGTTGCCCCTCTATAAACACTTAGACCAACCAAATGCAGCCGACAATTCTACTCCTTCAGCATCTTTCCTCGCATTTGCCGCCTATGAAACTCCATTCCATATACTTGCTTTCCTGACGGCTACATTCTCCAGGAATTTAAATGCAATATCAATACCCATCTCTTATTTAAAAAATACTGTTGAAGTTCATGAGACATGTAATGAGAAAGGAGGGATTGGAGCATCTGATACTCATAGGTCAGAGAGAGGGAAAGAGAGACAGGAAAAAAGAAGCGTGTATTATACTTTACAGGTTTGAGAAAGTGGGTGACAGAGCGAGGTTTAGGTAGGAGAACAAAAGAAAGCGTGTTAAAAGCCAACGAAAATAGGGAGATGTATAAAGGACAAGTTCTTCTACATTTTGAAAAGACACGTCACATAGAAGATACACTGACCAAAAAGGCAATGTTATTGTCAATTGATAATAATTAATTAATTTACTCTTTCGTTAGATTAGATATATTTTTTATTAGAATTAAATATCTGAATTCCACCGATTTCACTTTGAAGGATTATGGCCACATCACATTGAAAAACATACTCTCGTTCGTTTCACCGCAGTTAAGCAACATTGAACCTGCTCCGTACCTAGATAGCTGACCGCTGAAGACTAGCAGAAGCTTGAAAGCTTGGATGTATGACTGCTGGAATAGATAAACTCTTGGAATTATTAACCGGGGAGCCAGTCACTTCCGTTATATTGACTTATATGGAAACCTTTTTGGAAAAGGCGAGAGTGCAGCTATTCTCCCCGAGCTACGGATTAAATGTTTAGACATGTGTCAGTAAATAATTATTATCTTGAACAAATTTTTACAATCCAAAAATGTTTTTCACTTCCATTCACTCAGTGAACCGCCATACGTGATACACGTTTGGACGTTTATGTTTCGAAAGATGTATGACTGACTAGAACATTTTTTCAGCAGTAGATTGCCATAACTTTCTGCGGGATACAGATTGCCAACTGATAGCAGGACAAATTGTGTTCTATATCCTTGGTTGGCTATGAAACCCGATCTGCATTGCTGCTCCATAACTAGAGGAAGAAGGTACGAATTAATACATTTCCCAAGGATATTTGTGTGTAAATTAATGCAACGAATTAGACTGGATTTTGAATTTCGGTCTCCGATTTTTCATTTATACCCATTTAACGAATCACGTCTTTTAAATGTTGTAAAAGACAAATTAATCAGTCGATCGTATTTTAAGTGTTGCTGGCGTTTCCTTCCAAAGCTATATTATTGGGGAATATGTAAATCTAGCTATTACTATAATTACGAGTGGGCCCGTGACGTCAAAAAGACGGCAATATACTTATATCAATAAACCTCTAGAATAACAGCAACATAAACATTGTTATAGCTACTGTTGAGTATCTTACATTAATAAATAAGAAAAGAAAATAAGCCATACTCCTGAGCGTGACAGGAAGGATATATATATATATATATATATATATATATAGTCATCTGAAAACAGATATATATATATATATATATATATATATAGATTGATAGATAGATAGATAGATAGTCAGTCGCACACACACACACACACACACACACACACACACACACACATATATATATATATATATATATATATATATATATATAATACGGCGCTATTAAAGAGCAAACCTACGATATGTGCATTCATATCTGGGAGTGGTAAAAAAGAGAATGATAGATAGATAGAACCCTCATTATTATAGTAGAGCAGATAATTTTACCAGCAATCAATATGAGAGGAAACCAATTAGCATGAGGTTCATTTCGCTACCAGCTTCTAAAGCAACTCAGGAATCGCGTAAACTGATTTCACCTGGAACTCATGGTATGGAAGACATAACTTCTGTTTGCTCTTCACTGACTGTTCTGTCAACTGAAACCGAATGTTTCATTTTCAGGATAGGGCTAATATTATTCTTAACATTCAGTGAATCAAATAAAATATTTGATGCATGCTTAGGCATTCCTGTCTCTTCTGATTAATGAGTGAGCAGGCAGAAGATTTTCCGCAGTAAAGTGTCATTACTATCTTCTATAAACAGGGTTCCAATCAACGCTATAGGACCTAGTCTGACCCATACCTGTATGTAATGTGAATAGATGGTTACATTCTTTTCCTAACGTTATTTACGCGGAAGAGTGTGTAACAATCCTGAGTGGGATTCGATCTCGGATGTCCGATTTGTTTCTCCAATCCGATAGCCATTACACCACAGTGAATATTCCATCATTCACATTTCCATCTACATATTCGAGTGCGACTGCTCTTTAACATTATCCGTTTGTCATATTCCGTTCCAGCAGACCTTTCAGAAAATAGAAAATAACATTTTATCCGTTTATTGTTTTGCCATATAATGAGTAAATAAAAAAGAATCAATGTTAACATGCTAGAAAATACGCATAATGTTGTGTTTTTTATTTATATTTTTAATGTCTTGTTCAACACGGTAAATCTGAGGACACCGAAACTGAGCTGAGATCTCGCGGTTAGCACTAAAAGTTTCAAATCATTTATGGCCTCTGGAAAGCGCCTAATATAGATTAGGTTTAACATGACGTGATATAAAAATTACAAATTTGTATGGGAGGAATTTGAAGGCAGAAAAAAAAAACAACGAAACTAAAATATTTTGGTTCATTCAAACCTTTCCCTTTGGGGCAATCAAAAAGAAAAAAGAAAATAATGGATAATTTTAGTTAATTGATTTTCTGGGCTGATATCTATCCAAAACTCAAGAGACAACTTTCAATTCCTGCCTGTTTAAATAATAGCCTATTTTGAATAAGTGTCTACGTTTATTCTCAGAACAGAAATAACTTCTGTAAATATTTGTCCGAAATTATGTAAGAGCTTGTATAGATTTTAGGTTATTAAAACAATATACATGAGTTTTTGTTTAAAAACTAGAAGGACATTCTTTACCACATGGTGACAAAGTGAAGTAGACAACATGAAATAGATTATTTTAGTTTAGATATGTGTTCGGAATTTTAAAAAAAAATCTTTTTGAAAGTTAAATAGAAAAAGACTAAACATAATAAAATGGAGAGTTAGTTATCTGAAATATTTCTTCTAAGTTTTTTGCCTGATCTGTTTCTCTAGTTTTTGATTCATTTTTTACAGCTTTTCTTCCAATGCAAATTACTGAAATATTTATTGGTAGCTTTAGTAAATGTATAAATATAAAACGAGAAAATTCAACCATATTAAATTTACCATCGTACTTGGACGTCATCTGAATTTTCTGTCGTATATTTCTCATAACCTTATTTATCCACAGAACATAAATTATTATGTCCCTCAAGAATCCAAGCTGTAATTATCTGGGAATGTCTATACTTGAAAAGTTTCCTTATACGGAAATGGCTAATATTACCATAGTTAAAAAAAATACAGGAGTCACTTCTAGTTACATTCTCGTCGGTTTTGAATTTAGAACAGTAAATTTATCGACTGGTTAATTTGTCTAAAAAACCCAGCTGATCGTGCAAACGTATACATAACTGTGGAATTGAATATACGAAAACACGCCTTTCACAGGCCCATGGTACGAAATGAACGAAGCAGGTAAATGCGAAATTTTTAATCGGCTGAAAGACCCCACCTTCTGTACATGTGATTGCTATCTGTATATCCTACTTGCTGAAAATACATTCATACAAAAAGAAAACAGGTAATAATCATAATTTAATTGCTTTTTATTTAGAATTACATATAATCTGTTACTTATACCTAAAAATAAATATATTTTATTATTTCTTGGTAGAATGTATGATATTAAGTAGAAATAATATTTACACTATTTACATTGTTCGGACTGTTTTCCTCGCCATTGTTGTCATATTCGTAACATATCAGCCGTTGCACTCTGCAACCTTCTTTGGACGATTTGACTTTTGAACTGAGCTATTTCTTTCTTTCTAGTTTCATGTCTCTTTCATGTGTCTTGGTACCAGTTACCTCCCTTTAACTGAAATCTCTATGTGGCAAGGTATTGAACTCAAAACACCTTAGATCAAGTGACTAGACCCAATTAATGCAGTTTATCAATTAGGTTATGTGTCTTTGATGACGTCACTGTTTTTGGGAATTATAAACTTAATACATCACTATACCTATCTTAACATGACTCATATTAGAATTTTGTTATTTTTAATTTAATGCTAGCACTCCGCATTACTGTTTATCACATTGTATTCATTTTCATGCTTGGCTTAATTAAGAAATTGTTGTGGCATAGCATATGCGCTGATTTTTTTATCTTTTTCAATTTCATCTCCCAGGTGACAGTTATCTTTATTTTTCCTCCTACACCTGATTTTTCTTTTTTTCTGATTTATATTATGACGTTTTATTCGATAATATATTCACAAATATTTGCGCTACCTTTTCAGGTAAAATTCCACAGGTTCTGATGGGAAAATCTTGAACCCCGTTTTAATTAGACATTTCATTTTTACATCAAATTCTTTTTGCAACTATCGTAAATGCTTGGCGTTGCATAGAGTAGAACAGACTAACCATGTCCAAAAATTGTGTCCCACCTTCCTTTTATCTTCCCGACATTTTGACTTTTGTAAATTAATCCAGAATATATCACATCTGTTCAAATTGAAATAATTCCTTAACTACCACTATAAAATATGTTATTTTTTTTTAACTAGTCCTTTGGCGCAACAGAATTACAATGATTTCTACCAGATAAAACAAACCACACCAGTTGAGAAATTCCAACAGGAGTAATAGTTAAAATGGATATCACATATAACTCGAAGAGGAAATCATGACATAATGAAGATATTGATATTCTACACAACTTGACAAATACAAAATACTGAACTTGAGAAACATAGTTCCTGAAAAATTGATTTACGAGAAAGTTTTTATCAATTTTAATCGGCACAAGTACAAGCTCTTTAGTTGATGAATGCCGAATAATTCCGGAAACGATTAATATTTCTATTATTATTATCATAGGAAAAGGCTTAAAATAACAAAAGTCCTTTTTAGTAATATTACTTTTAGAAAAGAAAAAAGAATTTAAGTATTTTTACGCTTTTCAATCAGCATTTATCAAAGAATAATATTTATAATAACAAGATATGAAAATGAATAAAAAACAAGTTGTATCATTTAACTCATGAAAATCTTTTTAAAATGATTTTTTAAAAAAATCAAAATTTTTTAGTTTTTCAATTTAACCTCTTTCTGCTTAACTGAATTGTTGTACTACCAAGACCCAATGAATTAGATTTTGACAGGTATGTACGATTCTATATCATTTTATATCATTTATGAAATTAGAATTATAAATCTTCAAGTTACTGCTAATAATTATACGCTTTTGAAAGAACTATATTTAATTTAAAAAAAACATGTCTACGAATGTTTAGAGGTAGTATTACATGGTAAACTGCTTTTAAAAACTTTTCATTTGGTGATATTGTTATAACACTCAGAGCATAAGAAAACATGCCCAATTTATATCAATCTTCGAATCGATAAAAGAATGTTTTAAAATATTTTCTCAACAAATATATTAAATATATATCGATTTATATTATACGTTTCTGCTATTGCTTCATTCTTCTGTGGAATATATTTCTGTAGACTTATGCTAAGGGGTGTGGCTCTTTGTTTAACCTACATTGCTTTTACAGTAATAGTCAAACCTCTTAAAATGAGAAAAGAAAACGTTAATATATTTTGCAATCAAGCAAATATTTTCTACAAGAGGGGATATCCAATATTGCAAGTGTTGCGAACTGAAGTGTTCATTGATTCTTCTCAGCAAGATTTTTGTAAAGATTATTCTTTTTGTTACTTTTTTTAAAATTTCAAGCGTGAAATGAGATATCGAAAATTTCCAACAAAAAAAAATGAAAATGGATAGGGAAAAATATTATGTTATCTATTTAAGGAATGAAATTAGTTTACTTTTAATTGCTTTCAAAACTTAATGCTAGAAATATTTTCGCATCTCGTTAAGTCTGTCTATAAAATTCTAGAGAACATATTAGAGAGTTTTTCTAATTTCTTTAACTGAAGCCCTGTTTTTAATAACACTCTATAATTATATCCTATCAAACAGAAAATTGATGACTTTTCTGAAATGTGTTTGAAAATGTCTTGTTGCAATCTAAAATGAAGAAAATACAAATTTTAAGAAAAGTAGTCACAATGTAGTTTTTCTTCTTTTATGTTCTTGGTCCTTTCAGGAACAGCGAGGTTATGATCTTCCAGAACTATCTATCATTTTAGCTTTTTTTGCCATTATTCCGACACCTATCCCCCAATCATTTATAAAGATCGTCAAGTAGGTTTTTTGATGAATTACTCTGTTCCACTTGAAGAATTATACTCCATTCCAATTGTCACTTTGGGTCCTGTGTATGACGGTAAACTGCATCCAGCAGTAAGGCCTCTGATTGGGAGGTTTTAAAGAGCATAATTGTTGTTGTTCCCACGTCCACTTTGGCCCGGAGTGGTAGCACCTGTTAGGGCCCCAGCTATGGGCAAATAGTTAACCCCCCAAACTTGGGTTAAAAAACTATAAAAATATAAAAATACACTTCTATAACAATATATACATAAAATAGACTTTTAAAAAAAAATATACATTTCTGAATTAAAAATAATACCAACAGTACATTTTGAATGAAAAATATTACCGACAATACATTTTTCAAGAAAAATATTACGAACAGTACATTTCTCAAGAAAAGAAAATTACCATTACACGTTTTTGCAGAAAAAAATTATTGTCATCATACATTTTTGAAGAAACAAAATTATTGCCAGCAAATATTTTTATTACAAAACTAGAAGACATCTTCAGTTTTCTAAAAAAAAATTAAAATATTATTTTTCAAAATCTGACTAAATCAACATTCTTACTATAACTGAACATTAAAAAATATATTAAAACTCTACCTTTATGGCATTAAATAACCCACAGAGGTTTATATGCCGTTAAACAAAACTCGGAATTGTCTCTTTACAATCATAATTATGCTTTCCATCTTCCTTTTCCCTAAATGTTCATTTTTACTAACGTGTTCAGTTGTTTATATTCTTAGCATACGTTAGTTTAAAATGGTATTTAAATCACAGAATAATATTTATGTAGTTTGTTTTATGTCGAAGTTATTGACTATCGTAAATAATTCATAACTCAAATGAAATATTTAGATGATGCTGAGAGATATCTTCTAGATTATCTAAATAACTAAAGCGGCTCACAAAGTTCATAGGAAGGTATTTAGTTCGACTCTTGCGTGTAATTTTAAGGCAAAATATGTTAACTAAATAAATATCGCTTTCTAGCCGTCCATAGAGGTATACATTTTTCTCTATGATCGGTGAGAAAGCGATATTTAAGTAAAATATAATATTTATATATATAAATATACTGTTTAATTCCAAACAGAATATCTACTCAAATCCGAGTATCGATTAAAAATAATGTTTAAACAAATAAATAACTCGTTTGTTAATTCCGTTTCGTTAATCTTAAGAACTTTTCGCAACATTGTCTTTTTACATTTATTTACATTACGATACAATTTCAAAGATGATTATGAACAAGAAATCTAAAAATTGTATGTTTATAAGGCTTCATTTGGCTTTGTTTTAACTTTGAAATAATTTTGGCTCAAACACTTAAGACGAATCAGATCAATCATATATATATATATATATATATATATATATATCGTGAGCAAACAGTTAAAACGAATCAAATCATACATACATATATATATATATATATATGTATGTATATATATATATATATTAGCAAACTATTCACATTATAACTGTGATTGTCTTTTTAAATTTTAAACAAAAACTATCAATTTTAGTAAATGCTTTCCCAGGAATGCCTATAGAAAATAAATACCAATGTATTTGCAATTTAACTAAAACACAACTAATCCTTCTACTAATACTAAATTCCTACCTACATATCTACTATCTTTTTTCTCCAATTTTAAATGGTAAATAAATATCAATACCAATACATATACATTATGCATAAAAAACCTGTTACATTCCCGCATCGCCGATTGTACAATGAGCTACCAATAGTCACGATGAACGGACTCCCGCCCACCTTGCGGAGGCTACATGACTTGTGAGATTTCTCTTGTACGTGCCATTTCTTTTAAGTACGTAGGCGATCACAGTCCTTCACATCGCCATATCTCTTGTAGTTCTTACCAGCTTTCTTTTGTTATTCCGCTCCACCCCGCTCTACTATCAATTTGCTAAAATTCATCAAGTATGTCGAATGTTGCTTTCTCTTATACCTCTTTCCCTCTATGTGTCCCGTGAGTATCAAATTCTTCAAACCCTCTTTTCTCACTACATGTCCCAGTAGCTACAGCTGTATATTCCTGATGTTAAGTACCATTTTGCTTTAGGTGTCCATCGCCCGCAAAATTTCGTTTTTGCTCACATGTTACGTCCATGGTATCCTCAGAATCTTAAACTCTCACCTGACTTAAATTGTAACTCATATTAGGATCCATCGCAAAGTATGCAGGAAAAATGGTCAGTTCACTGTACGTTTTCAGTAAGTACCCGGCTACACGTGATATTTTCTAGCTTTACCTGTGCCAGATCACGACTAAAAATCGAGGATATATATGGGTTGGTGTTGCTTAGCCCTCATTTTCCAGCATTGATAGAGTCCAAAATCATCTTTGAGTCTTTGTGGGCGACAAATAATTTTCCACCTTTTTAACCTCTCTCACTTGTGGCATGTGACAAGCCCCCCACTGCACTATCACTACTTCTACGGGAATCGCTCGGACGAACTGCATTCCAATTAAAACCTTCAAGGCTAGAATCCATCATGTCAGTAACAGTGTAGGAAACCTCTAATATTCACATTCTTTTCCATTAGGGAGAAATAACTCCCACTCAGAAACTTTCCAGCAAACTACTGCCCCGAAAAACAGACATTTCAAAAGTTTTCCTGATCACTACAATCTTTACCCGAGTTAAACATCTAGATTTACACCTTATACAGTTATACCAAGCGTTACATCCTTTCAAGCAATGTTGTTTTCGATTATACATTGTTTGCCAAAGAAATATATGGAAAAATAAAAATCAACTTTAAGTCATTTTATTCAGCATTACATTTGTCCGCCCCAAATATTGAAGTCGTAATATCACCAGAAAAAAAAAAACGTTAAAATCACATCAACTCATATTACTGCACAATAAATAAGAATAAAATTATCTAAAATAATATTAAATATTTACATTTACCGTAAAAGTTAATATAATCATCATCATCAATCTTAATAAAAAACGTAATATGAAAACATCTGTGACTATGTGTTGTTGTCTGACTTGATACAGACGATCCACAGCCATCTATGTCATCGATGTAAATAAAGAAATTGAATATAAATATGAGTTCATATAGATTATTTTATTTTCTACTATCGCAAAATAATTTTAATAACTGTATTTGTTATTTAACCTTACGAAAGTATCTTATTTTATCATGTCTGAGAACAAATTACATTCACAAATAAAGAATCCACGATGTACTATAAAGATGATCAAACTGTAAGCATTTACTTTTGAAGGATGTAAGTACATGTAATCGTAAATTTATATTACTTTCTTCAGCAATATATTAAGCTGTATTTGTTTGTAAGATTAAAAAATGTTTTTATTGACCATATATTATCAAAAATAAACTTACAAATAAAATAAAGAACTGGGGAATGGTTATCTGTTGTTTAGCCTAGTGGCAAGTAAATTCGGAGACAAGCAAATTCGACTGAAGTCATTTTCAACGTAGGTCTTCTTTCCTAATTACAAATTACTGACATACTGTGGAGTGTATCTATATTCAATTCCTGTCCGCATGAATTGACTCTTAGTGAAACCACCTACCTCGAGTGACCACCGAGCTTTGTACAGGGTGAATGTTGCCGTAAAAGAAATAACAAAACTAGCTTTTTCGTATTGCTTGTATCAATTCATTTCCCACCGACTGTCATATTCTTTTGTAATACCCATGTATTTCTATAAAAAAAACATTAGTAATGCACTTTTTAAGATTTTTAACAATCCTATCTATAGTTAAGTCTCGCGTGCTTGTGTGATAATTAACAATTCTTTTCCATCTGATTTTTCAATGGTCAGATATTAGCGCTGATCTAATCAAATTTCGGTTTAGAACTTTCAAAATAAGTTGTTTGGTCATCGATTTTCTATTTTTTTCTTTCTCAATTCGTTAACGCAGAAAATGGCTCAGTACATTTGTTATAGCGATGCAGTTCGTATTGGTAAGGGATGAAAATGCTGACGTTCTGTCTACGTCCAGCTGAATCCTGTGGAGTCGTTGCTAAATCGAGACCTTGATGACGATTTTATTGTTTCCCTACTGACAGAATTTCATGTGTCATTCTGTATGTTATAAATAAAGTGACTGAATTTGTTTGCTTTATAAATGCTGCTTCTGTTATAAAGGGTTTAGAAAAACGGCCACGTTTAGTAAACTGGTTCGTCGAAAACTGTTCACTATAACGAGGCTTTTGTGGAAAAGGAGTTCTCGAATGTGAGTCAACTTTTGTTCAGTTCTTGTATGCGCAATACATATTCCATTATTACTTCATTCATTTTTTACCGATTTCAACATCAAACAACATATATTAAATTTAGCAAGAGCCAATAAAATGAATGTTTTCTTATTACGTTTTTCTTTCTTATTTTCACTTTGAATTCGATATTTCAGACTAGCCTATAATCAGCTGTGGTTATCTATATATATAATCTATATATATATAAAGCAATTTGTGTGTCTGTGATTGACTGTTCCCTATGCAAGCCTACATTTTAAACCTACACCATTCAGACTTTCTAGGGACACATATCTACAGGGATGCCAGGATGACACATAAGTTTTAAGTTAAATTTCAGCAATTAAAGTTCAGAGTTAAATTTTTGCACTTTCTGGCCAATGGAGCCGATTGTTTACATTTGCTTCGTAAAACATCTAAGAGCTAAGATGGTTGCTAAATTACGTCATAGAAATCAAATCACACGTGTCAAACGCGACTAAAGTATTTTTTATTAAAAAAGTGTAAATGGTTAATTTAATTATTTAAGTATTTTTCTTCAGATTTAATATTTCATACTTCACAAAGGAAAATTAAAAAAAAGCTTTTTTCGCTAATTATTTCAGGCAGACAATCAACTGTCTTTAATTCGTGTAGTATTAATGTAAATTTTTCCTCTAAAATTAAATATCTACATTTTTAAATATTCTTCGAAAATTTCAGAACAGAGAGCGTAATTGTTTTTATATTTCTAATTTCCATCTACTCCTCTCATTGGCATCATCTCCTACTACTGAAATGTTGTGAGTTGCAGGGGCAACGACGGGCTATGATGCTAGTCATTTGTAAAAGTTAAATATTTTTCATTCATGTATGAGAGTTTACGATGTGAATGACGTGTTAAACGTATGAATATAGCCAACAAAAAAAAGCCACTGTGAGATTATTACCCGACCTTGTTAATCAGAACGACCACACATATACACACATACACAAACTCTCTCTCCCCCCTCTCTCTCTCTCTCTCTATATATATATATATATATATATATATATATTTTCACTCTTTGTGGTAGAAGATATATTCTCTTTTCTACTTCAAGTAGGCTTTGTGTCAGTTCAAACTGACTTCTTAATTTATACAAACCAGGTGGCTCGCACCCAGAAACACGCCCGCACATCCAAATCTAAGTGTTTTTACTTTGCTTTTTTTAGCTGTCTTCATATACAAAAATATCATTCTTTATTTTCTCTTTTGTGAACGATTTTTTCTTTATGGAAATGCATAACTTACCTACTATTTATTTAGAATGTTGGTTACTATTTGTAGCACCTGCTACACGAATATTGCCATTTACTTAATTCAACTCGGGTGTTATTATCTCAAATGTGAAATATTTGATAGCTTGTTAATGAGTTATGACAAAATAAGTTTAGACGATTTCATAGAATAGCAATACTTGCTGAGTTATTTCATGTTGAAATAATTCTTCTATCATAATTGTTTCCATATTAAATTATCGGTCCGGTTTGTACTTGAGTTTATCAGTTAACATTGGTCGATTTTATTTATGTGTCTATAGGAAAACGGTGGTTGATCTTATATTTGATTTCAGAGCAAACATTAGTGGGGTTTATACTTGATTTTATAGGTAAATATTGTTTGTGCTCATACTCAGGTCCCTATAATTACCATAAAAGTTATTTTTAGTTTGTACACATATTTTAATTGCAATCTTTGTTTTTCTTAAACCATGAAGAATCACCATCTAAATTAAGTATCCCTACCTAAGAAAGATTGTGCCCTCGATAGGAATCGAACCTATATAACCTTTTCTACCAGGGAAACTTCTTTTAACAATATGGTGAAGGAAGCTCGGTACATGGAGCAATATATATGTGGAATAAACATTTTTCGTTTAAATTAAATACCCCAAAATCAAACAAGTAAATATGTTTAAATATCTGAGAAGTGTTTTAACAGAGGACGGAATGTAAGCAACAAATGTTAGGATAACCATTGGCAGAACGATAAATGTCTTGGAAAATCTAAGCAAACTATTACGAAATAAGATAATACTCTGAGGAACAAACAAAAAATATTGTTACGTAATATCATTCCTCTATTTTCTACCAGGGAAACTTCTTTTAACAATATGGTGAAGGAAGCTCGGTACATGGAGCAATATGTATGTGGAATAAACATTTTTCGTTAAGAAATCTATGCATCTATATTTGCTAGGTTAATTTTGTTCCCGAGATGTAAATAATGGTAATGATCCAATGGATGTTTTAATATGCATTACCTTTTCATGCAGAAGCGTTTGATAAAATACGTCACAAAGAACTGTCGGAACTGCTAAGTAAATTTGACATATTTGTAAACGATATTAGAATAACCCAGAAACTTAATAATTACACAGCTATAATGGCAGTAACCTGGCCGCACCCGGGTAGGATATGAATACACTATATATACAACAGAAGAAAGAGGTGTAAGACAAGGTATGTCTTCTCACCGGGCTATACAATAAAGTGATTCTACAGAATTATAAGTTCTAACATGATGCATTAATGGCAATAAAAATTTTAACGATGAAAGATAAGCAGATCACACAGTATTGAGAGATGACACAGAAGGGAAACTACAATAATTATTACAGAATGCAGTGACAGAAATTGAGAAGAATAGACTTACAATCAATTGGAAGAAAAAAATGCACGATTTTTGGTAGAAATGAACATCGAATATGTGTTTATTACAAATTAAATACCCCAAAATCAAACAAGTAAATATGTTTAAATATCTGAGAAGTGTTTTAACAGAGGACGGAATGTGAGCCACAAAAGTTAGGATAACCATTGGCAGGACGATAAATGTCTTGGAAAATCTAAGCAAACTATTACGAAATAAGATAATACTCTGAGAAACAAACAAAAAATATTGTTACGTAATATCATTCCTCTATTAAGACAGCAAATGTTGAACAACTAAAGAAGAGTCATGAAGCAGCAGAAATGTGGTTCAACAGAAGGATGCTGAGAATATATGAGTAAAACCTAAGTCAATATAAAATGAGAGGAACCTACAAGCAACATCAGAAAAAAGTGAGATGAAATTTCTAGAGTAAGTAATGAGGAAAGAGTGTTTAGAGAAATTTGATATTTTCAGAACAGAGTGAATGCAAGAGTAACAGATTAAAATAATGCATATCCTATCTACCGAGGTTGTATAAAATGATGATAGTACAAGGTTTACAAGAGATTAAAAAAAACGTAATTTACTAGGAGTTACAAGGGACAAATAATTATGTAGAATCAGAATCGAAAACACCCTGAAAAGACACAGCACATAGAAGAAGAAGAAGAAAAAGAAGAAGAAGAAGAAGAAGAAGAAGAAGAAGAAGAAGAAAATAGAAGAAAAAAGGTCGTTCTTAGACTTTTGTTTGTAGGTTAACAACTATCATCCATTCTGAAGTCCCTATGCACACCCACTTGGGTGTCATCAATTTTGAGAGTGGTCTCTTACCTTAGTACAAAGAATACAGCCCCTGTATTCTCTGTACACCAAAAAAGTCGTTTATACGTAGAGCTGCTCTTTGTTCATATTGTTCTCTAATAGGATGAACGACAATTATTACTCAACAATGAGTAGATATAACAAACTGGATATTACACAAAGAATTCTATAGATATGTATAGATAGTAACAACGGCTTTATTTAGATATTGAAATATTTATACATATAGAAGGCATTTAAAGTTAATGAAGTAAGTGTCTTGTAAGTTATATAATAATGGTTAATATGTCAGCTACACAATAAAATATATTTATCAGCATAAAATATGTAACTAATTTTTACTTTTACAACTATAGAAATATTACGAACAGAGATTGATTTTTACTACTACAAAACAAAATAGGAACTGAATTTTTTATAAGTTTAATTTTTATCTCAGGTTTTGGACAATTTCTCGGTTTGTTTAAGTTTTATGAAGAATTGTGCTTCAATTTGCGTAAATAACTTTTTTACGTTTAGTTCTATTAAATGGAAAAAGGCATTTTATTGGAACTAAACTATCAGAAAATAGTCGATTATTAAATACAGAAGTATGCTTCCATTTGATAAAATAACTTATTTTATTGTGTTTTATTTTATTGTAACAAAACTATCAAAAATTGTGGATTGTTTAATATTTTAAGTTTTAGTTTAGGAAGGATTGTGCTTGAGATGCCAACTAAATTGGGAGAACCACTCAGCGTTTATACATGAGAATTAAACAGCAAGTTCAAGATCAGGAATCATACGTTGGCTTCTAATACATCTGTCCCGGATACATATAGTTCAACCATATGCGAGCACCTTATAAATAATAGAAAATCTGCTGCTGATTTTAGTGTCGACTAGATCACAATCGTGTTCCTGTCACACTCTATATTTTATTTAAGAGTTCTGGAGTTTTTGTATATCAGGTCTCACAAACCTTCTCTCTGCGTGACTGTTTGGTGGAGTTGCTATCATTATTCTCTAGCAATTCTTTCCCTTTCACATAATTATTATATTTGATTCGTCTTTCTTCCTTTCCCTTGATTTATTCCCTAATTTATTTAATTTAAGTTAATCTCTGAAAAGCGAGAACAAAATTGTTGTTCCCTTTTTAAAATGCCTAATAGTATTCAGCGTTACACTTTCGTAACTATTATCAAGTTCTGTACGTTCAAAAACATATATATATATATATATATATATATATATTAAAACGCTTCCTCGAAATTAAAGGACGGAGGTCTTACCCCCAAAATTAAATGGAGGTTCATCAAACATGGTCAAACTTCCAACTTCAGAGACAGATGCAATCTCCGTTTGGAGGAAAAATAGTCATAATCAAATATAAAATCCCAATGAACTTTTAAACCAGAGGAATAAACTAATGATTAAATGTAGACATAAAAATAGGTAAGATAAACTTAAAAGGTTGATTTGGAAAAAATCTAAAATTTCTCGGTAAAGATTTTATAGACTTAATTTTTTTTATTAATGTTATAATATGTACTTCACTATTATTGTTTTTATTATTATTAATTTTATATTTTTTTATATTTACTTATAGTTTTTATATAATAGGATTATTTTAATGTAAGAGCATATTTTTATCATTATTTTTATCATTATTGTTATCATGTGTACTTTACTATTATTGTTTCATTATTATTATTATTGTTATATTTTTTATTAAAAGTTTTATATAATAGTATTATTTTAATGTGAAAGTATATTTTTAATAGGTTTATGAATTATTATTTTGTATTTTGATGTTTTTATTAATTATTTTTATTTTTTGTCTTTACTATTTGTATCTCTATTATTATTATCGTTATTATTTTTATTACTATTATTGCTGTAAGGTTTTTAAATATTATTCTCCTTCTTATGATATTATTATTACTATCAATATGTTTTATGTAATAATATAATAGTATTATTATTACGGTTAGAATTAATAATAAAAACTAACAATTCGTTTTTTCTAGCTAAATATCAAGCCCTAATTTTAATTTTTATATTTTAATGTTATGCATCTTAAAATAGATCAAATAAAATCAAGGTCAAGATATACTGACTTCCTTAACTACCGTCTTTGTAAATATAGGCCAAGGCCCTCTTGTCGCTTAGATATAATATAGACGCTAATATCTAACATTGCTATGTTAACCTCCTCTCTCCTAATATTTTTCTTCCCTTTTTCTTTTTCTTTTTTCTTCTTTCTTTCTTTTTTCATTGATTTTTTCTATATAATTTTGACTCATTCATTGGATTTGGTCTGTGAAGCGGTCTATAAGAGCCGCGAATTATAATATTGCCAAAGGGTCTATAAAAACATCCAACTAATGTTCTTTATTATAATACTTTTTTTTACAAATTAATATTGAGTTATCAGTGGATTTAATCTCCTGTGGAACTTGCGTACAAAGTACCACGAATCTACTTCTATATATATTATAAAATTGTGTTATATAGGCATGATAAAAACCTCGTCTGATCAAGAGGCTATTCATGGTCGAGTGGTTAAGACAGTACCAGATCAAATGGTAGCTTCCCCTATGTAAATAGGGGTCGCAGGTTGGAATCCTGCTGGTCAGCACACATTTTCGCAATAAAATTTATCGTAAAATAATCAGGCCGGTAGATATAAATATAAAATACTGTTTAATTAAAAACAGAATATCTACTTAAATACGAGTATCGGTAAAAATAATGTTCAAAATAATTCATTACACACACACACACACACACACACACACACACACACACACACACACATATATATATATATATATATATATATATACACACGAGATACTAGATTAGCAACTAGGTCCCACCCTTTTACAGTTAAACAAATAAGATTTAACCGTAAATTCTACTCCAACAGCTTCTTTTCTCGCGCTTCCCGCCTGTGGAACTCCCTTCCACAAGTCTGCTTTCCCGACAGTTACAATCTCCAGGTGTTTAAATGTAGGGTCAATAGACACCTCCTATCACACTAACTCCCAACTATTCTCACAACACTCTCATCTTCCCAACCCTCATTCTCGGTATCCTCACCCGCCTATCACCCACCCTCTGTTATTTCCTATATTTAATCAGCCTTTCTCCACTCTACGTAGCCCCCTGCACAGTAGTGGCAGTGACATGCCTTGCTCGGGGTGAAACGCTTATATTAAAAAAAAAATATATATATACGAAGTATATAACGATAGATTTTATGTATACTTTCGCAATGTCTTATATGTTGGATAGTGATTTTCTACGCGTAGTTTAGATGTGGCTCATTTCTTATACGTGAATTGTGTAAATCATTGTAGCTCAGAAACCTTGAATTTCGTCTCGGCTCGAATATCTATCGCTGCCAGAAGTTTCTTCTGTGCCTTCTTGCTTTCATGCAAACGTCACACCTTGATATTTTCTTCAGACTCATATAGAAAATTTATATTTTGAATACGAGAAAAACCGGAAAAATATAAATCATTGAAAGACGAATGCTTACATCATAGATAGAAAGAAAGGGAGTACGGAGGAGTTATAATGTTATCAGCAAATAACACTTTTTTAAATGAATTGGAAATAAGGAGAGAAGAAAAGAAAAAAAAACAAGAAAATAGCGGAAGATCGGAAAGAATGAATGAAAGAAAAATAATTTGACAACGCTTTCAGGCTCTTAACATGATGCAGTGAAACGGAAAATGTTCTCAGTTTTGAATCGTTTAATTTGTATCTTTTTGCAGCATCACGTAATGAGCGGGACTCAGAATTATGAAGGTTATTGCCATTTAAATAAAAAAGTGAGCTCAAATGTTTAACGATGCGAGAGTGGCATTTTAGCGGTTATTTTATAGCCGTAGAATTCGCAATCAACATATTTAGTCATTAAATTCAGAATTCTGACTCTTTAAAATCTTCAAAGTGTTAAACAGAGAATTTACGTAATAGTAAATATGAGTAGAAAGCATTTTATTATGCATATATTACTCGTGTTTTCCCTTTTCCATTTATCTATCTAGCAATCAATCTGTTTGTATTTGCGTTGTTCTCTCTCTCTCTCCACACACGCAGCACACATACAAGCACACACACACAGATGTCTTGTGTATGCATATTCTTTTTCAAATGAACTTTCCTATAACTTCCGATACATTAAAAAAACATACATTCTTTTGAAAATAAAATAAATAATTATTCGTTCAAGATAGTGACGAAAAAGAAGGCCAACAGTTCTGTGAAATGCAGACGTTTTGGACAATTTTAAATCAATGTCTGTCTAAAAAGATATAAAATTGTATGAACACAAAAAATTAACTGTAATGCTTGATCACGGTACTATATTAACCGTCTTTTACGAAGGTCGTAGATGGATAGACAATTACATAGATTCATAGATACATAAACCAAGATTAGACAAAGATAGATAGATAGATAGATAGATATGAACAGACTGGGATAGATAGATAGATATGAACAGACTGGGATAGATAGATAGATAGATATGAACAGACTGGGATAGATAGATAGATAGATAGATAGATAGATAGATAGATAGATAGATAGATAGATAGATAAGCTGAGATCAGCCAGTTACGCTACCATGATTTCGAACTTGTCGGTTTCGTCAGCCGATCTGTATTGCCTGATTGCTTAATGGTTAAATCATTTATAAGTTCATTACAGGAACTTCAAAATAAGGGAATGATTTGATGTTAAAAATCCTTTCGTTTGAGATTTTTCAAGCATAGATATATTTCATAATCTGTCTAAATTCGGACATTATTTCATTGATACATATATACAGTATTTCATAGATACATAGAAACATAGAGAAAGAAGAAACAAAGATAAATAGATAGATAATGAATAAACTTAGATAGATAGATAGATAGATAGATAGATAGATAGATAGATAGATAGATATGTAAGCTGAGATCAGCCAGTTACGTTACCATTGTTTCGAAAACGTCGCTTTCGTCAGGCGATTTTTATTGCTCGAATGCTTAAAGGTTAACGCTTTTATAAGTTCATAACAGAAATTTCAGAAAATAGGAAAGATTTGTTGTTGAAAATCCTTTCATTTGAGAATTTCCGAGTCTAAAAAATATTTCTAATGTGTCTACCTCCGGACATTATTTCAGTTCTTTCATTTAGTAGTTTTGTTGTTCTTGAAATAATACTATAACAAACTTTTTTTCTTGGCACAAACTACAGATATCACCACCATTGCAATAGTGGCATTTTTGCTAATAAAACTGTTTAATGATCTTATTTAAATCTGACCTACGACTGTTTACTATATATATATATATATATATAGTCATCCGCAGACAGATCTGTTTTGCTGTATCACAGCTCATCACTACGGTTAGACTCTGATTGCTTTTTAACTCAGGATTAAAACCATACCGAATTGGCATTAGTCGGCGATTCTACCTCTGGGATATGGGCATTCGGTAGAAGAAGGCAGATTTTTAGCGTGTATATTATAATTATACGCGCCAAATAGCCAGATTGCTCTTATTCATTTTACTGAATGAGCGATGCGTACGTGCCAGAATAACTACTGTTTTCCAAAGTCTACTATTCTTCCAGAGTGCTCAATCAGGGTGTGAGAGCGTATATATATATATATATATATATATATATATGGGGGCTGTGTAAAGACAAAAGAAAATTATCTTTGAGAAAGCCTATATTTCTCAGTGGGATTGTATCAAGTAAAAAGATTTCTGTTTTTCTTTATGGATAAGGTTATTTTATAGATATATTCTATCTGAATATTTAGCACAAACACACACACAGAATCATATATATATATTTATATTTTACGCATGTCTTAATGTTAACGTCCCTGTAAAGCTTAGATCTATCATAATAAAAATATAACCAAATTTTGGACAATTTTTGTCATTATTTTCAACTGAAATTAAAGCCAAAATAATATGTTTAGAACGGCTCATGATTAAACATAATAAACATTCATTGTCTGTTATATTTAACAGTATATGTTTAGAAAATTATCTCTTGATTCGATACACATTATGTATATATATATATTTATATATAATAAGCGTCACAATTTATACGATATTTAATGAATATTGAATAGATTGTTGTGTTTGTTTCAAGAATCAACTGTAACTGTATTTTCATTATTCTGCTATACATTTTATTTTCACTGAGGTACACTAGTACATATACATAAATGGGAACCCAGTTCTCTACGTCTGTGCGTGGTGATATATTTAAGAATATATAGGGAACAGTAATTAATGAAATAGTTAAAAGGTGTTTGAAGCTAACTGATGTCATTCTTGTGAAATGTCGGATTGATTTGTCGAGGCGTAAATGATGTGCGCTCAGGGTGAGGAAAGAAATCGAACGTCACATTTGACGCGATTGACTCAGCGTTTTCTGAGTGTGATTTCAACTGATTTGTTTCCGTTTATATGAAGATTTTTCTTTACGACGCCCAGCAGCCCGCATTAGAATGACTTTAACAATTAGACTAAAGCATTTATCTCGTCGTTTTGGCATCCACATTGTTCCTTTACGCAAATAGGATGACCTTGAACATTTTTTAATCCGTTGCTTTGCTTTTTCATGACAGACAGGCACTTTATTCTTAAGTATTATTAAGATTTCTGTGTTTAAACATCATTGTAAGATTTTCAATTGATTTACACTCTTGATTAAACGAATTAATCCCAGCATTTAGAAAAGGAATGTTTTAGAGTTTTACTGTCAGGATAGATAATGTCATGTAGTTGAGCAGAATCATAACTTCCTTCATAAAGTGCAAATCAAAACAAGTTAATTATAAATCCAAAGATAGCAATGATACTAACGTATATGAACCATAAAAGTCACACATATTTTTATTTAAAATATATTTTAAAATTCCCCTGCGACTTCTTTACCTTTCTTTATTATACTAAATGCATTGTGATAGCCTACAAATACCTACCCATACAACTTATATACACAATGCTGCAAGAAAATTGCAAAACTCTCCTATACCAGGTTGAATTTGAAACCGTTAGGGAGCTATTTAAACTTTCGAGAAGCGCGCAAAGGTTGGATGCCATATCAACTTCCTAAAACGTTGTCCTAACAGCAACACAACATCCAACACCATATGAAGCATCCACTTCCCAGCATGCCTCAAATTATCAAGCCACAAACATTCGCTGGACTACCTACATAATATCTGCATAAGAAAGATCATACCACACCTACATAACACGCTACATAAGTACATACGCACATAACACAAATTTCTACCAATACTGCAAACAAACCCCAGAGTCTATATATAATACAAATCACAACGGCCCTCAACAAAAGTTACCACATATGCATATATCATTAAAAAAAAACGGCTCAAGGGGAAATTTAAGTGGATATACAAGAAGCAACATCCAAACGATCACCACCACACGGGCACAAATTCAACGATACATTACCCACAAAGCAACCGCTGGTCATATACTTTTCCAAGTCCCTCTCAAACGAGGAGCTAGAATTGCTAAGTCTCGGGCCCAAATTTATACTAACATCGAAACTGAGTGACAAAATGATGTTGGATATCGAAACAAACTTCTGCCGGACAGCATACCAACTCAAGTGGCTATCTGTTATCAACAACACAAGTAGCGATCCAACATAAGCCAAAAATACACCCCGAAAATTCCCCACATAACCTTAGTTAATCCACTTCACCCACCCACTAACAACTACGCGCTAAACCTGAAACTACAGGCTAAAACAAGCTATATTTACAATGCTCAAAAACAATATTAAGAAAATACTACACAATCTTTTCAGAGCACAACTCCACACCCTAAACACCCTGAGAGAGAAGAACCTAATGTACCTTCCATCCGACAAAAGAAAAAGATTCTGCATCATACACCGAGATAAATACCACCTACTAACACTTGAACACCTCAGCAATATCCAGCTAGGTACAGAAGCCACAGGCATTACCTCAACTCAAATAGAACAACGCATCAACACTGCATGGACTGATGTATGTAAAATTCGAAAACTCCCTAACAAATACAGGCTCAACTTTAATACCAGGACAGCTACCTCCCAAAACTCTACCACCTAATAAAAACGACACCACAGATTAGACCCATCGTTTCTAGCATAGAATGTCCCACATACAAAATATCATATCGTCTGTTACAAATTTATAAACCCATAGTCTCTACCTTCCCCGGACACGTCAAAAGTTCCGATGAAGTCATCTACAGACGACACGGACTTCAACAAAACCAATTACAACATATTCGATACGCATTTAAACTTGATGTTGTCTGACTCTGCACGTGAGTACCGGCTCGCCTAGCGGTCAATATAATAACGAAGTGCATCAACATTTCCGGCCTGTGCTGCTACAACCTCACACCAGCCTACTCCTGACGAGCATAGTAAACAACACCTACAATACATTCCAAGTGCGCACCTATAAGCAAACCACGGTCTTTCCGATGGTGTGCAGCCTATCGCGATTACTTGCTATCGCATGCATCAATCGACTGGATATCGTGTTCTCAACACTTGCAATTCAAACACCTTATTTACAAGATTTATAGATGACATAGTCATCAACAATTTCCAACATGATGAGGCGAATAGAATGGCTGCAGCGTTTGACAGAATGGATAGCAGCATAAAATTCACCTTCAAAGATCCCGATAACAATGGCTGTTGGAAGACGTGCAATTTCATGAGGAAGATTAATGTTTCTTCTGTGATGAGCTACTAATTTATTTAGGCCTTGTGTTGCCCCCACGTATATTTTTGCACATTAATCGCATTTAAGAGCCTATATTACATTTATAAAATTGCAGTTCAGATTTGTTTTTGTTTCAAATGTAGATGTGTTTTCAAACTTGAAGTGGTTTCCTTCTATTATTATGTTGCATGCCACACATCTTTTTTGTTGCATTTTGTGACCCCTTGTGTTGTGTGTTGCTCGAATTTTGATGAGTTTAGTGTGTTTTTGTTTTAATTTTCGGGTTGGCCTTTGCTTTTAATCATTTCAGTTGTCTTTAAGATTTCCTTTATTTTATCATTTCCTTTATTTTATCATTTCTATGTGACGTTTTGTCTTTGTTAATAATATGGATTGCTTTTGTAGTGTGTAAAAACGTATACTAGGATGTTTTCTTCTTTTTCATGTTTTCGTTTGTTTTTTAGATTCCGGAGAGATGCTAACGGCATTTCTTCTGCCAGTTAGAAATCCTGGTTAATTAGTATCTGGGGTATGTTACTATAAAGGTAGACTACCTCAAAAGTTAATAGAAGTGTCCCTGGGTCTACTTTTTGTGGTATGAAGCTGAGGATATGTAAGTTGCATCTGATATGGATTTCTATTTTTGTTGTGCATGATTATAATATTTTATCTAATAATTTGCTCATTCTGCTTCTTGTGCAGGCTGACTCTGCTAGAATTGTTCTGAATTTAAGTTCACTAGAAATTGGTCTATGAATATATTCCGATTTTTGTTCCAGAACTTCAAACTCGAACATGTGTAACGACACAAATAACAATATGGAATCTTAATACATCATATAAAAAGCAGGTAATATTAAAAATAAAAATAACGGTAAAATTACACTTTAAACAAAAGGTTCACGTCTTCTCGCACATTTTCTTCTATACAAATTTATCTTGTTAAAACATCACCTATTTCTGTTATATATATATATATATATATATATATATATATATATATATCAGCATGCAGTGTTGGTATAGAAGAATCCAAAGAAGCATCCTTTCCATACAGTGGTAGGATAACTCTCTAAGAGAGCTCTAAACATATATGCATATAAATACATTAAGAGCAAATACAAGAAAAATTAAAATTCGTGTAAAATGCTTTGTAAAATAAAGATGGAGGCTGATGATGTTTCGCCTGAAATAGGCCCATACTTCCATTTCACCATGAAATAACGTGTCTGCCTTAATTTTTCTTATATATATACCTTTTTATGCAAAGGAAAATTATAAAACTGTCTCTATGATTACAGCAATTTTCTTATTCTTTTAACATTCGCCTATTTCCTTTTGTCCGTGAGGTGAGATGTTAATGTATCACGAATAAAATTCATATTCAAATGTGAGGATTAATATTTCTTCGATAGCAACCGCCTGTTATAGTGATCTGAAAATCACTATGTAAAACACCTGAAGAAGGCCGGTGATTAGAAATACCCAAACGTTTTAAATATACAGTCACGAGTATTCCAAGAGTTCGAATGAAAGTTTAGAGAAAAAATGATGCATACATTTTATGTACAAGGACCATTTTGGAGTAATCAATAAAATCGTACAAAAATGTGTACGCATGTATAGTTACATCAACATAAACATTAGTTTGCCACAATGAAGACCTGAAGGTTGCAAATAGAACTGGCTTGTACATATGCCATAATTTACACAGAATGATGAGTTAACATCCACTGGGATTTCAACTTTCGGAATCATAGAAAAATCCAGGCAAATCGGCCAGACATAATTTTGAAAAATGATGTTGAAAAAAAACATTTGACCTATTTGATAGATGTTGCATCCCCAGCAGATGAGAAATAACTATTTGGAAACGTTTTAGAAACAAAATAAATACAATGCCCACGGGATATGAATCAGCATAATATGACCTATCAAGACAACAGTATTACTTGTTATTTAGATTTAGAAATAATATCAATAGCAGCAAAAGATAATCGGATCAAATTCCTGCAAGCCCTCAAATATTAGAATTGCCAGAAATCATACATATGGATATGTCTGACACCTTCCATAGATTTCTCTTCATGTATTGGAAACATGTGCATTATGCAATTTTTCTTCCCGGTTGAAAAGTAGCTCCTCTTTAATAGCTTATATTAAAACATTGATGTCCCTTGAAATTTCTCGTTCAGAATTGTGGGCAACTCGTACCACACAAATCAAAGTAAAAGTATTAATATTATTACTAGTAGTATTATAATTAATGGTCCTGTGCTGTCAAAAATTATAGCAAAATATTCATATAGATATGCGTCTAAAATAAAGGCAACATATATATTGTTGGGAGATCTAAGAGTGAGTATCTTACATTAAAACATAAGAAAAAATAGAATGATAGGAGGGATATATATATATATATATATATATATATATATAACGGTTTTTACTAAAATAGCGAGTATATATAGGACATAATTATTGCAAAATTAAGACACTGTAAAAGGCAAACGCGCAAAGAACTTCCATAACTGGTAGTATAGGAGAATGAACTAAGCCTACACTGCATAGCTATTGTCCTTCTCTCTATGAGCTTGACAGGAGGCAAATATATTAAATAAATACACAACGGCCTTTATTATAATGGTGATTCATTATTATTATTATTATTATGTCATCTTTCATCATATTTCGATTTCTTATTTGGTCTCACTACCAACCAAGTCTGCGGGGAAACCTAAGGCAGGTAGTGGCGTGTTGTTATGGCTCCATTTCATGTTTTTCTATCTTCCCTATCATCTCCAGCATTACATAGATAAAGTTTTCCTTAGTGTGTGGGCTGTACTTAATAAGACAATTTTTTGTATATCTCTTAAGCTGGGGTTTCCAGGGATTCTTTCAATGTGTTGTTTTGTTCCATTTTTTATCATTCCAAGTGCACCTACTATCACTGGCACTACTCTTGTTTTCAATTTCCACATTTTTTCTATTTCAATTTCCAGGTCTTTATATTTTGACAGTTTTTCAAATTCCTTGATTGTTATGTTACAATCCGCTGGACAAGCCATATCAATTAATAGACAAGTTTTCTCCTTCTGGTTTTTAACAATAATGTCTGGCCTGTTTGCTTCAAATTTTCTGTCTGTGTAGATGGTGTAATCCCATAGAATGGTTACATCTTCTATTTCTGTAACCGGTGCTGGGTGATGTTCATACCAGTGTTTGCCTACAGCTTTTCCATAATGTTTGCATATTGCCCAATGTAAATATTGCCCAACTCTATCGTGGCGATTTTTATATTCATTTGTGGCAAGCACAGAACAGCCTGAGATTAGGTGGTCTATTGTTTCTTGGTGTTTATCACAAAACCTGCATTTTGGATCCATATTATTATGCATAATATTTGCCTGAAAGTTTCTCGTGAAAAGACTTTGGTCTTGTGCTGCAAGAATAAAGCCTTCAGTTTCAGACTTTAATCCAGATGCACGTAACCATCGATGAGTATTAACTTTGTCAACATTGGATTTATTGGCACGTACTGGATATTGGCGATGCAGAGGTTTGTCTTGCCAGCGCTGTTTCATCTGTTCAAGAGCTTTATCTTTGGCTTTCATTTTTATATTCTTTGCCGCAATAGCCGGCTCTTGGCTTCCGTTCTGCATTTCTACAGAATCTACTAACTGTAAATCTTGTTTGAATTTACTGCCTTCTTTTATTATTGAATATTTTTTCTTTCTTTATTCATGTTGCCTTACTAATTGTATCATCCAATCCTTTGTTGTTTCTATGTATGTTAGTAAGCCAATAGTTGTTGTCTTGTATGACAATTCCAGCTGAATAAGACCTCTTCCACCTTCTTTACGGGGTATGTATAGACGGTCTACATCAGCCTTTGGATGATGCATCTTATGCTTAGAAAGAAGCTTTCTTGTTTTAGCATCCATTCGCCTGATGTCGTTTAGAGTCCAGTTTAAGATGTTAAAGCTATATTGGACAACTGGGATTGCAAGGCTATTAATGGCCATAACTCTGTTCTGTGAATTTAATTCAGTTTTTAATATCATTCGTAGCCTTCTATAGTACTCTTTACGCACTATTTCTTTCATTTTTTTATGGTGAATGTTTTCGCTCTCATTTACACCTAGATATTTATAAGCTTCTTCTGGTTTCAATTATTTTATTGTTACAGCAGGGTCTAGGCTAATTGAGGATGCTTCTTGTATTGATCCACGTAAAACTGTAGCTTTAGCACATTTATTCAAATTAAATTTCATTCCAATGTCTTCGCTGAAGCATTTTACAGTTTGCAGAAGACCTTCTAGTTCATTATCATTCTTAGCATATAACTTCAAGTCATCCATGTAAAATAGATGGCTTATTTTCTTTTGTCCTATTTTATAACCACATTCTGTCTTATTAAGTTGACTGGTTAGTGCTATTAATGATATGCAGAATAGTAAGGGAGATAAAGAATCACCTTGAAATATACGTCTTTTGATGTTTATTTCATCAGAATTATAGGATCCATTTATATGATTGAGGTAAAGGGTTGTTTTCCATATAGACATGCACTGTTTAATGAAATTGATGATGACGGGCGATATCTTGTATATATTTAAAGTCTTTAAAATCCAGTCATGTGGCACACTATCGAATGCCTTTCGATAGTCTATCCAGGCTGTACTAAGATTAAGATTATTATTATTATTATTATTATTATTATTATTATTATTATTATTATTATTTTCTTTTTCATCATATTTACATTTCTGCTATAATGGCATTATCTAGCAAGTATGCGGGAAGACATAAGGCTCTGTTGTATTGGCTCCATTTCATGTTTTTTCTATCTCCTCTAACATCCCCAGCGCAACACAGACAAAGCTCTCCCCAGTGTGTGGGCTGCACCCAACAAGACAATCTTTTGCACATCCCCCAAGCCGGGGCCTCCAGGGACTCCCTTAATGTGTTGTTGTGTTCCATTTTTTTATCATTCCTTGTGCATCTACTATCACTGGCACGATTTCTGTTTTCAATTTCCACATTTTTTCTATTTCAATTTCCAGGTCTTCATATTTGGACAGTACTTCGAATTCCTCGGTTGCCATGCCAGATTCCGCCTGACAAGCCACATCAATAATTAGGCAAGCTCTTTCTTTCCGGTTTCCAACAACAATGTCCGGCCCACTCGCCTCAATCTATCTCTGTAACCGGGGCTGGGCGGTGCTCACACCAGTGCCCGTCCACATATCTTCCATAGCGCCTGCACACCGTCCAATTTTAATATTGTCCCACTCTATCGTGTCGATTTTTATATTTATTTGGGGCAAGCGCGTTGTGGTGCAGTGGATACCGGCTCGGAACGAGAAATCGGGGAGCCGAGTTCGAATTCCAGCCGAATTCATTGCATTCACGTACGCGCAAATACCGTTGGGAAAGGTATTAATCCGTCTATTCCTTCCAGTTATGGGTTAAATAACAGGACAGATTGGGTTCTATAGCGTGGTCGGCAACGAGTCTACCACAGAAAGCAATGGCAACCTACTGCGGGATAATGTTCTTCTCAGTCATGTCACTTTCGAGCGTGTTTCACGTATGGCACTTAACTGACTAACAGAACATCTTGAGATTAGATGGTCAATTGGCCATGCAGAGGTTTGTCTTGCCAGCGTTGTTTCATCTATTCAAGAGCTTTATCCTTGGCTTTCATTTTCATATGTTTTGCCGCAATAGTTGGTTCTTGGCTTTTGTTTTGCTTTTCGACAGAATCTACTAAATGTAAATCTTCTTTGTACTGCCTTCTTTCATTATTGAATATTTTTCTTTCTGTCTTCAAGTTGTTTGACTAATTGTACCATCCAGTCTTTTGTTGTTTCTATGTGTGCTAGTAAGCCAATAGTTGTTGCCTTGTATGACAATTCTAGCTGAATGAGAACTCTTCCACCTTCTTTACGGAGTATGTATAGACGGTCTACACCAGTCTTTGGATGATGCATCTTGAGCTCAGAAAGAAGCTTTCTTGTTTGAGAATCCATTCGTCTGATGTCGTTTAGAGTCCAGTTGAGGATGTTGAAACTACTGGGATAGAAATGCTATTAATGGCCATAATTCTGTTCTGAGAATTCAATTCAGTTTTTAATATCAGTCGTAGCCTTCTATAATACTCTTTATTTCTCTCAGTTTTTAAGGTGAATTATTTCACTCTCATTTACACCTAGATATTTATAAGCTTCTGGCTTTAATTCCATTATTCTTACAGCAGGGTCTAAGCTAATTAAGGACGTTTGTTGTAGCGGTCCTCGTAAAACTGTAGCTGTAGCATATTTATTCAAATTGAATTTCATTCCAGTGTCTTCACTAAAGCATTTTAGACTTTGCAGAAGATCTTTCAGCTCATTATCTTTCTTAGCCTCCAACTTTAAGTGATCCATGTAAAATAGATGGCTTATTTTCTTTCGAGCTATTTTATAACTACATTCTGTCTTGTTAAGTTGACTGGTTAATGCTATTAATGATATGCAAAATAGTAAGGAAGATAATGGGTCACCTTGAAATATACGTCTTTTGAAGTTTATTTAATCAGACTTATAGGTTCCATTTATATGACTGAGGTAAATGGTTGTTTCCCATATCGACATATATTGTTTCATGAAATTGATGATGACGGGTGATACCTTGTAAATATTTAAAGTCTTTAAAGTCATTAAGATCCAGTTATTATTATTACTTTTATTATTATTATTATTATTATTATTATTATTATTATTATTATTATTATTATTATGTCATTTTTTATCATATTTCGATTTCTGCTATGGTCGCATCACCAAACAAGTGTGCGGAAAGACCTAAGGCAGGTCGTGGCGTGTTGTTATGGCTCCATTTCATGTGTTTTCTATCAACCTTATCATCCCTAGCGCTACATAGACAAAGTTCTCCTTAGTGTGTGGGCTGTACTTAATAAGGCAATTCTTCTTCTTCTTCTTCTTCTTCTTCTTCTTCTTCTTCTTATTATTATTATTATTATTATTATTATTATCATTATTATTATTAACTCTTAGAGGAAAACGAGAATTAAGGAGAAAGAAATGCCAGTGTTTAAAATGTTCAACAATATTTCGTGAGTATGCCTGCCTTCTTCAATTTATGTTTAAGATTTTTTACAACTATAAAAATATAAAAAAGTATAAAAGCATAGTTATACAAACTTTGCTTGTTTTACGTAAAAACGGTTGTATTTGTAACCAATGCATCAAAAGGGATTTAACGCAACCATCTTAAACGGAATGAAATAGTTAAGTAAGTAACATGATGATTTGTTGTGTCCGTCATGAAAATTTGTTTTAGTTGCTTAGTTTGAGGAATTAATATAACAATTTAGAATAAAACTTCCGTAACATTCCTGTCACTCTATTATCATGCGTTATAAGGGTCGAAAAATTTGTAGATTCTGGATATTTGTCAAAAGATTTTAGATATACAAGAATCCAGTTTCCTGTTCGCCCTACGTTCTCGAGAACTATAAAATAATTCAAAAAACCAAACATTTCAAAATTTGGAAGTTGACTATAGAAAGAAATATTTACGCATGTTCAGTTGTATGCTGGATGCACAAGAGTAAGAAATTATAAGAATTTTTTCTTCGCTGTTAAAAAGAATAAATGTAATAAAATCATTTTTGTTCAGAAATATCGTTTATGTTAATGTCTTCTAGCATTAAGTTAAATTCAATAAATAAGGAAAGAACGAAGTATGGTTTCTGTCAAATTATTTTTTCAAAATAAATCGGCTTATTAAAATTTCATCAATTTTGCGAAATAAACAAAAAGTAGAGTTTGTAAATCTCGACGAAATATTTTAACGATATCTTCAACAATACAAAATACTGAGAGCATTCTAGTACTCGAAATGTTAGTAGAAATGTCCACTCAGTTATGTTTTCCTCAGCAACTGCTACTATGGGAAAAACGTTTATTTGTTTGTTTTCCTGCTCACTAGAATCGGAACTTCTTTGCTAAGATTAACTCTTCTTTTATCTTTCTTATTCTTATATACACTTTCTAGAAACAGATCAGGCCATTATAACTCGGACAAATATTATAATCGCATTCATTTTTATGTGATGCAAATGTAAGAGAAAAAGCATTTTTTCAGTAATTAGCACTTTGCAGATGTGGCTTCCTCGGAGGTGCTTCCCTCAAACTTTGTTAATATCTTTCAGTAAAAGTGTAATCGTTATCTCTCCTTCTTTAATAGTCTTCACTTCTACATTCTATTACTTCATTCATAAAGCACAGCTCACTAACCCTCACCATTTTATTTATGACCGTCTTCATTGAGTGCTTCTCAGGCCATATATTATTAGCATTTATTCTTAAAAATATAGGTTAAAGACAAGCACTGAAAACCATTCAGTTAAGTGCCATACGTGATACACGTTTGGGCTGTCATCTTTCAAACGAGACATCACTGACTGAGCAGAAGATTATCCCGGCGCAGATTGCCATTGCTTTCTGAGATGAACTAGTTGCCAGCCAAGGCAATATAACTCAATCTGTCCAGTTATTTAACCAATAGCTGGAGAGAAGAGACGGATTAATACATTTACCAAGGGTATTTGTGCGCAAGTGATACAAGGAATTCAACTGGAATTCGAACTCGGCTCTCCGATTTCTTATTCCTAGCCATTATCCACTGCACCACAATACATTCAAAATACTAGCTTTTAATTGGACCTGAACATTTTCTACCGACATTTCGCAATAAAAGTTCAGCCATTATACAAAACAGCGTATTCAGAAAACAAAGCGGGAAATAAACTTTGAAGTTTGAAATGCTAAAGTTGACATTCCGTTGAAGTTTTCTCCCGCTGTTCATGTTTATAATTCTGGTTTTGTATAAATGAGTTTTACGCAACAAATTCCATTCAACTGGTTATTAATGCCGAATGAAAACGACATTCAGATTTCATATCACATATCTTAAGAATAAGTCGAGTTTATTACCTAGAGACCATTTCGTTTCTCTCGTTTTATTACAGTGAATACAAGTAGTCTCGCGATCCTTGATTATCACCACCGACTCCTATTGAACAAACAACCATAGTCTTTCAAACAGTTTGATCTATTTCTGGCGCTTGTTATAATGCTGAGCCAGCGAATTTCAAAGACTATTTCCGAATGTCAAGAGTTCGATTCAAAACTGATATCTCTGTTCGTAACATACATTCTTTGAATGCTCCCAGACGAGACGTCAGTGATGTTTCCCTCGCTTCATTAAAAGTTTTGTGTTTTTAATATCGTACTCTTTCTGCAAGGTAACCCGAGTTTTCGGTTGTCACGTGCTCTCAGTACTTTGGACATTCTTGTCTTAGTGTATTTTTCCTTTTGTTTCGGTGGTTATTTAAATTGATTCGAGACTGTTCTAAAGTGATACAACTAAATTCTGTCAAGCAACGCCACGGGTATCTATCTATCTATCTATCTATCTATCTATCTATCTATATATATATATATATATATATATATATATATATATATATATTGGTTTTCTACAATGAAATTTCTATTTTCAGTATTGTTATCCCTTTTTGCACTGAACAACGGTAACAAACCAAGAAATATAATGAAGAAAACGTAGTCATGCTGAAATCTGTAGACAGGATATAAATTCCCTTCCGGCTCATTCTCACTAACTTTCTTTCAATTCCTTCTGATTATCCTGATGATACTTGGTGTCAGTATTTATGCTATTTGGATGGGTCCAGGTCATATTCTGAAGAGGTGTGTTCATCTCCACAACACCCCACATTTTTCTGTGTACACTTTCATACATCGATACGTTTTCCGACATGGATCCGCCTCCAATGTTTCAGTTGGATTAAGCTTTCCCTTGCCCTAGAAGAGTACTGTAATATTTTTTATGAATAGGTACATCAGATATCTATATATATATATATAGGTTAATTACAATTTACTAGTGGCTTATTGTGTGCACATCAAGACGTCAATTGATTTATATATCTTTTCTGTCGAAATCTTCCATCTTTGAAAATTAGTTCTACTAAGGAGTTCACTAATTTTTCTTTCCTACTATTTTTTTTCACCGGCCTCAGAGCTGTTGAAGAAAACGTTATCGACGAAATAATAAGATGCGTTAGTTTCAAATTTTCGAATTTGAGTTTTTATTCCTAGGAATTGATTTGTCGAAAGTTGATCTCACTTTCATAGCAAATATGTGCTATGCAGGCGATAATTTCGGGTTGACGTTTGCATCTGATGTCATTTGCTATACATTCAAAAATTATTTTGCTATTTCTTCAGTTTCCAAATATTTAACATTTCTTAATGTTATTTCGAATATGTTACCAAACCACTCAGTTTGACCATTCAATCTCGGATGATGACTCAGTGATGTAAAATGTTCAACCGCGAGGATTTTGCAGATATTTTAAAGCAATAAATCGTGTTTCACTATCGGATACCACACTGTCAGGTACTCTAATCCTTGCAAATAGTTCTATTAAGAATGTAATCATTATTGTAGTAGGAGTTTCTTTAAACTATAATATATATGGCCATTTTGTGATTCTTTCAACCACAATTATATAGTATGAACCATTTAGTGGTTCAGCAAATTCCACGAATAATTTTGCCTACGGTTTACCAGTGCTCATATACTCCTAAAATTTGCAGATGGTGAATTTACTGCTTAATTACAACCATTCTATTTTCTAAAATTTCTGTCTAATAAACGTAGCTTTTAACGAAAGTAATCACCTTCATTATCCCCGTATGTCTTATGTTGAATTGGTTCAAAATATTTTGTGTATTGATAACGAAATTTCAAATCTTTCTGCGTACAAAATCTTTCTATCATAAATAGAAAATGTATTTTTACAAATTTAATTTTAGTTTTACTCCATTTCGTCATTCAGCGTTTATTTAATATAAATGTATCATTTTTACAATGAATTTTTTCATTCATTTTTGTGACTAGTAATTTAAAAACAACACACGGCTTGTAATTTCGATTTCGGATTCCAGGATATCAATAACAATATTTTCAAACCTTCTAGATAAGCCATAAGCGGATCTATATTTTTAGTTGATAAAAATTCCAACTTGACCTTCAATAAAATCGTATACCAATGTTGCAGCCTCTTTTTTAGTATGGATAGAAATCCATTTCTTATAAATAAATCCACCTAATAATTAACGATGATCAGTTTGTAATATGAATCTTCTTCTTAATATTATGATGCGAAAATGTATTTTCATCAAAATTCTAGCCATTGTTTACTTTGACTGTAGCATTTATCCCTATTTTAAAAACATTGTTGTAGCGTGCATTGTAGCGTCTACTATGATTTTCATTGTACCGTCTACTATGATTTGTCGCTGTTAGTCATAATGTGCCAGCGATAACTCTGAAGCTAGTAGTTTTTCCTTAATCCTTTTAGAATATTTTTGATATTAAATTAATGGATTCCATTTTCTTAGACTTTTTGAGTAAATTAATCAGAGGAGCTCGCAGTTTGTTTATATCTGGCGCTTAAATAAAATATCATGTTGCTAACCGGAGAAATATTTGTAGAATCAACATTTTTGCTGGTCAAGGCACTTCTTTAATGGCAATTGTTCTTGAGGGATCTGGACTTCTTCCCTTTTCATCGATGATCTAACATAAATATATAATCTTATCTATAAAGTAATGACATTTCTGTTTACTGATTTTAGACCTGTAAACATCCAGTCTCTAAAATATGTGTTCAAACCGTCTGATGTAGTCAGATATAGAACTCCCCAACATAGGGATGTGCGTTGTGATGCAATGGATATCGACTCGGAACGACCAATCGAGGTGAAGAGTTCGAATTCCAGTTAAATTTCTTGCATTCAATTACGCACAAATACCCTTGGGAAAAGTATTAATTCGCTTCTTCCCTCCAGTTATGGGTTAAATAATAGGACAGATAGAGTAGTATAGCCTCGGCTGGCAACCAATCTACCTCAAAAAGCAATATCAACCTACCGCGGGATAATCATCTGTCCAGTCTCTCATGTCTCTTTCGAGACATGATCGCCCAAAGCGTGTATCACGTATAGCACTTAACTCAATGAATGTCACATGGCCCAGTGAATAAAAGCGTTGGATAGATCAAGTGACTTGACTCAAATAGCTGCGAGTTCAAATGGGACATCCGGAAACGGTATGACTCATGAAACGAGAGCAATCTACCCCAGTTAACAAAACAAAATGTTCAATTCGAAATTCTAATCATTTGAAGAAGATCGGAATTAACAGTGGTCGAAATATCTTAAATATGGCAACGAAGATGAGCATAACAGCACGAACAAGATATATAATATTAATAATTTATACAGAGATTGTAATTGTTGTGGAGAAAGTTTTGCACTGAAGGTTATAATCGGGGTATGTCGGTTGCTAATCGACTTAACGCACCCAAAATGTTAGGAACTTGGTAATCTTCCACTGAAAGTTGACTCCTTAGTATTCGACTAACTTCCGACTAATATCAACTGCCTAGTACTTCTACTGAACTCCAATAGAACTTTAAAGGACTTCTATGAACTTCCCAAGAACTTCCTGTTAACTCTGTTGAATATAGGAGGGAGAGTCCATTATCTAAGGAATACGTGTGTTTCTCTATAAATGTACCTTGCCTTATAAGGCAAATAATGTAGATTATCCTAACTCATGAGATACATAACTGATCAAACTTGGTTCTTTTAACTTATGGTTTAAATAGCAGAAAGATGTATATTTTATATTTTTTATTTTTGCCTTATTGAGACGTGATTCTTCTGCTTCATGTGATCAATAACAGCACAGACTAGGAATTCCAGCCTTGAATACCAACCAGCGTATGAGTATAAAAATTGAGTTCAAAACTAAAAAGATCTAGTTGGAGTTTTAGCCGTAAAATTTACATTATTAGTTTGTTATTCGATTTTATTAAAACTGTACCGTTTGTCTGAAAAAACATTGGATACTATAATCAAATCAACTGTGCGTATATTCTAACCATTCTTTATTCATTTCTGAAAATGCTTTTTAAAATCATATCACCCAAGCAAGGCATTCCACTGCCACTAGAGCGCAGGGGGTTACATAGCGGAAGGTGATGAGAGACTGATTAGATATAGGAAATGTCAGAAGGAGGGTGATAGACTTGTAAGGAGGTACATAAGAAGAGTGTTTGAGAGAATGGGTGCGAGTTAGGGTGTTAGGAGGTGTCTATTGACCTTACATTTAAACTCCTGGAGATTGTAGCTGTCGGAGAAGCAAGTATGTGGAAGGGAATTCCACAGGCGGGAAGTGCAAGAAAAGAAGCTGTTGGAGTGGAAATTGCGGTTACATTTTATTTGTTCCACTGTAAAAGGGTGGGACCTAGTTGCTAATCTAGTATCTCGTGTAAATTCGTACCTACGAGGCACCAGTGATCTAAGTTCATCGGAGCAGAAGCCGTGAAAATATATATAGAAGAGGCACAGGGAAACCACGTCATGCCAGTGAGAGAGTGACTGCCGCTTGTCAGCTAAGTCGGTATCGATCACATTACAGATTCTCCGTTGTATTTTGTCTAGAACCCCTAGGAGAATAGCAGGGGCACCCGACAAGATGTGGCAGCAGTATTCAATACACGGACGGATGGTAGCAACATTTCCAGCGTGTGGCCTAAATTTTTAGAAGGACGGAAGAGGAAAAAGTGTCTTATATTTGAAGCTATAATTGCATCATTTGTGCCGGTACGACTCTAAGTTAAAACAAATATAAATCAATAGAAATGAACATAGATTAGCATTAAGATTTTTTATTAAGTGAAACAACGTTTTAACCCGTAGAATATACATATTAGTTCACAAAGGATTTGATTAAAGCTGTTAAAATAAAAAAAAACAGTTTTTATTGGACATCTGAAGAATAATGCCATTAATTAAGATGTGTTCACCCAATGAATGAAGAGTAAATTATGATGTGAGTTTACTTAAATATTTTTATCCGAAACCTGGAAAACATTAGACGAGTTACGTGATAATTATTTCAGGAGGGACATCAGGAATATTGTCATGAAGTATCTCTGTCTTGCAAGCGAAGAAAATTCGATTATTTTCAGAGAAAGACAACGATGTAACTGAATGTGTTGATAATCCACTATCTTGAAGATTATTTTTGTGAAAAGATAATTTGTCGATACATTGATGTACTGAACAATAACTGTCGGTTTGATTGACGAGAAGGATTATTTTGTTTTTATATTTTTCACTTCATGAAAGAATCACTCAGGTTCGGTTTCTAAAAATGAAACAAATGTAATATCAGCGAAAAAGAAACAAAAAAACAATTCCGCAAAAATAATAACGTCTGATTTGCGAGAAAGAACGAAAAATGATAATCAGACTACCTCGTTGACATAGCGAGGAAAAGCTTTCCGTAATTGTTTGCTTTCCCATTAATTCTTTCACTTGCTAAGGAAGCTTTACACTTGCATAGTCGATCGAACTGAAGGACACTCTGGAGTCGAAAAACAATTATAATCTTCCACACCATTTCATTCAAATTATTAGAGCCAAATTATTTACGTGGTATGCGCCGGAGTTCTGCTAAACTGACTTAAGTGAGGTCCAAATAAAATGAAATAAATGCGTGTATCATTTCTTTCTTTCTTTCTTTCTTTCTTTCTTTCTATCTCTCTCTCTCTCTATATATATATATATATATATATCCGAGTGAATAAGGAAAGCAGAAAAATTTACATCGTTCAAAACATTAATTAAAAACAGTGCTCGATATACAATATAGAGCTGTGAATATTTATTACAATTTATATTTTAGAATATGTACAAATTGTTATCAACTACAAAGTGTACATTTTGTTTCGACATTGAAATGACAATATCTCATCAGGTGGTGTGGAAAGGAACATAAAGTCTCAACCATTCCCACTTCATCGCATCTAGACCTACTCCTCCCCACGCTATATACATTTCCTTATTTTCCATTTTTACTAAATCCGAAGAAAAAAATTTGGCCATTAAGCCACGAAAGACTATACTTTATCTTTTAATGTTAAATCTGTCTATAAAATTTTAAACACGTTCATTAATCAAATCTAACCTCTACCCATTGCTTCTTTTCACTTAAAATTCTAACGGACAAATTACAATCACTTATCACTAACCCCACCTACATCCCACACACAACTAGCCAAATATAAGAAGAGACTTTCCATTCCTTTCCACACCAACTGATGAAACATTGTCATTTCAATGTCGAAACAAAATAAACTCTTTGTAGTGGATAATAATTTGTACATGTTCTAAACTATGATATATATATATATATATATATATATATATATATATATATATATATATATTCTCTAACTATATATAATTATATTATCTTTGCAACTATATATATCTTTCTATATATTTATCTAAATTAAACTTCCATCTACCTTAAAATTTTGCTATATATCTATCTTAAATGTATCTTGTCTATCAGTCTTAAATATATCCTATCTATCTATCTATCTATCTATCTATCTATCTATCTATCTATCTATCTATCTATGTAGCATGTCTCTTATCTCTTAAACTATGAAATCTATCTATCTATCTTTCTACCTAGCAATCAATCTATCTATGAATTCTGGATATTTACACGACCTCGGGCTTTACCTAAGGATCCCGAGCCTGTACACGCAGGCCAAAGATCTAAATTAACGCAGTCATCGTACTTGTAAGATCAGACAATTTTCATTATCTATTTTCCTCAGTCGGGTCTGTATCCGTAGACAGAAGCTTGACTGAATACTATTCTATCCGAAGGCAGAGTGTTTGGCAAATATGTGCTCTCTTAGAACTCTGAATATTTACGCAAAGTCCGCAACCGCAGGGTTAGACACATTGCATTGTATATTTCTCTTAACCGAATCAGTAGACCGAGGCACGACAGAGAGCTTAGCAACTGAAAGCTCTCTCGGAACTTTGAATATTTAACCAAATAAATACACACTTAGATAGGATGTCTTAATCCAGCATGAACCAGTGATATCCTAAAAATGTTTTTTTAATAGTTAATGATATCCTATTTCTTATCCATAATCTCTTAAAGACCAGTGATTTTCTGAAAAAAAAGTTTCTTTAATCTGATATACAACAGAAATATTTCCAATTTTGTATACTTCATCTGGTATACACCATTGATATTTTATAAATGTTTTTTAACCAGCTATGTACTAGTGACATTCTATTTTTTATACTTTATCTCATGATACTTTATCAGTGATATTCTAATATATATATATATATATATATATATATATATATATATATATATATATATGTCCTTAATCTGGTATACACCAGTGGTATCATAAAAACATGATTTTAATCTCCACTCCTGTAGATACCAGCGATATTCTTTTTTATCTTTAATCTCTTATAGAACTGTGATATTATAAAAAATATCCTTAATCGACCATTAATATTTTAGAATGTATTTTTTATCCGTAATCCGGTTTGCACCATCATTATTTTACAAATGTATTTTAATCCTTCATCCATTATATACCAGGCTTATTCTTTTTTTATCCTTAATCTGTTATAGACCAGTATAAACAAATTATATTCTAAAAATATTTTCCCAAAACTAATAGGGTATATAAAATTAAGCTTTTTAAATTGATTTTTTTATCCTTAATCTAGTATAAACAAGTGATATCCTACAAAAAATACGACTGTTGTTTTATTATTTTAAGCTGAAACGAGGGATACCACCATACATATGTCGCATCGTCGGAGATATTTTGGAAGATTTCAGAGACTATTTACAGTATATACGATAGTTTATTGAAAGTTTCCATATATATATAAATACATGTTCTGCTCACTACAAAGGGGTTTAATAAAATATTTGCAACAAACAAGTGATCACTTTCGATTAAACGTATAGATTCATCAACTGTACGTAGCAAGCGACTCTCGTGGAGTCATGTGAACAGAAATTAGTAAATAAAGTTTAGAATTTACTAAATTTATACCTATCTTAATACATAATGCATATAATATAAACCATTATATAAAAAAAACTTTCTATTAAACATGTTTATATACTGACGCTGGTTCCCAGGACAAACAATGAGTAACATACATATATAAAATTATAATCTTATATTTTATTATTCATCGGTGACAGTTGTTTGAAGCAGGAGGGTAGCTGGATAGAGATCGCGCACATACGAGAGAGCTATCTGAAGTTGTTAGCCAGTTTGGCTTCTTCAGCCAGCGGGGATAATCTTCAGCCAAAACACCCAGACATATATAATCTTAAAGTTTCTGCGGAGTTTTGCTTTTTCGGGTTTTTGCTTAAGTGAAGTCATCTAAGGCCATATTTATCGGTCAATCATTTTCGCCTGCTCTCGACTTTCAGGCCGGTTGCTGCGTGTGTTTCTGGCTTTGATGTTTATTCCACCGCCACCATCCACGGCCGGTAAATTTGTCAATAATATCTTTGCCGTCTATGGTATTTCAAGACCTTTACCAGCCGAAGTTTCTGCCTTCATTGTCCTGACGACATCCACGGCAGGATTATATTTGTCAATCATATCTTTGCTATTCAAGGAAATATATTATACACATATATTATGCACATCATCATCATCTTAAAAACTGACACAATTTGAAGGCACAGCGCAAATCACTAGGATAGTCATTTTCAGCAAGTTTGCAACAGCGTCATATCAGTTCTGTCTAAAACTCTGTGCTCAAGAAACTGCTGTAGAACTTCCACACTCATCAAGGTTTTCTTGAGGAATGAGGAGAATTTATTGATAGTTATTTTGAAGATGTTATTCAATATGTATACTGGAAGTGTATTGGTGCTGTATAAAAATGATAATAAAATATATGATAGGATTATTAACTATTGTCACAGGTTTACCCCACTGAATACATACATATATATATATATATATATATATATATATATATATATATATATATCTTTATCTATATATATATATATAGTCATCCACAGACAGATCTGTTTCGCTGTATCATAGCTCATTACTACGGTTAGACACCGATTGTTTTTTACCCAGGATTGAAACCCGACTGAATTGAAGTCAGTCGGTGATGCTATCTCTGAGCTATGGGCGCTTGGTAGAAGGAGGCAGACATTTTAGCGTGTATATTATCATTATACACGTCCAATAGTTGAGAGTGTTTTAGTTCATTGCTGAATGAACGATGCGTAGATGCTAGAGTACCTACTGCTTTTGAAAGACTACCATTCTTCCAGAGTGCTCAATCAAGGTGCTCAATCAAAAGAGGACCTTTTGCTATATTACAGCTCATCATTACGGTAAGACTCCGATTGGTTTTTACTCAGGATTGAAACCCGACCAAACTGGCGTCAGTCGGCGATTCTACCTTATATATATATATATAAATATATATAAATATATATATATATATATATATATATATATATATATGTCTAGAATATATATATATATATATATATATATATATATATAAATATATATTCTAAACATATACTGTTAATTATAAAAGAGAATGATTGTCTATCATGTTTAATAATGAGTCGTTCTAAACATCGTATTTTGGTTTTAATTTCAGATGAAAATAAAGCAAAAATCCTCCAACATTTGGATATTTTTTTTGATAACTTTGTTCTAAAGTTAAAACCAATGAAAAATTGTCCAAATGTTGGAGAATTTTTGTCTTTATTTTCACTTAAAAATAAAGTCCCGACTCATGATTAAACATAATAGACATTCATTGTCTCTGACATTTATCAATATTTTTTTAAATCGCTTCACCCCAAGCAAGGCATTCCACTGCCACTATAGCGCAGGGGTTTACATAGAGCGATTGGGTATAGGAAATGTCAGGAGGAGGGTGATATACGAGTTAGGATGTACATAGAGGAGAGTTGGATAGAGTGGGTGTGAGTTAGTGTGTTAGGAGCTGTCTATTGACCCTACATTTAAACTCCTGGAGGTTGTAGCCGTCGGGGAAGCAAGCATGCGGTAGGGAATTCCACAGGCGGGAAGTGCGAGGAAAGAAGCTGTTGGAGTAAAAATTGCGGTTACATTTCATCGGTTTCACTGTAAAAGTTTCCCATCTAGTATATCCTTAGAAAAGTATCTGCTGCCTCGATACACTAAATTTAAGATATATATATATATATATATATATACAATAAATTTAATATATATATATATATATATATATATATATATATATATATATATATATGCATGAATAAATACAGAGCACTGTTTATTAAAACAGAGATGAACGTTCTTTCAATGCCTATGACTATTATTATTTCATTTGGCATTGATCACAGAACTATTCCGTAATATTTACTGATTTTATATTAAATTTTGCGGTCAAATTCCCAGTGTAATGACAAATTTTCACTAGTCTTGCTTTCTTACAGATGACTTATATCACTGATAATAACTATTAACGTTCTGAGTCAATCTTGTTTGCTTCCTTCTCTGTTCTACATGAAATGTCTTGATGGTAAAACTCATTTTTCGCTTCTCCAGTTACTTACAAAACTTTAAGTTGAAGCTTTTCATATTTTATTGTTAAAAACCGGAGAAGTCAATAACTTCTCGGTAAAAAAAAAATAAGCTCATAGATAACAATAGCTAATTATAATTATATTTACGACATACATACGTACATTTAAGAAAGTCAGGGCGAACCCCCAAAATACGGGAACTTTGTTACAATCCAATAAAACAAAGACTGATGGAAGAAAATATTTTATTCAAAGGAAGTGAAACCTTAAAACATGCCATTTAATAAGCAATGATGAAATGTTCATTTTTTAAAAATTACATCCTGTAGATGATGTTCTCCTGTACGAATGCATTCTTGAAATCTGCTGTTGAGATTCCTCATTGACCGCTGCAACATCTCAGCTGGATACTGAATTTCATCCTGAAATCTACTGCTAAGAAGATTGGGTCACTATGTCGATCCAGGATGTTTTTTCCACCTGAACCCATCCTGCATATATACAAGTCAACCATCCGTCCGTGCATGGAGTACTGCTGCCATTTATGGTCAGGTGCCCCTGCCGTTCTCCTCAGTGTTCTTGACAAGCTCCAAAGGAGAGTCTGTAATGTGATAGGTACTGATCTGGCGACTCGACTGCAGCCATTTCCCCATCGTCAAAATGTGGCCTCCTTTGGTCTCTTCTATAAATTCTTTCATGGCTTCTGCTCGGATGAGCTTAAGTCACTGATGCCTCCTCAACAGGTGTTTACTCGTGCAACCAGACTGGCAACTGGTTCCCACCCATTCACAGTCAGGTTAGCCAAATGCAGACGACAATTCTACTCCTCTCTCGCACTTCCCGCCTGTGGAACTCGCTCCCGTATTCTTGCTTTCCTGACGGCTATAACCTCCAGAAATTTAAATGCAAAGTCAATACTCATCTACTAACCACTGGACTCTAGCTCTCTCCCCACCCCTGTATAACCTTCCCTTTCTCTCCACCTATATATCTGTCATCGCACCTGCTTTCTATTGTTCCGTTCTAACTAGTTTGTACTCCTCACTCTTTTCTAATTAATCTTTTTACATTTATGTAACCCCCTGCACATCAGTGGCGTTTCCGCCTTGCTCGGGGTGAAATGATTAAAAAAAAAATTCTCTGTTGTAACTCATCCAGAGTTCTTGCTCGAGTCTTGTACACTTTACTCTTGAGATAGCCCTACAAGAAAAAACCCACAAACGGACAAATCTGACGATCTAGGGGCCATTAACATTACCGAATATTGAGATCACACGATTACGAACAATTCTCGCACAGCCTCCAGTGATTGCCGTGTAGTGTGTGATGTCATTCCATCCTGTTGAAACCAGGTTTTTTGAACGTGTGAAAAATTGTTCAGTTCAAGTGAAACGAAGGATTGTAACATCTCCACGTAACGATTCGCAGTGACAGTGACTAAGAAAACATTTTTATGTCTAACGCACGCTGTTTCCCGTTTCACTGAGACATGGTTGCTGAAATAGTAGAGTGTTTACTTCGTGAGGCCACAGTTTTCCAAGTCTGACACTTGCTCAAGTCTGCCAATATATACTTAAAAAATGCCCGTTTTTGGGGTCACCCCAAATTTTAAAAAAATTGATGAAAAACATTAATATCTTTTTTGTCATATTCAAATATAGATATTGTATAAGACATACAAGTTTTTTCTAAGGACATTCGGTTGTAGTATCAGTTCCTCTGACGAGTAAATAGAATACACTCAGAATTGTAAGTCAGGAAAGTTAAGTTAGATACCTTATTTTAATTTTACTTTTGACTGGGAAGCCGGAAGAGCATTCCGCTAGCAAGAAATCCGATCGAAGAAACAGTATAGAACTTGAGGGTACCTTGTTTCCAATGATGTACTGCAATTAAATTTATAAATTTTTGGTACCATAGAGAAAACCAAAACAATTACTATGGAAGTTGATACATTATGGCGTCAGGGTAGTAAATTAAGATAAGACAATATGCCTGATACATTAACATTGTAGATTCTTCTCAGGAGTTTATCTATAATCACTAAGTACATACCAGAATCAACCAGACCAAAACTAACAACGATATTCAATGCATGAATTAATGCTAGATTTCTAAATAATTAATATAGATCTGGTTAGAAGTATTGTCTAGCACAACACAGTGAATCGCCCTTCTGAGTAAAAGACCTAGCACTTGATTCAATATATTCTTTCCACTTAATGTCAGCAAAAGATTATAACCAAAATAGGCGCGATGAGTCACTCTTCTTAAAAGAGAGAATCTTCGTTTTGGTGGCTTTAAAATTAACACGTACATACATCTACAACTTTGGTAGACAAATGTTAATAAATACAAGCTTGATGCATATTTGTGAATTGTTTAATATACTTGTGATCGTGATTATATTTGCAACTTTCAAAAATAAATTTGTATAAATTTTAGCTGAAAAGAAACTGTTTTTTAAGATGAAAAATCGAACAGACAGGAGATTTACGATGGTTTAATGGACTTAGCGTGTCAGATATCTATAGGTTCACGATTTTGTTTTTATCTATCATTTTACGGCCACTTAACTTCAACAAACATTGCAACTCATAGACATTTTTTAAATATCTAGTGTCTGTGTACAAATTAATGGTTTCATCATTCCCTGAATTCAATATTCTTATGTTTCTCTGTGCCGTCCCCTTTTAGAATATCATTTTCAAATATTTTTTCTATGGGACGCATTTTTACAATGACAATTTTCTCGCTCCGCACCAGATTTTATGCAATAAAAAGTACATTTATAAATACAAAAAAAAAAAACAGAGAGAGAGAGAGAGAGAGAGAGAGAGAGAGAGAGAGAGATAGAGAGAGAGTTGAAGAAATGTAACCAGAGATTTGACGGTCAGAACATTACCATTGATAACTCTCTCCTCCAATTTTCAGACCCTAGTTACTATATTCTTAATATTTTATATAATGCAAAAATATCATAATCATAATATTGGTAAATAATTATTTACATCTATTTTTACTGGGACTCATGCATGTAATTACAAGTAATATATAATAATAACTTAAAGTTTTAAATCATATTTAATATTGGCATATGAATGTTTGAAAATTGTTTCTAAAACTCTAGTTAACTTGAATAATTTCTCCTCACCTACGATCCTCTTCCTCCGTACCTATGAGGCGCACTGCATCTTTTTGATATCAATATCATTCGAAGCTGGGTAACATAATTTTGACAGAAAATATTGGAAAGTCTAATAGTGATTACCAACGTACGGCTTATCGAAAACCTCACCTGATCGTTTTGATAAGAAAAGAGCTCCTGAATTCGTTGACATGCAGAATTATGATAAGATAAAACGCAGTGTAACATTTTAACTTACGAAGATTGAGCTTAACTTCTTCATAATGTAACATTGTTAATAGGTTGCATTACTTGAAGCTAAAAGGAAAACATTCCGCGTGTCCCCATTAGGAATCATTTTGTTATCATTTCACTCCAAGCAAAACGATAATGTCTCTAAAAAGGATTAAGTTACTGAGAGGAAAATAAAAAGAGAAGACTTTACTGAGGAGAAAGCTCAACAAAAAACAGGATTCAGAAAGACAGAAAATAGGGATTGTCAATTTTTTAATATTATAATTAACAGAGAGAGTTTAGAGTCAGTCAGTCAGTTAAGTTTATATGTAATACACGCATGGGCGATCTTGTCTCGAAAGAGACATGGCTGACTGGGCATAAGATTATCCCGTAGTAGGTTGCCATTACTTCCTGCATTATACTGGTTGCCATCCAAGGTTACAGAACCCATTCTGTCCTGTTATTTGAGCCATAGCTAGAAGGAACAGACGGATTAACACTTTTCCCAAGGGTACTTGCAGTCAAAAAGTGCAATAAAATCAGGTATTATTGTAGTACGGTTACATCGAAGTAATTCAACCGTAAAACAGAGTAAAGTAGTTGCCAATCTAGATTTACTTAATTCAAGATGGAAAGCTCATAAGAAAACCTGCAATAGGAATTTTTGCAGAAACCACAAAAAAACCAAGTAACTTAATTTAGAAATTGATTGAAATCAAGATATTAATTCAGGACTAGTTATATTACAGGACCTTTTTTAATCTTCACAAGAATCTTGAGCTATACAGGGTATTGTAGATAAATTGAGACTTATTTTAAGCAGACGATTATTTAAATTCTTCAGATTGTAGTCCTTATCTTTATTGCCATGTAGAGGACGTTTCAACCGTTTTAGGTTTTGGCCTTCTTAGGGTGCTAGGAATTTCGAACCGAACCAATTATTTAAAAAATAACGGGGCCAGTTTGAATTTTCTATCAACTGAAGACTGCCGGAGCGTTCAATGGCCGATAATGATAATAAAATGAGAATAACAGAAGTATAGACAAATGATGATTTTGTATGTTTAACAAAATATGTTCTGACAAAATATTGCTCACCTAAACATCTAATCTTTCTTTTTTTTTTTCATATAAACCCTGAACGAATTCAACAGCAGAAATTCAGGGGACAACCGAATCGTTCCACTAATAAAATTTTTGCACACGCCAGACATACTACCAAAACCACCCCTGACTTTGCGGTGTCTATTTTAACTTGATAAGAAATTATTGTATACCTGTGTACATAAACGTTTGTTACTGTTTATAACAAACGCTTTTCGTCATTTCTTTGATGATGTGGCAACTATTCTTCTACTTCGACGCCAAATTCAACACTCCATTGACTGAATTGTATCCATCTCCACTTTCGCGGATCTTAAGAAACCATCGGCCAACCCGGTATCGTGAAGATATAGTACCACACTCAAGGATAAAGGAGAGGCTTGTGGCGGAAAAAATGTGGTTTTACAGAAGGATGCTGAGGATAACATAAACTGAGCACGTGACTAAAGACGAGGTTTTGGAGAGAATGAAGATGAGGGGAAAACTAATACTTAACCACAAGGAAGAGACAGATGAGTGTTCTGGGACATGTAATGAGCAAGGGGAGCCTGGAATATTTAATACCAACAAGACGCATAGAACGAAAGAGAAATCAGGGAAAGCAGCGCGCGAACTCCTTGATAGGCCTGGTTAAATGGATGGCAGATCGGAGTTTGGGAGTGATACCAACAGGAAAACTTTGTGAGCGCCAAGAGACAAAGCCAAGTGGAAGTCCATGATCACCTACGCCCTGAAGAGACACAACACATGCAGAAAGATAGTGCTCCTGTGTGTGATGGAAGTGTCATGGATCCACACTTTATTGAGACTGATTTTATGATCGCCACAAATGAATATTGTATATATTTAAAAAAAACTCTGTTATCTTCGATAGAGCAATAGTTTACGCTTGACAATGTGATACATATCCAGGACATTGCACAATGACATGGCTTAAAAGTAACACTGGCTTTTCTTGCTGAGAATGTACCATTTCTTTGAGAAGCGACATCTGGGCCAGTAATATCGAAACCTCAATCATCTCGATTATTTTGGGCGGCGTATTCAAGTCAGAATCAATGACACTCGAGTGTCAACACCTTCAAGACTTGCATTGAGCATGAGACACGAAAATTAAAAGTGCGAATGTTGTAGCTGCTTCACGAAAGTTTCGTTCTCATGTGGTAGCAGTAATTACTCAAAAGGGCGGCCTTATTTAGTGATAAATGATTTTTCTATTAAGAAATATTGTATTCAAATTCTATCTTCGTACTACCGTTAGTTTAATATTTAAAAACTGTTTTATGCATCTCTAAAATTGTCTCAGTTTATCTGAAAGACCATGAACAACAGACCAAATATTTCTGCAATATTCAAGGTACGGAAAAATGATGTATTTAAAACGATCAAGTAGAATCCTGATATTGTCAAACACGAGACATTGAACCAATTTTTGTAGCAATAGATCTACTATTTTTCCAATATAATCACTGCATTATATATATATATATATATATATATATATATATATATATATATATATATATATTAATCGTTTCAATCTAAGCAAGGCGGTACCACCACAGGTATGCAGGGGAATATATAAGAGAATGGAATTTTCAGCAGAAGGAGAGCTAAGAGAAAAACAAAGTAGATACAGGGGGTGTCGAAGAAAGGGTAAGATATAGATTGGAATACCAGTGCGAAGACAATTGTGAGGGTAGACTGAGAAATGAAAATCACAGGATACACGAAGTGATGGGAAAAGAACAAGAGAAGAACTGGAGTCAACTGGTAAAGAGATGGGAATTGACATTGCATTTAAACTCTTAAATATTGTAGCCTTCAGAGAAGCAAGTATACGAAAGGGAGTTCTACAGGGGGGAAGTGAGAGAATAGAAGCTGGAGAAGTAGAAGTGGCGGCTGCATTTAGTTGATTTAACTGTAAAACGATGAGAACTTGTTGCCAGTCTGGTTGCTTGTGTAAATCCTTCTGGAGGGGGCATCAGCGAGCTGAGCTTTTCGGAGCAGAAATGAAAATGTTTGTAGAATAGACATAGTAAGGCCGCGTCAGGCTGTTGAGAAAATGGCTGGAGTCGAGCTGCCAGGTTAGGACCGATCACGTTACAAATTCACCTTTGGATCCTGTGATTAATGGCTGGGGCACCCGACTAGATAAGACAACAGTATTCATTGCACGGTCGGATGGTTGATCTGAATATATGCATGATGGACTCAGGTGAGAAAAACTCCCTGGCTCTTCATAGTGATCAAACATTCCTAATACTCGAGTTCGCAAGTGATCCATTGTAATGGTTCCATTGGGGTCGGAAGAGAGTGTGAGACCCAGAAGGCGCTGTGTATTGCTTTCAGGAAGACTCGCCTTTTTCTATACTGATGGGGGTAAGAGGGACTACCTATGGTGGTTGAGAGTAGCTTAGAAGCATTAAAATTTCCCGGTCATTTCTTACCCAGTCTACCACAGAGTGAAGATCTTCCTCGAGAACAGCAGCAAGGTTATCTTTGGCTGCCTCGCCAGATATCTTACTGGGGTGGGCGTAAACGGTAGTGTCATCCGCACAGATACCTACTTTAGATTTGATCACGTCAGGGTGGTCGTTTATGAAGATCAGAATGAGCGCAGGTCCTGGGAAAAAGCCCTGGGGGACAGCAGCCTTCATGTCGTAGTATGTAGAGCAAATGAAGCTAGCGTCCAGTGCTACCCTGTAACTTGCTCAGAAGGCGATCGGACCAAACCCTATCAAATGCTTTGAGGATATCCAGGACAACAACTCCAGCTTCGCTGAACTTATATGTACTCGGTGATGGTCATCATATCTGCAATAGACCTGCAAAGCGGAAGCCATACTCTCAGAGAATAGTTTATGGGCAGTAAGATGTTGAAGTATTCAAGCAATAGGCTATAACACTTTTTCGAAAATTGGTAGACGGCTGATAGGCGATAATTGGATGGGTCAGTTTTGAAATTATCTTAGATACGAAATAGGTGGTTTTGTGAACATCTCTCAGTCGATCCTCTGTTCTAAGATGGAATTCGGATGCGGAAAGTCCAGACGAGTCAAATGTGGAATTGGATGAAAATCTGCGTGCAAATGATTCGGCCTTCAACACAGATTACGAAAAAACTTGCGACAGCTATACGCTGCTTCATTCTGTAAGCAAACAACAGCTTAGTGTTTCTCAGGATCCTTTTACACTCATTACAAGCAGAGGGAAATATGCGCCTATTATGGTCAGACGCATTGCCCCGGAATTGCCGGAAAAAGTGGTTCCTATCGGCAATGGCGGCCGAACAGACACGTGGAAACCAAGGAGAGGAATGAGGTTTTGGGAGACTAAACGCTTTTTCCCAAGGGACGTTGCATAGAAATCGTGGAAGGAACTCTTTGGTAGCAGTAAAGCTACTGTTGGTAGGATGCTACTGAGGGTAGTGACAATGGGGAGATATGTATTAATAGAAATAACAGCATGATAGGTGTTACCGAAAGGGCAAAGCTGCGAGACTTGGCAGGAGTCTGATACAGACGTGAAGCAGATATCAAGTAGAGAAGCGTGTCCCGAAGGAATAATGGAAAGTGCGTGCGGAAATCTATCACTTGCGTAAAAGTTTGACAAATAGCAATGTTCATGACGTGAATGTCAACAGAATCAGTGACAGTCATCTAGCCACTTGACATGGTGGAAATTAAGATGTACCAACACAAATATGTTTCTGAATGAGTGGGAGGAAGTATCATTCAGAGAAATTAAGCAGTTCGATAAGATGAAGTTTACTGTTAATATAAGAAATTACCTACAATTTGGTGTTACCTAGGATAAGGAATATTTACGCCTGCTAAACCAACGCGGACGATACAGTACTGATTGCGGACACGGAAAGGAAACTGCAAGATCTCATACAGAAAGTAGCAGTGGAGAGTGACAAGATGGGACTACAAATAAACTTTAAGAAAACTGAGTGCATGGTCATCAGCAAAAGATACCACCCAAAATGCCAAATACAGGTGGGGGATAACAGAATCAAACAAGTCCAAGAATTTAAGTACCTAGGAAGTGTTCTAACAGGAGATGGAAAGTGCGACACGGAGATCCGAAGGCGAATTGGCATGGCAAAGGACGCGTTCCAGAAGATGAGCAAAATACTAACACACAGGAAGATCTCAATAGAAACGAAGAAAAGAGTGCTAGACTGCTACGTGATGTCAGTTCTACAGTACGGATGTGAATGCTGGACAATATCATCGAAAATGAGGACAAAACTGGAAGCGGCCGAAATGTGGTTCTACAGAAGGATGCTACGGATATCGTGGACTGAGCATACAAGCAACGTGTTAGAAAGAATGGAAACAAAAAGGAAATTGATGCTGAGCATCAGGAAGAGACAACTGAAGTTCCTGGGACATGCAATGAGGAAGGAAAGCCTGGAGAACCTGATACTGACTGGTCAGATAGAAGGAAGGAGAGACAGAGGAAGGCAGCGGATAACATATTTGCAGGGCCTGATCAGGTGGATGACGGAACGGGGGTTGCCAGGAGCAACAGGAGCAAACATACTAAGAGCCACAAGGGATAGGGAGACGTGGAGATCTATGATCGCCTACGTCCTGAAGGGACAGGGCACATAGAAGAAGAAGAAGAAACCAAATTTATCTCTATCAATAACCTGAAAATTTATTTATTGCCATCAGAATGATATTTCCATGATAGTGAGTCGTTGCACGTTGTTGGCCTAACATTCTAAGCTGATATAAAACGGAAAACCAATAGAGTATCCATTGCTAACAAAGTCGGTTCATTGCGTTGTGCTAGGCATTTTTCTCGCCAGAATTTATCTTCTACTTCTATATTTATAAGAACGTTTTCGTCTAGTTCTACTGCTGTAGATATAAAGATTATTGATAAATCCAAAAGAAAAATCAGCAGTATTATTAGTCTTGACATGGCCATTCGGCTTCAGCTATTTACAGTCGCCGTAATGTAACTTTCCTTTGTGTTTTCTATAAATAATTTCATATTAACTATATGGATGAATCTTTGCTATGGAACCTAGAGTGTATAATTTTGAGTTCAATAATAAATAAATTGCTAGCTCTGATCATTTAGTAGTAGAATTGGCTAGATCTAACCATAAGTTCTATGCTAATATTTTTTTCTCGAACTTCTCCTTTGTGAAACTATCTTCCGGCTTCATTCTTTCCTGACGACTTTGATCTTTAAAAATATTAGTGCCTAGTGTATTTGTTACTCTTCTATTTTTCTTTTTATGTCTAATGTTTCTTTTCTTTTTCTTCCACACTCAGTTACTTCTTATAGGTAATATGATTAAAAATGAAAAAGGTGAATCCAAAAAGTTGCAAAGAAATTGCTGGTTCTCTATAAGGATTAAATGAAAGATTTTTTCACAAGCCTTTAGTATATCCATGAAAGCAAACTCAAAATAAATTGCTTTTTGCTAGATTTTCTTTCGTAGCAGCTTTATTGGGATATTTTTACTTTTAATAATTTAAAAACAGTATTATATTTTTGCCTGTGATTGTAAACTAACTGATTTGACACAAATCCTACATTATAGACGCAAACTATAAACCAAATTAAATTGCGAAATTACTTAAATAATTAATTAAATTTCATGGTATATATCATATTTTTCTGGGGACTATATTTACTTTGAATAAATTAAAAGCATTATTTTAGATACAACAACTGCTTCATATATATATATATATGTATATAGAGAGAGAGAGAGAGAGAAAGAGAGAGAGAATATTATATATATATATATATATGTTGTCTATATATATATATACATATATATATACATAGAGAGAGAGAGAGAGAGAGAAAGAGAGAGAGAATATTATATATATATATGGTGTCTATATATATATATACATATATATATACATAGAGAGAGAGAGAGAGAGAGAGAGAGAGATCTGATTTGTTGTATCACAGCTCATCAGTACGGTTAGGCATCCGATTGCTTTTTAACCCAGGATTGAAACTCGACGGCATGGGAGTCAGTCGGCGATTCTACCTCTGGTCTATGGGCGCTCGGCAGAAGAGGGCAGACTTTTAGCGTATGATGTCTCATACGCCAATAGCATATATATATATATATATATATATATATATATATATATATAATGAATTAAAGCACTTTGGCTATTGGGCGTCTATAATGACAATATACATGCTAAAAGTTTGCCTTTTTCTAGCGAAAGCCCATATCCCAGAGGTAGAATCGCCGATTGACGCCAATTCGGTTTTCAATCCTGGGTTAAAAGCAATCGGAGTCTAACTGTACTGATGAGCTGTGATACAGCGAAACCGATCTGTCTGCGGATATATATATATATATATATATATATATATCATAATCTAGATTTCTCGCATTGGTAACAGAAGCAGGAGTTGCAAAAAAATTACTTAAATATCATGTCTGGACAGAATGAATTAACAATTTATTAACAACTGAAAACACGCCAGGTAATAAAGCAACTCAAGGTAGTTGTTTTAATATTAAATACGAATGCATTTTAAATATGAAAGGCGACAACAGCAGTAATTCTAATAAAGTAGGGAATAACGCATTGCAAAAAATATGTAGCCATTTGCTTTTATAATTTAAGCGGGAGAAACAATTCAGCGGATGTAGAGTATTATGTTAAATTTGAAACTAGGGCCCGTAGCGATTACACGTGCTCAAAGACTAATGGTGTCAATATAGGTTTTATTAATTTGCATGTACGATATTATGTAGCATTGCCTGTGAATATGAAAACTGAGCAGCATTTATCAATGAAAAAGTATATTAACTGAATTTCTAAAATTAAGCAACATCCACCCCGGTGAACTATGAATACAAGGTGCTGTAAACTTGAATTTTTGAGTGGTGTGTTGGATAATGGCGAAGAACTTTTAATAAAAAAGTAGATTTTTAATTTCAGTTAGTTATATTCAATTATACCATTGTGCAAATTAATTTAAACAACTGCTTTAATTTACTTTTTTCACCATACTGTCAGTTTTAAACTCACTTAATTTGTGGTGCAGTTGATATCGACTCGGAACAAGAAATCAGCGTGCCAGGTTCGAATTCCAGTTGAATCCCTTCCATTCACTTACGCATTCACTTGGGAAATGTATTAATCAGTCTCTTCCCCTCATTTATGAGTTAAATAATAGGACATATTAGGTTCTATAGACTTGCCTGGCAACCAGTATACTGCAGAAAACAATGGCAACCTACTGCGGGATAATTGTCTACCCTGTCAGTCATTCGAGACAAGATCGCCCAAGCCGTTATCACGTATGGCACTTACTTGACTGACTGAAATGATAGGATGTAATCGATTTCTTTTTTTTTTTCAGGTTAAGTCATATCCAGTGGTATACAGTAATACTAATCTATTATCGCGGTGTATGATGGAATTTTTGGAGCCTTGAAAAATATTGCGCCATCCATGAATGCATTACATTTTATCACGCCTATACATTATTGTATCGAATTTGATACGGCCATTGTCTGTGATAAACGTTATTCCAAGGAAGCGTACAAAATTATGACGCTGCACGAACACACTGGTAAGTCTTACAGAGAGGTTGCTGATATTATTAACATTAGCCTTTCAATTGTCAGCCGTTTCATCAAGGTGAAGAAACAAACTGGATCCTTCACTCCAAAACATAAAGGAAAATGCGGTCGGTAAAAAACGCCAAGCGACTGCGTAGATGATCAGATGTGTGAAGGATCTTAAAAAAGATTTTATTCGTTTTGTTTCAATTAATTTGCACAATTGATTACGCACAGATACCATTGGGAGAGATATGAATTCACAGATTTTTTAATGAGATTGGCTTCAGTAAGTTATTGTTGTCTATAAAAATGCCTACAAAATGTTTAGATTTTTTCATTAAACCCAGGTTTCTATACGGTTAAACATAAACAACCAACCATGATACTTCTATCATATACGAATATCTACAACAGTATATTGGTAAACCACCAAAACCTTAAATGTCTAAAGCTTGGAGGCAGATATCTTCCTTTAACAAATATCTAACAGAGCATTTGTTGAACTATTCTCATTTAATGTCTCGAAAACTGAACACCATCGTTAATAAAAGAAAGAATGTCCAACATTCGCTATGAATGGATGTTACTTTGTCTAAATCGCCTGTTGGGACTTAAACTCAGCCCAAACCTCAGTTGAATCTTGTACATAAGATACATTGCTAAAAATGTTGGGAAAATGATCGTTTAGCACTAGAAATTACCTTATATTCTATATAGACAGACCAGGCCTATAATATTTCACTGTTGCAGGAGCTGCCAAGTCTTCATTTTTCTCCTAGATAGGGTTCAGAATAGTCTACGCGTTATTGTGGCTGGCAAATTATTTTCCAGGAAAACATATCCTTTCTCACGTACGAGACGTTGCAAGCCAATTGCTGCCCTATCGCTACCTGCCTGTAATATGTTCAGATGAAAAAGCCTCTAACTTCTACCCGTCCTTCGCATTCACAGGTAGGACACAACATACTACGAACTTATTAGCAAACCGCCGACATTCCTTCTGAAATCTTTTGGGGAGATGTAAGATCCACTCTAGCAACTACCTTGAGGAAATGACACCTAATCGAATACTTCTTCGATTACAACAATCATGACGTGCTCAAATCTACTGTTAACCGTTATCTTCAAAACATGTCCACATAAACTGTGCCATACTGTAGCTCACTACCACGAGTGGCTCTTAGGCATTGCACAGAGTGTATACACTGTAAAAATACGAGAAACACATAATGATATTTGTTACAAACACTACTGTTATATATATATGACTCTTCAGAAATGATGACTCTTCAGAAATGAATCGAATTCTCTCGGTGACTGGCGTGTGTATACACTGCTTATGTACAACACGCTAAAATTTCCCTTCTCTGATTCCATGCGTCGATGACTTAGGGAGTAGTGACTCCGACTGACACCAAATAGGTCGAGTTTCGATTCCGGCCAGAAGCAAGTGGATGCGTCTAGCCACACTTATGAGCTGTGATACAGCGAAACAGGCTTGTATGTGGATGACTATATATATATATATATATATATATATATATATATATATATATATATATATATACTCGTTTCACCGATCCCCCCCACAAAAAAACAATAATACCATTCGTGCGAAGAGGGTTACATGAGATAAGAGAGCAAAAAGGATGAACAAGTCACAGTCGATGTAGGAGAAAAAATAAGAGAAAGATGAGAATCAACGCGATAAAAAAATGGCATTTAACGTAGCAATTAAACCCTTGGAGATTGTAGCTATCAGGTAAGTAAGTATACAGAACATAGTTTCACACGCTGGATGTATGAGAAATGTAGTTTTTAGTGTAGAAATGGAGGTTACATTTGAATATCTTTACTGTACAATGTTGGGACCTAGTTGCCAATCGAATAGCTCGAGTAAATTCGTGCATACGTGGCATAAAAATAATAAGCTCGTCACAGCAGAAGCCTTGAAAATATTTCTAGAAAAGACAGAGTGAATTTAACATTCCGTCGGTGAGAAGGTGACTGTAGTCGAGCTGGCAAATCAGAATCGATTACGTTGCAGATTCTCCTTAAGATTTTATCGAGATCCCCGAGCTGAACAACAAGAACTTCCAAAGAGATATGGCAATAGTATTTAATGCACGGGCGAATGGTAAATTTTTATATGTACAACATGGAGATATATATATTGTTCATTTACTTAGTTTTTGGTCATAATAAAATTAGACCAGTACAAAGTTAAAAAGTGTTCAATACCATTATATTGTAGACTTTTTTAATATTCATAATTTGTAAACGAGTTATTACGCGTCCTAGGTTTCTACCATGTTGTTTCTTCAGGCGATTTGCAATAACTGATTTTAACGCTTTGTTTAACGTTTTTTAAAGAACGCTTACGTAACGGTTATTTTTTGAACACTCACATAACGGGGAATTTTTGAACGCACAATTTTTAAAATTAGAATAAAATATATAACTATTAGGTTCATGCAACCATAGATAAAAACGTTCTTATTTTCCTAATTTTAAAAATTGCGAGTTTTAAAATTCCCCTTTACGTGAGCGTTCTTAAAATAAACGGTAAAAAACGATAAAATCAGTTACTGCAAATCGCCCGAATACACCACATGTTAGAAACATATGTCGCGTAAAAATTATTTTACAAATGAAGTATATATATATATATATATATATATAATTTTAAGTTCGAACGGAGGAGCAAATAAGTAAAACCCAAAAACACAATCAAGGTGGAGGGCTTGATGTAAATAGTATGTTCTATATATAGAGAGAGCCAAATATATAAACATAATACATGCCTAGCAAACGGAACTAAATTTCGAAATTTATATATATATATATATATATATATATATATATATACTCGCAGAAACATTTTCTCATTTTCGTCAATCTGTTTATAATTACTATGGAATTGTATAATCAGCAAATTTTTTGATATTAATTTCTTACAAATTTGGAGACGGTTTATGTGTATTTATGTGTGTTTCAGGGATGAGTATTTATTAATATTTACTCTATTTATGTTCGGTTAATTGTTCTCCTGTTTTCTGTAGTTATTACAAAGTTCCGTTTTTTTCCACAAAGACACTTAATAAGAACCCTTACTTTTCTAATGCTTAAAATAATAATGATAATAATAATGATAGAAACTGAATTGAGAAGATGCATTTTGTTCAAGTCTGCATGCAAGCGGTAAACAACCCAACACAGCAAGGAAATGGAAATATAAAAAGATGCTGAAATATTCTGAATCGTTAACACGCAAATTGGTCGCGTAATGCAATGCAGCCACAAATCCTACTCGCCCAGATTCTTTTCCCTGTGGAGCTCCCATCCGTATACTTGCTTCCCTGATGCTTACAATCTCCAAGTACTTTAATGCAATGACGTTTTTCATTTTCTATCCCCTTGATTCTAGTCCTTCTCTCGTCCTTTCCCCATCACTCCTTGTATCTTGCTCTTTTACTTTCTTACTCTAGCCTCGAAACTGTCTTTACACTGGTATTCCTATCCTCTTGCTCTTTATTTGACACCCCCTGTAACTGCTTTCTCTTTCTCTTCGCTCTCCTCCTGTTTAAACTTTCACTCTTCTTTTATGTAGCTCCCTGCGCACTAGTAACGGTACCGCCTTGCTTGGGGTGAAACTATTAAAAGCCAAAAGAATTTACACGAAACTGAGTATTCAGAAATATAATTGTGAAGACTTGGCAGATCTTAAATGAGCTTGTACTCTGCGAACCACAAGGTGAGGAGGAAAGTCGAAACTGGAGAAAGAAGTGATAAAACTGCTGAACATAACGTTTAAGGTAATGCCTAAAATAACTAGCGCACTTGAAATCATGCCAATCATATTCCAGCTCGGCTGAGTTAGAAAGTCGAGTATAACTAACTGTCCATGTAATGGTCGCTTATACACAATATATAATGCGGAAAAATAATAGATAACAAAAACAAATCCCTGCATTTAAAGCAAATGAATGTTTTAAATTTCTAGGAGTAATCAAATTTGATTCAATTATGGAGTTTGAAATGGAGAAGACAATAGAAATTGGTTGTATTACAACCATAATAACAATATTTGAAAACAAATTAAACAGAGTTTATTTAGTAAAACAGGTAAAAAAATGTGGTTTGTTTTGATAGAGAAAAAATATGGGACATATTTTGGTCTGGACTAAATACATGCTTCAGCTATTATCTTAAAATAAAGGACAAAGATAGATGATTCAATAGAATTTAGTTACAATAGAAGGAGACGGATGAGAGGAAAGAAAACAGTATAGATGATGTTGTAGAAAGGATAAGATAGATATATCTTATATCTTCTATAAATACTTTCACGGCTTCTGCTCCGATGAACTTAGATCACTGGTGCCCCCTAAATACGAATTTGCACGAGATACTAGATTAGCAACTAGATCCCACCCTTTTACAGTGAAACCGATAAAATGCAGCCGTAACTTCTACTCCAACAGTTTCTTTCCTCGCACTTCCCGACTGTGGAATTCTCTTCCAAACAATTGCTTCCTCGACGGCTACAATCTCCAGAAGTTTAAATGTAAGGTCAATAGACACCTCCTAACACACTAACCTGCTCCCATTCTATCAAGCACTCTTCCCATCTGCCCGACACTCATCCTCGCTATCCTTACTCATCTATCACCTTTCTCCTGACATTCCCTATGTCTATCCACTCCTTCTCTTTACCTTCCCCTATGTAGCCCCATGCGCAATAGTGGCAGTGGAATGCCTTGCTTGGGGTGAGATGATTAAAAAAAAAAAAAAAAAAAGGTGGGATTCATGAAGATAGAAGATGGCAATTGACGTTGCATACTGAAAATGATTTAGGAAGACTATATGTAAGCAAATAAGACAAAAGCAAAACATTATCTATTAACATTGATGTTTAGAATCTCATCAGTGGCCGAATTAAGACGAAGAGAACTGGGAATCAACTTATCAAAAACCACAAATCCATAAACATATGCATATTCAAATCACTTATTTACCCTATGTGCGTTGTAGCGCAATGGATATCGGCTCGGTATTACCCATATGAATCCATCTCTTCTCTCGCTAATTATGTGTTGAATAACAGGATAGATTGGGTTAATAGGTTTGGTAGGCAACCAGGCTAACGCAGAAATAAATAGCAACATACCGCGTGATTTTTTGTTTAGTCAGTCATGTCTCAAAAGAGACATGATCACCAAAGCGTCTTTTACATCTGTCACTCAATTGACTGACTAATGAGGCGCATATAGTTTCCGGTTAAAAAGAAACATACAAACAACTATAGTGAATTGACACATTTATTTTTGCTATTGACTCTTCCAATATATAGACAACATTTAACCTATCAAACCTAAGTTTGTCAGGACTGGTGAAAAACTCTCACATTTTACAGTTGAAATGGTCATATGTAAGTGTAAATTAAACGGGAACAACTCATTTTATAAGCAAGCCCTTCTTGCTTATAAAACGTTCTTCCGGTTTCTATCTTTACAGTCAAATTATTTTAAAATGTTAAATGCAATGTCAAAATATTTTCTATATACTTAATTCCTGGTTTTCTATTGATCCTGCTTCTAAATATTATTAACATTTTCTTAAACACTTTCACGTCTTTTAGTTCCCCTGCATCACCTTGTTGGTGTTATTGTCTTGTCAGCCATTTAAGTATCTCTTGTTTTGAATCTTCGTCGCCAAGTCGTTGTGGCTTGTTTGTGCCAGAAAGAAAGACACGGAAACAAGAAGATTCAAACAGTGTATTAGAATTACAAAATATATATACAAATAAAAGTGTTAGCAATCAGCAGATAAAAGTGTAATTCCGAACCGTGTAGTTAGGCTACGTCTCGACTGCCTCTATAGTGCCACACGACTGTCTCACAGCTGCGTCTCCGGAAGTTACGCAGGTTAGTCTTTATTGATTGAGAAAGAGTCCATATACGTGATACAGGCTTAGGCGATCATGTCATGACTGACCTTTTATTTGACCCATAACTAGATTGAAGAGTCATATTAATACTTTTCCTAACTGTTTCCACGGAAGTGAATAATACGAATTCAACTGAGATTCGAAACCGGCCCTCCGATTTCAAGAAATCCACTGCACTGCGACCTCCATCTCTAAGATAAAATAATTTTTAAAAATCTCATGATATTGACGAGAAACAATCCGAAATAGAAAATAATAGCTTAGATATTTAAATAAGAAAAGGAGTGTCATGGGTACGATTGTGTCAGGGACCGTCTGGTTGATGAGAAAAGAAAACAGTGAAAAGTAAACGGTAATACAGACCGTGATAACGACAAAAAATAGGTACATTCTTGCCTGTAAGAAATGTTGCTGAAAACAGCTTACTCATAGAAGAGCTTGAGATTGGAAAAATAATTACTGTGATCTGCGGGGATCAGCTTAAGAGAATTGAGAAGATTACTGTCAATCGAATCATTTTGTCCATATCTAATTGTTTTCTTTATTAAATAAATAGTTTTTATTTTGTTTTATTTTATTCTATTTTATTGACTATGTGTGGATATGGAGCTCTAAAAGATATTATACAGCGTGTATAAATTGGTACATTTTTGTCTGTTAACATCTAATTATATGTTAATATAAATATTTACATTATTGTATAAAATTATATATTTGTTTGCTCATATTATTACAAAGAGGATTATTTTTATTATGATCTTTTTATTATATATCATTTATAAAGTTTCTATGTGACCAAGCTCTTTCATCAATAAAATGATACATAAATCTAAAATATAATTAATAAATTTAATTAATAAACCTAAAATAAAATTGATAAATCTAATGTATACTACACCAAACAACATTCATTAATGAGCCCTTCGACGTGCTTTAATGGTTAGTATGCTTGTCTCGCTAGAACCTATTACGACTGAGTAGTGAGAATGATCCTCACTGGATTCGAAAAATTTCTTGCCACATGAAAATAAAAAAGCACCTCGATTTGGAGTAATGGTTAGCTATCTGATCTGACTAGAATCATTACAACTGAGTAGTGAGTTCAATATTCACTGGGTGCTCCATACATTCGACATTATGCTACATCTAAGTGGCTCTTAGAAAATAACTATACTACATTTATCAGTTGTTCGATGGCCTTTGTTGCAGAAACTAACAAAAAATGCCTCACTATCTTAACACGTCAATGAGATGCAAACCAAAAACGAAAAATATAATCATTAATCATTTCTTCACTGATATTCTTGATATTAAAAAAAAGATCGGTTAAATAATAGTCAGGAGAAAAAAGAAAGTAAGGTGTATTTAGAAAAGTCGGCAGAAAAACGAGCACAAGGGAAAGTTTGAGTTTTGTTTAACGGAAAATGAACCTTTGTGGGTTATTTGATGCCAAAAAGGCGGGGTTTTAAAGGGTTTTTTTTAATGTCTGGTTATAGTTAGAAAGTTGATTTAGTAAGATTTTGATGAAGAAAAAATTTAGTATTTTAGTATCCTCTAGCTTTGTATTCAAAAGTGTATTTCTAGTAATAATTTGTTCCTTTAATAATGTTTTATGGCAATAATTTTTTTTCCTTCAGAAATGTATATTTTTCTATAAAAGTCTATTTTTATGAATATATTTCCATAAAAGTCAATTTTTATACTTTCATAGTGTTTTGACCCCAGTTCGGGGGATAAATATTTGCCCATAGCTGGAACCCTAACAGATTCTACCACTCCGGGCAAGGGTGGATATGAGAAAAACAGCAATTGTGGTTCCATGCTCCTCACTACATCACAAGCAGAGGCCTTCCTGCCGGATGCAGTTTCCCGTCATACCCAGTACCTCACAAGGTATAGAAACTGATGAAAAGATATTAAATCGTAAAAACAAATGAGGAATATTTTACAATGAGATTGATAAAGTTGTGAGGCGATCATATGCAAAAAGCGAATTCCTCCCCACGGAAAAAGTCAACTGTCATTTCACAAATGATTTATGTCCTTTGCTTGAGATTTTCATAAAAAAGAGATGACAGACTGCTAAATTTAATTCAATGTTGCAAATAAAACAAAACAAAACAAAAACAACCTTAGTTAATTCAAGATATCGTTAACGACTGATGAATTTTGGAACACGGCACTCGGGATTGTCACCACAAAACGAAGTTTGAGGAAGAAAAATGAGAAATAATTTTCGATGGATATCGAAACTTAGGTAAGCATTTATATTATCACCGCGAATTAAGGGGAGAAAAAAAATCATTAAAATAGAGAAACTATAACGGTTATAGCGTGAAAAAAGAATTGGAGAAGGCAGACGACATAGGATTAATAGGAAAGCAAATAATGCAATAATAATAATAATATTAAAAATAGGAAAATAAAGACATAAATTATATGATTAAACAAATTGTATATAAAGACAATTTAGGTTTTATTAAAGGCTATTGAATTTCGTCTCTTCGATCATTAGTGTACTTAATTATTACTTCATGTATTGTGGATTATTATTACAAGTAGTTAGTTCGAATATCACTGGGGGTTTCATATGAAATTTGAAATAACACAGCAAGTCGTAACATTAACCAGCCTAATACAAATCAACCGAAGCACAATTACAAAAATAATAAATGAAATCTATAACAGTGGTGATATTCCGGAAGACCTAAGCAGATCAATATTTATGTCACTATCTAAGAAGCCAGAATGTAAACTCCACTGAATAATCAACTTATTGAGCCACATGAACAAAATTAATCATCCGGATTCTTATGTACAGAGAACGCAGCAGAATCTGTCCAGATATAGGACAAGGACAGTGCGGGTTCGTCAACAACACCGGAACAAGGAACGCGATATTCATTCCCAGGATGTTATGAAAAACAGCTATATAAATACAGAAGGACGAGTACCTGCGTTTTATAGACCACACAAAGTACGCCACGAAGACTTGTTTGAGATGCTCAGCAACATAGACATTTTCAGTAAAGATATTAGAATAATCAACAACCTCTACTGGCAGCAAACTGCCTGCGTACGGACAGTAAATTAATTAAGGAGATACACAAAAGTAGAAAAGGTGTAAGACAAGGAAATGTTTTCTAACCGGATTTATCTGAATTCTACTGAGAAACATTTCTGAGAGAGCTAGAATTATTGCTAGGATTTGACATTGGCGACCACAATATAAACAATAGAAGATACAAAGTAATTACATTATTCGAACTATTGTCCTCATCTATATTGGTATTTGTACGACGTTTTGGCCGTTGTAAGCTCCGGCCTTCTTCAGGTGCTAGGAATTTTGAAGCAAACCCTTTTTTTACAAACATTCTCGGATATAAACTCCATCCCTTGCTTTAAGCGTCGATCGGCAGTCATGAGTTATCTTCCTCTAACCCTGCAGTTTACTTGTTCACCTCTGCTGTAGCCTGATGTTGAACTCACAACACTTAAGGACACATGGTCAAGTGGATATAGACGTTGGTTAGTTCTGGACTGAATTGTTAGAGTTGTGAATTCGATATCAGGCTACAGCAGTTAACAAATAACTTGAGAGAAAGGAAGGTTTCGTTGGAAACAAAGAAAAAAGAAATTCTACTTACTGTGAAGTGATATGTCTTCCTGCAATGTATCAAGTACAGGAATATCTCATCAAAGATGAAAGAAAGTCGTAAAGTAACAGAAATGGTGTTCTACATTTGGATGATACAATGGAGCTCACAAGTGAGCAACTAGAGAGGATGCAAACAAAAATGGAAGTTATATTTAGCATCAGGAAGAAACAACAGAAGTCTCTGGGCCACGTAATGAGAATGCTTAAAACCAATATAATAAAAAGTAGCCAAATGTTGGACAATTTTTGTCTTTATTTTGACATGAAATTAAAACCAAAATACGATGTTTGGAACGTCTCATGATTAAACATAATAGACATTCATTGTCCGGTATATTTAACAATATATATTTAGAAAATTATCTGCGGCCTCGATACGCTAGATTTATATATATGTTCAAGCATGTTTTATTGAATAATTTTGACATATGTCTATTTATTTATAATAATCTTTTATGGTTCTTGAATTCGATTATTGATTTTAAGTTGAAACTTATCAGGAAATTGCAAAAGCACCATAGCTGCACCTGATAAATTTGAAATTTAGATAAAATCTTTATAGCAGAGTGCATTCAAGTGTATTTTCGAAAAAGGATTAACGTAACGATCACAGTTACAACAAACTGTCATGGCAATTCACCCCGATGATGATTTCAGATGAGATCAAAAGTATTGGATGAAACAAAAACTATGGCGACTACCCTGATGAAATTCTACTGAAAATAAAGAATCTAATTAGAAAACTAGAAAGGATTTTCATAAAAAATAAATATACAAAATATATATATACATAATATATATCCTGCTCTGCTTAAGTATTGAGAGCTTTTTTGTTATTGATAACTCGTCTCGGGTTTTTCTTTTAGGTACGTACTGGCTCGATCCAAATCGCTTTGGCTGATGTTCATGCGCTTAGTTTTTTTCTTTTTTAACAACCATTTTTTCATTCCGCCTATATACGCGGAGGATTTTTCGAAACGAATATCGTGATAAGTTTGCATTTATATATATATATATATATACTGCCTGGCATACTTATTAGGACACCCCAGTTTTTAAAAAAGATGATGTATTTTATACTATTTTTAGTATTTATTGCCAAGAATGACAGAATTCAGAGGATGAAAAGAATTTAATCCAGAACCAAATGAAAAAAGGCAGAACAAAAATGGATTTGCAAATACATTCGAGGAGGCTCCCGTCGTGAAGCATACGAAATTTTCTTCCTCCGTCATGGTGCTATGTGACATCTCCAGCAAGTGGGCATCATGCCTCCGTCCTTCTTTCAAAAGGGTAGGAGAGTCAACTTTGAGATCTACCAGGATGTGTTGAGTAGCGTGGTGAATCCCTGGATAGACTCTATCGCCGCTGGACGCCCCTATAACTTCCAGCAGGACTCCCCTCCTACACACTAGGCCAAGATGACAAAGGCTTGGCTGTTGAACAATGTTCCTCACCACTGATCGCCGGATTTGCGACCGACCTTCTCACCAAGAATGCAACCCTCTTGACTATTTCTTCTGAGAGATTGATCGAGGTCAAGATCAACAAGCACACTCACAACAAAGTCAAGACTCTGAAAGCTTTCATCGCGGAGGTATTCGTCGCTATGCATAAGGACATGGTCGCCAAATTTCACACCAGCACTGTGATGATCGTCGTCAACGCCGGTGGTTATATTGGAAAATAATGTAGAAAACTCACAGTTGCTAAATAAACTGTCGGGTCTCTGCAAATACAGCTTTTGTTTTGATTGCCTATTTCATTTTCTTTTTGTCAAGTGCCGGATTTTGCTGCAACACCCAATATATATATATATATATATATATATATATTTATTAAATATATATATATTTATTAAAACACGATATATATATATATATATATATATATATATATATCGTGTTTTATTTATTAAAACACGATATATATATATATATATATATATATATATATATATATATATCGTGTTTTAATAACAGACCGATTTTAAATGTGAATTAAGTTTAAGCGTCTAATGATTTTTTCAATTTTCTTTTATATTTAACAACTTCGGTGTTTCCCAACTTCAGCCATGATATGTTTAACAAATGAACTACGGGTTAAAGTTATCGAAAGCTATTACGAAAATTGACGTTGAAACATAAATGCATTTGGCTTTATTTTTTCAAACAATGATTTCAATCAGCCAACATTATTCTGCAGGGCTTACAGCCTATCACGTTGAATACACCGGTTCTCACTCGTTCACCGAAGTTAAGTAACGTTGAGCCTGGTCATTACTAAAATGGGTGACCGCTTGGGAATACTAGGTGCTGTAAGCATATAGTGACGGATGTGCATTGTGGTGCAGTGGATATCGGCTCGGAAAGAAAAATCGTTGAGCCGAGTTCGAATTGCAGTCGAATACCTTGCATTCAATTAAGCACCGGTACCCTTCGGAAAGGTATTAATCCGTTACTTTCCTCCAGTTATGGGTTAAATAACAAAGGTAAGACTTGGGGACCCTGCTCTTAAAAACAAATCCCGATGAATCTTGATACTCGAAAAGAAAAATATTAAAAAAAAAAATAACCTTACCCCAAAATCATTGCTTATGACCTTAAATGATCCCATAAGGATTGATAGGTCGTTAATCCTCGAAACAAACAAAAAAATAATTCTGTAAATTGACCACTTTACATTACGCCTTATGTGGTCATCTCAAAATTAAGGTCTATGCCAACGAGTTCACAAAAACAGAACTGCTGAAGGATGTGATAATAAATCATATTCATTGCAAACAAAAGTGGAGAAAAAACTGCGTGGCGCGTCTCTTCTGTTGTGGCTTAATCTAACCAATGTCTCTGTTGATGTAACTACGCATGCGCACGACAGGTAGGGAATGCAACATTTATAAACGCTAGTTTTGTTATATACTCTGTAAAATTCTTATAGTTAATTTTCGTTTATGTTTATATTTTTATCACTTTTCTTATTAAATAACTACGCTGACATAAAAAAAGATATTTCAAGAAATTTGTAAAGATGTAAGTAACTCGACACATGTATACTGTGGACGATCTCGCGATTAAAACAGTTTCTACAAACTTTCTTCTTTGTAAATTGCTTTCTCGTTTATTTAAATAATATTATATGAACAGAACCTATCGCTACATTCATTACGTTAAACCACTGAGGCAATGAGTGTGTTGTTTTGTAAAAGATCCCTTTTGTGTTCATATTTTATTTAAATTCCTTGAAGCTTTTCTCATGCATTCCATGTAGAAATTGATAGAGTAAATTCTTCGATCAGACATTAGCTAATGATTACTATGTTTCGTATTAATTGTCTTTTTTTTAAAAATTAATTGTTACACATTTTAATTGTGCTAGAATTAGCAGGGAAAATTCTGCAGAATAAAATTTTATAGAAAAATGTTCTCTCAGATCTGTTTATGTATGTGCGGGTGTGTATATATTGTGAGGAGATTTTTATGTTCACTATTTAAAACACGGAAATACCGAATTGTTCTAAAATCAATATTCTAAAATGCTACCTTCGCTTTGGTCATTAGAAAGAGGCAGGAAAATTCAATTAGCTTTTTGACACTAGTTCCTCATTAACGCAATTATTTAGTGAAGTAGTCAAAATTTAGACGACCTAATATTTTCTACTTCAAGATTTTTTCATTAAAAATGATACTTTTCAAATGCCAAAGAAGGTCGCTCTTTTCCAACGTAATATATTAAATGGGGAAAATAAAAATGCAAAAGAAAACAAACGAAATATACCAGAAAAAAAGAAAATATGTATCGATACACTGATTATATTGAGTGTTTACAGTTCTATGCAAAAGCATATTAAAAAACTAAAAATAAAGATAAATTATATTCTTAAAAAATGCTGACGAATTGCTTGAATAACAAGAAAAGACACTCTTTATAATTAAACGCGAATAAATTATTCCTTCAAACAAATACAAAAAACTACTACATGTCCAGAAAAAGTGAAAAGTTTCATTCAACTGTCAGAAATACGGTTACAAAACTAAATGTCTTGGCAGTTGTTATATTGATTAATATATTTGTCAATATATTCAGTCATTGATACTTAAGAGATTATAGAAATATCAGTATGAAAAAGTACGAAATACATTGTGATGTTAAATTATAGGTACCATCTTCAACTATATATGTCAGATTGCAATATTCCTATATGTTTAAAGGGTTTAGTTAGATAGCATTTTTTTCATTTTAATTTACTTAATGTATAAAATTAAATGAGTTGTTTTTTACAATGATATAAACATTGTACAATATCTAAGAGGCACAAGGAGTAGATAGTTAGAGAGTATGAGGCCCTACCTCGAACAAGAAGAGAATGCCACTTAAGCTTAAAGAGCCAATAGAAGTGAAACAAATAGAAAAATATTTAAAAGGAACTAGAAACCCGATCGTCAACCGGAAACAAAGGATAAACCTCTAGTTCTGTTTAAAAGAACCGATAAGGAAGATGACGTGGACGATATTCGCAGCTATCTACTTTTATTGAAAAAAGAATTAGTTCAGCAGTACATAAAAGATCAGAGCTTTAAGCGGATAGATTGTATGTATAGGATTGATGAGGATTTTAAAAGGAACAGGAAACACATTCCGAAACAAGAAACATGTGCAAAAACACTACTCCTGAAAACTACTGTTGAAAAGATTAATATTTCAATATTTATTGTGTACATTAAAAACTAAATTTGAATATTTGTAAATGCGAATTTCTTTTCGATACATGTACGTTGTTTTTGATTATGTTTGTTATTAGTAAACATTCGTTATTGGCGTGGTATGTCTAAAGAATTTCATAATAGTACGCTGACGGTATAATAATAAGCAATTTAAAGCTTAAAGATTTACAGAAGAAAACTCATAGAGCGTGCAGTAGATTAAAGCCAGAAATAAAACAAGACAAAGCAGTTTCGTCAATGACACTGGATCAAGTAACCCGATATTCATTATTAAAATGTTATCGGAAAAGCAAATACAAATACAGAATAAAGTCTATCAGATTTTCATAGACTACGCAAAGACGTTAGAAACATTACGTCCCAATAACTTGAGAGAGATGCTCGGCAATTTAGATATATTTCGAAATATATTAAAATAATCACGAACCTCTACTGGCTGCAAAACCGCCTGCATACGGATAAAAATTGAGTTTAGCAGATATACAAAAACAGAAAAATAAGGATGTGCGTTCTGGTGCATTGGATATCGGCTCGGAATGAGAAAATCGGGGAGCCGAGTTCGAATGCCAGCTGAATTCATTGCATTCACTTACGCGCAAATACCCTTGGGAAAGGTATTAATCCGACTCTTCCCACCAGTTATGGATTAAATAACAGGACAGATTGGGTTCTATAGCCACGGTCGGCAGCCAGTCTACCGCAGAAAGCAATGGCAACCTACTGCTGGATACTCTTCTGCCCAGTCAGTCATGTCTCTTTGGAAACATGATCGCCCAAGCGTGTATCACGTATGGCACTTAACTGACTGACTTCTTTCCAGATCTATTTCACCTATGCAGCGGGGCTATTCTGAGAGAGCTACAGGTTCTGCCAGAATTCGTCATTGACGACCACAATCTGAACAGTATAAGATACGCAGATAATTCAGTGCTGATAGGAAACACGAAAAGGAAACTATAAGATCTTTTACAGAATGTAGCTAAAGAAAACCAAAGAAGGGTCTAAGCATAAACTAGAAGAAAACTTGATGCATGCTCATTAGTAAAATTTGGAACCCATATAAATCGGAAATACTGAAATCAACTAAGTACAGAAATTTAAATACTTCGGAAGTGTTCGAACAGAAAACGGAAGCGATGGTCAAATATGCATTCCAAGATTTGAGTAGAGTATTCTCAAATAGAAACATTTTTATTGAAACAAAGAAAAGAGTACTGGGTTATTATGTGAAGTATGTCCTTCAATTGGGAGGAAAGACTTGAAGCAACCGAAATGTGGTTCTACAGAAAGATGGTGATGTGGTATAATTAATAAAGAAGGATGTGGATGTGCGTTGTGGTGCAGTAGGTATCGACTCGGAACGACAAATCGGGGAGACGAGTTCAAATTCCAGTTGAATTTCTTTCATTCACTTACGCACAAATATCCTTAGGAAAGGTAATAATCTGTCTCTTCCTTCCAGTTATGGGTTAAATAACAGAAGAGATTGGGTTCTATAGCCTTGGCTTGCAACCAGTCTACCATAGAAAGCAATGGCAACCTACTGCGGGATAATCTTCTGCACAGTCAGTCATGTTTCTTTCGAGACATGATTGCCTAAAGCACATAACTAATTGAATGAAGAAGGGGACTTGAAAGGAGTTACAAGATAAAGGATGCTGAGGGCTACAAGGAATAGAGAGATATGGGAGGCCACAAAAGGAAATGGCACATACAAGAGAGATGAGATAAAGAAACAACTTATGATTTTTGACACATAATATAGATTTTTTTTTTTGATTATGTGTGCTAATTCGCGTAAATTTTAATTCACTAAGAGATACTTTCTGGAGATGTTTTCAGCTTAAAAGTATATTCCTTTTCATGAATGGCAACATGTATTCAACTGGTTAAAAACTTGACAATATGTTTTCTGTGTCTTAGTAAGCTAAATAAAATATAAGGAAACATTGAATTGCCTGGTTGCAAACTTTAAATTAAAGCTTCAAATTTTTTAAACTGTACTAGTCAACTTTTTCTGTCCATGAACACTGGATATGTCTCTGTCTATATCTTGATAGCATCATATAATTTAAAGGGGCCTATATTTTTCTAGCATAAATTCACAGCTTAAAATAGACACCATCATGCTCTTCTGTTGACTTACAAGTTGATCTGGTTTTTATTCCCTTGAAGTCAGAATCTCTATTCCAGTTAAACAACATTTGAAAAAAATATATTTATTAGTACAGTTTAATTATTCAAGATTTTGTTTGGCTAATTATCTCACTTCACTTTGTTGTGTTTACTTAGCACATTAGTACCTGATATACTTCACTATAGTGCAAGATTTTAGATTATTTTTATGTAATAAACGGGCGTCGCAATATACACACATAAGTTTAAGTGGTTAAAAATAAAAAATCTTAGGGGATTGCTCGTACTATAAAACTTTACTTTTTTTTTTCAGGAGAGAGTAAAATTCATGCCAAAAAGACGTTGTTATATGGTAATTCCTCTACTTTATTGGGGACAGTGAACATTAGTTGCATTTATGCATAATTAGTGGATGAATTTTATAAACAAATATTGAATAAAAAGATGCATTAAAAACATTTAATTAATGAAGTTTTATTTTAGAGACCTGTAATTTAAACCTGATTTTATTTTTTATAATTCATATCTGAATACACGTCAAGAATGAATTTTTATGGCATGTCTCTTCGTGGCGTATGTTATCTTGACTTCTCTTAAACATTTGTCTCCTTATCTTTGAATTTTAAGACATTTTAAGGATAATGGATTGGTTTCCCATTGCCGTATATCCTTTTATTTCGATACTTGATTTCCATATCAATAGGGCTTACGTATGAGTGTTTTTCTTAGCATTTCGGCTGTATCAACTTGTTTTGTTTTATTGTTAATATTTAAAATAAAAGCGCACTATATATTACAAATATCTATTTATGTATAGTTTGAATTTTGGACCGTTTTTATGCAGACAGCCATCCATTCCGTCTTCTTTCAATTGATACTTGGCCTTTCTTGTCGCTTTTCTTCATTATTTTCTGTAAGAAGATTTATATCCGGAATTATAAATTGTACTTATAGACCAGACATACAAGCATAATTGTCTAGTATAACATTAGAGTACTCTAGGTGATTAGTAAATCTACGACTATAAAGCTGGAAATAATTTTAAAATTTAAAAACTTTCCATGGAATCTTTATAAAATGTGTGATTGAGTGATTTCTTTTCTACGGTTTAGAAACGCATCGCAAGTTATAGAAAGACAGAAATTATATTTATACTGTAAGAGTTTATTTTTAGATAAGAATGATTTTAACGATGTAAATCATACTAGTTCACCTAAAGTTAAGGATGAAGAGGTGGATTTATACAATTTAATACGTAAGTAAATATAATGAACCCAAGTGATTCACAATTCCGAAATATGATCAAGTACAACATTTAAGATTACACCAACCATCTAGGTACTAACGTTGCTTAATTTCGGTGATCTTCCGGAAACCGATCTTTCAACGTGATTAGGCCGTAAGACCCTGATAAGTTCAATAGAAATTGAATCAAATCATACGTTTAGTAAACACTTGTAATATGTAATTATGTTGTATTTAGTACATGAATATTACAGCAAATCTCAGTGATACAGGGTCTTCTACTTCTATGTGTCCTATCCTTTCAGGCCGTAGGCGATCATGGCTTTCCACGTCTCCCTACCCCTGGTAGCTCTTAATATGTTTTCTCCTGTTCCTCCACGCATCTCCCGTTCCGTCATCTACCTGATCAAGCCCTTCTAATATGTTATCCGGTGCCTTCCTCTCTTTTTCCTTCTTTCTGGCCTGTCAGTATCAGGTTTTTCAACCTCTACTTCCTGATTGCGTATCCCAGGAACTTCCGTTGTCTCTTCCTGATGCTCACTATTAGTTTTCTTTTCAATGCCATTCTTTCCAAAACATCATCATTGCTCACATTTCCGGTCCATGATATCCACAGCATCCTTCTGTAAAACCACATTTCTGCTGATTCAAGTTTTATTTTCTCATCGTCGATGATATTGTCCAGCATTCACTGCCGAATTGAAGAATTGACATCACATAGCAATCTAGCACTCTCTTTGTTTCTAGGGAAATTTTCTTCTGTCATAGTACTTTACTCAGCTTCTGGAACGCGTCCTTCGCCATGCCAATTCGCCTTTGGATCTCTGTATTACACTTTCCATCTCCTGTTAGAACACTTCCTAAGTACTTAATTTTTTGTACTTGCTTGGTTCTAGTATCCCCTACCTGTATTTGGCATTTTGCGTTGTTCTTTTTGCTCATGACAATGCATTCAGTTTTCTTGCTGTTTATTTGTAGTTCTTTTTTGTCACTCTCAACAGCTACCTTCTATAGGAGTTCCTGTAGTTTTCTTTCCGTGTCTGCAATCAGCACGGTATCATCTGCATACCTTATGTTGTTCAAATTGTGGTCTCCGATAACAAAGTCTAGTGTAGCATCTATAATCCTCTAAATATTCTCGCTGTATAATTTGAACAGATCTGGTAAAAGTGCTAAAAAAGACTCATACCACAATGATAATTTATTGCTTGAGCTATAAGGCTAGTTATGCTGGAGACGATAGCCTTACTGTGCAATCATTAATGTTTCGCATCTGACTTTATATTTTTTCTGGCATAACATTTAGAAACATTTTAATCGGTATCAGCCAATGTAAGACAGTAAAAACACTAAGACCCAAGCGGTTACAGGATGTAGAAAAATTAGGAACAGAAGCATAAATAATAAGCGAGAAGGGTAAAAAAATATTCAGGGGTGGAACAGAAAGCGATTGACATTGCATTCAAATTTGTAGGGTATTACAGTTGGTTCGCTAAAAACGACTAGCGAAAGAAAAATTAGTTAGCATAATATTTACGGTTACATTTAGTCAGCTCAACTAGAAATTGATTTGATCTCGACAGCAGTCTAATACTGTGCAAAAATTCATAGCAAAAAAGAAAAAACTTTCATTAAAGTATTTATTGAAAAAAAACAAAGAGAGACAACCTTATGCTGGTGGAAAAGTGACTGAAGCCGAACTGTCAGACCAAAACCAATAATATTGCTGATAGTTCTTTGGATTTTATCAAAGTGCTCTCAGTAAAGAGCAGGGTCTTCTTCTATGGGCTTTGTCCTTTCAGGACGTAGGCGATTATGGTTCTCCACGTCTCCCTATCCCTTGTGGCTCTTAGTATGTTTTCTCCTATTACACCACGCAACCCTCGTTCCATCGTCCACCTGATCAGGCCCTTCAAATATGTTATCCGCTGCCTTTCTCTGTCTCTTTTTCCTTCTACCTGGTCTGTCAGTATCAGGTTCTCCAAGGCTTTTTTCTTATTTGCATGTCCCAGGAACTTCAGTTTTCTCTTCCTGGTGCTCAATATTAGTTTTCTTTTCAATGACATTCTTTCCAAAACCTCATCGCATGCTCGGTCCTCGATATTTGCAGCATCCTTCTGTAGAACCACATTTCCGCTGATTCAACACAATCACTGGGAGATATCGTTTTTATTCTTTGAGTAAAGTCTCTAGTGGTAGCCATGATTCATCTCCCTATAACCCTCTAAGTTACTTGTTCACCATTGGTGTAGCTTGTTATTGAACTCAATAAGAACACATGGCCCAGTAGATATAGACGTTGGTTGGTTCCAGTGATTTGATTCAAAGAGTTGTTAGTTCAATACCAATCTACAGCAGTGGTGAACAAGTAGCCAAAAACTGTTAGAGGGAGATAACTCATGACTACCAAGAGAGGGTTTATGCAAAGAATGAGAATGCTATATCCCAGTTATTGTAATAAAGCTTTCGGTTCAAAATTCCTAGCACCTAAAGAAAGCCGGAGCGCACAACGGCCGAAACGTCGTACAAATCACAACAAAGATGAGGAAAATAGTCCGAATAATGTAAATAGTGTAAATACTACATCAGCTCAGAATTATAAACTAATACGAAATATTCACTAACAATATTCATTACTAAAGTCTTCTCTAATTTTCTGGAAATTTGTCAATGCGACTATGAAAATTATAGCTGTATTGACATATTAGCATATAAGTATTTTAAATTACTACGTGTCTTTCCCGCCGTTTTATATTTGCGTTGTTTATTTAAGACAGTCAGTCAGTTAAGTTCCATACGAAAGAGACATGACTGACTGGGCATAAGATTATCCCGCAGTAGGTTGCCATTGCTTTCTGCGGTAGACTGGTTGCCGACCAAGGCTATAGAACCCACTCTGTCCTGTTATTTAACCCATAACTGGAAGGAAGAGACGGATTAATACCTTTCCCAATGGTATTTGCGCGTAAGTGAATACAATGGATTCAATTGGAATTCGAACTCGGCTCCGCGGTTTCTCGTTCCGAGCCGATATCCACTGTACCACAACGCACATCCACTATTTAAGACAGAGCTGCGCAAAAGAGAAAATTTACGTAAATTGTTAGGTTTTCTGAAACTATGCTATTCTGAGTACCTCGAAAGGGTTTTGTTTTTTCAAAGTCATTAAATGAACGTTCTAGAGAATGAATTTGAAAGAATCAACATATATGCTTATTGCTTGACTAAAGTGGGCCATCTGACTAACCATGATATGAAACAAAGAAAGATCATTTTAAGTGTGGATCAGATAATTAACTGCACCTTCAGCCATACTTAACCTTACATATCATATCGCTTTTACTTACAATAATCATTATACTTCAATTCACTAATAGGAACCAAAATGATTTTCTGTGTATCAGGAAGCATGAAAATAACTTTTTTGATAAAAAAATGAACCCCTATCGCTTTAGATAGCATGTTTGCCTAAGACAATTCTGATATTTTCTTTTATTATCGTTGTTACATCCCAAGCAATACGGGATTAATAGTACACAGGGAGTGAAATTAACAAGAAGACTTACAGCAGGGAAAACTGCAAAAAGAACAAAAGATGAACGGGATTCAAGAACACATAATATGACGATTGACGTCACTTATAAGTCAGTTAAGTGCCATATGCAATACACACTATTGACAATCATGTCTAGAAAGAGATTTGACTAACTGGTCAGAAGATTATCCCGCAGTAGGTTGCCACTGCTTTCTGCGGTAGACTGGTTGCCGACCAAGGCTATAGAACCCAATCTGTCCTATTTTTTAACCCATACCTGGATGAAAGAGACAGATTTATACCTTTCTCAAAGTTATGTGTGTGCAAGTGAATGCGAGGAATTTAACTGGAATTCGAACTCCGCTCCCCGATTTCTCGTTCCAAGCCGATATCCACGCAATCACAATGCACATGATGTCATACATAATCATATTAAAAATTGTAAATACCAGAAACCAATAAAACGAAAGTGACTTCCACGGGTGAGAAAGGTGATAAATGAAACAACTGCAGAATAAGTGGCGGTTACATAAGCCATTTCAATAGTAAAATGGTGGTACCTAGATTGAAATCTCGTAGCACGCATATATTCATGTGGTTGAGAGACTAGGAAAGAAAGCTTGTAAGAGATAAGGCACAGGGAAGACACATCAGGTTCTTGGGCAAGAAAGTCGAGATGCCAGATCAAGATAAATTATATTATAGATCCTTCGGATTTTGAGAAGAATCTAGGGATGGATAACAGAAGCAATAGACTGAGTATGGCAAGATTATTCAATGCACGTACGAATTCACTTGCATTCACTTAAGCGCAAATAACTTTCTGAAAGGTATTAATTCACAGCCTGTCCACCCAGCTATGGGTTAAATAGCAGAACAGATTGTGTTCTATAGCTTTGATTCATCATCATCATCAACATCATCATTATCATCATTCTGCGGCCTCGGCCGTGATTCAAAATCTTGTCAGTAGCTGAATACTTGATGCTTTGCTAGAGCTACCAAGTGTGTTTTTATCGCGACACCATCACTAGATGGGTTACCTACCACGGCTTAAGAGATGCCCATTCACCCTCATTGAGAGAAGGATATACCGCGCCAGTTTTCCAACCCGGTATTTGTTACAAACCCGCGGTTAAAAAAGATATACATAAACTACAGCTTGTAGAAAACAGTGCTTTTTGATAGGATTTTTTTCTTCTTATTATAACGTCGGTAGCAACGTCTATTCCTCTTTGGTCATTAAAGATATTATGCATAAACAACTGCTTGTAGAAAACAGTAATTTTTGAAAGGATGTTTTTATCTTCTTGTTAAAACGTCGGTAACAACGCCTATTGCTCTTTGGTCATTGAAGATATTATACATAATCTACTGCTTGTAGAAAACAGTCGTTTTTGAAAGGATTTTTTTATCTTCTTCTTATAACGTCGGTAGCAACGCCTATTCCGCTTTGGTCATTGTAGAGATATATATGAGTTAAAATTATGCAAGAAAATAGTTCAAGATTCTAGCAATATTTTGGTCAATATTCGGATATTCCCATTTGGATTAAAAAAGATATGTAGATATTGTGGCAAAGTGCAACGTCATAATAACGAGTGCGGTAAGAAAGAAGCGTCTTATCTTTATCTGATTAACCGTTACTTCTGCTTCGGTTTGGGATTTCATTTTTCTTTCTTTTCGCTTGGATGCTTAAATTTCAGATTATTTGAGGCGTTGAGATCTCAGCCCAGATTATTGAGATCATCTTCAAAAACTGTTTATCTGTTTAAAAGCTTATTTCTTGTTCAACTCGTGCTACAGTCCAATTCCTACGTTTCCCCAAAATATGATGACGGTTATCAGTCAGCAAAAAAAAAAAAAAATAAATAAATAAAACAACATGGTTGTTTAGTTGTCGTTCTGATGGTCAATCAGGTTACTTCCTTTTAGTATATTTATTATTATTGTTCGCACAAGACAAAGCCAGAGAAATACTCGGTACAGAAGGTTATGAAATACTAATATTGTAAGAACGTACAGGTAGTGAGCAAGAGTTACATAATTTGAAGATATGTAATATCGATAACGGTTAACTCTCGACTTGAACAGATTAAGTTTATAGCGAGTACAGAAGACTCCGATTGGAAATCCTTTCTGTATTGCAAGAGTTCTGAAAAAAAGCAGAGCTTCGTCCTTCCTAATGCAAAAAGAAGAAAAAAGGATACGTCGACTCCGTGTAGGGAGTCAGGTGGGCCCTAAATGAGTAACGCCTTTTATAGTTACAGAACAAAATATATAATATTAGTAAGTGCTTGGAAGTTCTATTAGCACGACATTCGGACCGACGACGTAAATATCGGCTTCGCTCATCTGCGTGCCTCTGCGCGCTCAACCACAGATGCGGGATGTTTGACCGGTCGATCGCCTTGGGTCCCAATGCCAGGGGAAACACAATTTCAAAAGTAGGACAACGTAAGTGACCTCGACTGCTCATCGATTGCATGTACTGGACCGACGACGGGTTGTGATCGGGCTGTCGAAGTGTGCTTTTTTTTTGTTCACTTTTCAGCCATTCAACTCATATTTTGCACACATTATGCGAAACCACTGATATAAACTATTCACCAGATTCAACACCCAAATAAGCCAGACTTAAGCCACATCACGTTGAAGCACAACACCTGTAACTTCACCGGTTAATAACAATGAGTAAAGTCAGTACCTAGATTGGTGACCCCCCTGCGAATTTCAGGTGCTGTAAGCTTGAATATACGGTTCGGTGTAATGAATAATTGCCAGATATCGTTAACTGGAAACCCGAGTTCTAACTCTCATTGGATTTGTTATATTCACTTACGCGAAAGTACCCTTTGGAAATGTAGGAATCCACCTGTTTAAAGCTAAAGATTAATTAGTAAGGCTTGTATAATAGAAATCATTATTAACTAGAAAACAAACAGATACAGCATTTTTGACCTAATGATTTTATCTACACAAGTCAACGAGTTACTTAGTGTCGAAATCAACAAAATTTAAGTATATATAACCCAAAAGAAATGATATGTCGTCAAAGAAAATCAACCAACAAAACAATAAAAATAGGCAAATTTTACGTGTTTTCGGGAATAAGTGATTTTTTATTTGCTTTGTTTCAACAAAAATTATTAAAATGTAGAGTTGGTAGGGGTAGGGGGTTCAAGCATCATTTTCGAAAAGTACTTTCAGTTTTGGGAGAAATTGTTACGTTGGCCAAATACATTTATATGTCGTCGCTGCTTTGAGAAATCGGACAGCTTTTCTTCATTCCTTTCTTGATGGATTTGGGCTAGGTTTGCTAGACCACAAAGCATAAAGAGGATCCCAGAAATGGAATAACGAAAAATTTGAAAACAACTCTAATGGAACGCGTCAGTTTGATCAATAGATCTGTTTAAATTACGTTCTGTGATTTGTTAAGTTCTGTCGCGGGTCAAACCTGATACTTTGTATAACTTTAACTACTTAAATGTTGAGATCGATAACTGCTGTGACAAAACCTTTTAACTTCTAGCCGGAAAATTAGGAGGAGAAAATTCTATAATTGTGATCATTTAGATTAACGTATTATCAACAGTGTGTGTTATTTAATATCGAAATTTGTGTTGGGTAGTAAGAACCTTTCTAGAATTATTGTTTCTTAGACAAATACTTTTATTTAACGCATAGTTGGAGTTAGTGATGAATCCATACCTTTCCCAGTATTGTTTGCACGTAAGTGAATGGAACAATCTTGACTGGAATTTGAACTCGGTTTTCGGAATTTTCATTCCATGCCTATATCCGTTAGACCATTCGCCTATCCGAATCCTTGAAGTAGGAGCACAGAAGCCAACTCTGGTCAGTACCTACATGGATAACCGCTTAGACATGTCAGGTTTTGTAAGCTTGAACGTGTGAGTGTGTTCTGGAGAGATATTGTTGTAGAGGAATATCCTGGTCCTACCCCGCAATGGGTATGGCCCGGGTCATAAAAGACCGCGACGGGAATCAAACTAGAGTAGATTGTTAGCAGAGGAAAGCGAGCGAGCGACTGACTATACTAGACTCTACGTCATTACATGGGAGTGACGGAAGCTTTTTTCTCACGACGGACGCATACATCCTATACAAAGACAGTGCCTTCATAAGTGTTATTCGTGTATATGTATTTGCATTATTCTACTAACGTATAATAAATCTCTATTTATATATACTCAGTGTTAAGAATATTTCTTACATTATTCTTTGCTCTGTCTATCCCCCCTCTCCGGGATACAACAGTGTGTTAATGGGTAACTGCTCCAAATTTTTAATTAAAGATCCGAGTTCTAACTACCTTTAGTGTTCTTTATATTCACTTAGAAGGCAATGATCTTGGGAAAGATAAAAATCCAACTATTCTCACCAAATTTGAGTTAAGTTCTAAGACTTCTATTACTAGAATAACATTATTTTTCCAAAACATTTCTTACGATCTAAAAATATTTTCTGGCTTCAAATAACCTGCATAGATAAGCATAGAAAACGAATCAATTAATCATGTTTTGTTAAATTGTAAATACATTCATGTTCCTCAAATGCGTTCCTTTTTTTTATTTTTGGGGTGAGTAGTTATCATTATCATCACTCTTTATATTCGGACTGTTCTCATCATCTTTGATGTTTTTATCACACCGTTGTATTCTCCGGTCTTCCGCTGCTATAACAGAGCAATACTAAATAAAGCTTAGAACTAGACGATATTGCTAGCTATTAGCAGTTGAATGAGACCAGTTTACCCCATTAACGTAAATAAAGTGTTCATTTGAGAATCCTCAGTAGCTTATTCAGATCGATATACACTTGCGGAAGGCCGAATGCGCAACGACCGAAACATTCTGATAGCAGCAACAAACGTGAGGACAATCCTCTTAATGTAAATAATGCTCCTATAATTTTCTCGTCGATTCTGTTGTCTTCAGTATGTTCTGCGAGTGTTATATTCTTCCACCCTTTTTCCTCGTTATGTGGCCCATACATTTCAGTTCATTGTAAATGTCAGTATACTATCTATCAATTTCTATCTGCATAATTCACATCTTCACAGATAGCATTCATCGGTATAATCATATCTGTTTCAAGTTTCTTCGACATTTGTGAAGTGATTATCCAGCATTTGATGACATGTTAGTTTAGATATATGTTAAGCAATTTCACTCACATTTTTGCTTTGTTTTTATTGATATGTCTTGTAATACTTTGCTATTTTTCACCTTTCGTTATCTCTACGCACCTTAAGATTTCTGTGTCAAATGTTCCGTACATTACGCCACCCAGATTTCAGTCAGTTAAGTGCCACACGTGATACACGTTTGGGCGATCACCTCTCGAAAGAGACATTACTGACTTGGCAAAAGATTATTCCGCAGTAGGTTATCATTACATTTTGTGGTAGACTGGTTCCTGACCAAGGCTACAGAAACTAATCTGTCCTATTATTGAACCCATAACTGAAGAGGAAAGACGGATTAATACGTTTCCCAAGGGTGTTTGTGCGTAAGTGAATGCAAGGAATTCAACTAGAATTTGAATTCGGCCTTCCGATCTCTCGTTCCTAGCCGATATCCACTGCACCACAACGTACAGACTCATCCAGATTTAATTTACCTATTTTACTTCGTTGTTTCTTTATATCTTTGTTCATAATTGTTGTGGATTCTGGATGAGGAACCGCACAAAATAGTGAACAACAAAAACAGATACGGAGATAGAAAAGTAGGTTATATTGAACGTAATATACAAACCTGAACGCAGGTTAGCAAATCTAGGAATATTATTAGTAGAAATAGAAATATAAAAGTCTTGAAGTGAAGTTATTGGTAAACGTTTATCCGGCTATATTACTGTAGCTGAGTGGGGCTCAGAGCTCGTCTGGTCTCTGGGTAACTTCTGTATCTGTCGGAACTATTCGATAACTGTAACGGATCTCTACGATTACTCTCCACTGCAAACTGCACCTGCAACTCTCTCTATGGAAAGATTATATGTATCCTCAGTCGAGTCTATTATCATATACAAAAGGGAGAGATCCCACAACAATAATTTTTTCTCTCACTCTCATTCTTTCTCCCTCTCTTTCTCTCTCTCTCTTTCTCTCGCTCTCTTTTTCATTCATTTTGCCTCATATTTTCTCAATTTGGAGGTGTAATAATTTTTTCCTACGTTTGTTATTTGTCAACCTTATTTAATCAAGTAGACGTTTTGTTCATTTTGAGACTCCTTATTTCTGTCTTTCGTTGTGACTATTTGGGCTTCAGATTTTTTCATTCCATTTTGTTTCTTCTTTTATAATATACATTGTCAGTATTTTGGCGTGGAGAAATTGTGAGCAAACTTGATGAGTTGAATCAATAAGTAGTGAGTTTAATTTTTACTGGGTGTTCCATTATTGTGACCTTGTATCATGAGCTTAGTAGATCACTATAATATGATTATTCTTTCTGCTAACATATAAAAGTCGTAGAGAGTTCAGACGAGATCAGGAATGACTGATCATATATAGAGGATAAAGGGATGTCGAATGTTGAATGAAGCGGATATATTATCCAAGAAAAAACATTTTAGCGAATTAGACATTTGAAAGTATGAGCACGCATACTGAGCTATGTGAAGGTCTAGCACATCAATAAATAAGATACGCAAACCGCTAATAAAAACAAAGATTAATAACAACAAAAGGGTATTCATGAGTAGCAAGATTAACCAACCATAAAAAGCATTATTACGTTCTCACATATTAAAAGCATATTTGGTTTCAGGATTTTTAAGTTATTCGGATCGACATGTACGTGATGGAGACCGGACGATTTAACGGCTAATACTTGATACCACAAAAAAGATGAGAAAAATAGTCTAAATATAAATACTGAAATACTATCCTAATATTGAATAATATAAATATTATACCAGTATTGAATAATGTAAATACTATCCCAATATTAAATGAAAGAGTGAAATCTGTTTGCGCCAGAAATACAGAATATATTAGACAAAATATTAAAAACCGAAAGGTATTTACTTCCTTTATGTTATGAATATTTACTCTAAAATATTCTGTATTTCTGACAAAGCAGATTTTTCTTTTTACATTCAACATTGGGGTAGATATGAATGTCATCTACACGTTACGCAAAGTATTAAGAAACAAGAAAATTTCGTTAGAAACAGAGATAAGAATACTGAACTGTTACAAAATCTAAGCCATCCGAGATGGCAGTGAATGCTGGACAATATCCTCAAGATCTAGCAATGACATGAAACAACAGAGATATAGTTACACAGAAGAATATTAGAGGATATTTAGACCGAATCTTTCTGTAATGAAAAAAATTCGCAAAAAAATGGATAAACAAACAACACAATAGGCAAAATCAGAAAGAGACAGTTGAAATTTCTAGGGCACATAAGAGGGAAAATGGCTTGAAAAATTTGATATTCACTGGACAGAGTGAGGGCAAGAGCACTGAAGAAGAAAAAAGATATGGGAACAAGGTTTAGAAGTGATCTTGCCAAAATTCATAGAGGCATTTTTGAAGCATTCCGAACAGTTGACGTTGATTTGCTGCAGCGTGTATGGAGAAAATGGAAAATGGTCTTGACATTGGGAACACATTTAGAGGTTCACGCATAGAGTGTAGTCGATGAAAGCAGTAAATATAAATTTGAGATATACAACATTTTACAAAAAAATACAATAATTTATATCACATAGCTTCTGAGCAACAAATACCTGTAATGGTACTGGGACTACGTGGAAACACTTTATATTCATATAATCCTAGGTTTTATATCATAAAATCAATAGTTTATAGCAATGTAACCGTAGCAGAATTAAGTATTTCATTTCAATATATTATCCTTTTTTAATCGTTTCATCCCAAGCAAGGCGATAACGCCACTGGTTTTCTAGGTGCTACATCAGAGAAGAATAAAAGATTAAGTAGAAGGAGATCGAAGAGAAAGACGAAAATGTTACAGGGGGTGTCAGAGAAAGGGCAAGAGAAGGATGAGAAGACCAGTGTGAGGACAATTGTGAGGGTAGAGTGAGAAAGAAAACGAAGAGGAGACACGGGGTGTTAATGTAATGAGGAGAGAACGACTGGAGTTAAGTAGACAAGAGATGGGAATTGACATTGCATTTAATTTTTTGGAGCCTGTAGCCATCCAGGAGGCAAATGTACCAAAGGGAGTTCCTCAGGCGGGAAGTGCGAGAAAAGAAGCTGATGGAGTAGTTGATTTAACTGTAAAAAGTGAGATTTGTTGCTAGACTGTATGCTCGAGTAAATTTTTATGGAGAGGGTATCAGTGAGCTAAGCTTGTCAGAGCAAAAGCCATGAAAATATTTGTAGAATAGAGGGAGGCCCTATCCCGACGGTGAGAAAGTGGCTGGAGTCGAGCTGCCAGTTTGAGACTGATGACATTACAGGTTCTTTTTTTTGGAACCTGCCGAGAACCCTGAGATATAATAGCAGGGACGTCCGACCACATATGACAACAGTTGAGTTTTTGATTACTCTCCATTCATATTTTATTCCCCCACCCTCACCAATCTACCTTTTCACCCAGATAAATTTTAACACTACAATTTCCTTTTTATTTCAATTCCTATTCTTCTTTGGGTTCAAGGTTTTTCTCTTTAGTTTCTCTTACATTTTTTCTATTTTCTCATTTTAGCTTCTCATTTAGTGATATTACGTTGGCTCACCTCCACTAATATCAGTGGATGTGTGGGTGTTCCTTTTTAAAAAAATATAAATGGGCAATTTATTCTGAATTCCAGTAGATTTCGTTTCATTATATTGCTGCATAAATCTTGGGAAAGTTCATCATCGAACTCTTCCTCCCGACAATGTATCATGTAGTAAGAATTTCTATATAGCAAAATAAATTATATTTTATTTTAAAAATTCATATAATATTTACTCGCAAGAAAAATCCATTTTTACAATGCAAATTGTGTTTCGGCTTTAAATCTTATCAACTTTCCTAAATACGATCAATCCTTAAGGAAACAGGGACTAGTGGATATTGACGGTGGTTAGTTCCTGACTTAAATCTAAATGTTGTGAGTTCAATACCAGGCTACAGCAGTGGTGAACAAGTAACATGCAGGGTTAGAGGGAAATAACTCTTGACTTCCAATCTTCTTCCATCACTACTATGCAAGCAATGAGAATGATATACTCTCTTGATTGAAATAAATGGTTCGGTTTGAAATTCCTAACAACTGAAGAAGACCAGAACGTACAGCAGCCAAAACGTCGTACAAATGTCAACAAAGATGAGGGCAATAGTCTGAATAATGTAAATACCTCATCTCAGAAATATAGCAAACACGATCAATCTCTTTCTTTGTCATTCCCTGTATCCAGTTTTACTCTTACTGGCAACCCTGCAATTTTTAGGGTAAAATGATTAGCAAAAAAGATCACAAAAGGTTGATAAACCGTAAAAGATTAGATCAACCTCTAATATAACTTCTTCGCGGATACATTATTTTGTTTATCTCTCTCTTTCCGCCTCCTCTCTCATTTGCTTCCCTTTTATAACCCATATTATCTTGAAGATATTCTTATCTTTACCCTTTCTTTCTTATGATTTTTTCTTTTCTCCATTCACTTCTCTATCCCCGTGCTTAATTCTTCATACGTTTTATCCTTTTTGCCTCATCCATCTTTATCAGTCAGTACGTTAAGTGCCATACGTAATACTTGCTTCGGCGATCATGTCTCGAAAGAGACTGATTGGGCAGAATACTTTACCCGCAGTAGATTGCCATTACATTCTGTGATAGAATGTTTGCCAACCAACGAAATAGAACCCGATCTGTCCTGATATTTGACCCTTAGCTGGAACCGAGAGATGAATTAATACCTTTCGTAAGGGTAGAGAGTCCTCTTGGTTAAACTGCGGGGAAGGCCCCTCAATATAGCTATTATAGTAGTTTATGCGCCAACAACTCAAAGCACGGAGGACGAAATAGAATCTTTCTCTTCAATAGTGGACAGTCCTAAGGCTCAGTGCAAAAGCCAAGAAATTAGGATAATAATGGGGGAATAAAATGAAAAGGTAGGTAAAGATAGAGAAGGAGACACGAACGGCAAATTCGGACTAGGAGAGCGCAACGAAAGAGGAGTAAAATGGATCCAATGGTGCTCAGCAAATGAGCAGGATATTTCTAACACCTGGTTCCAAGAACACCCACGACGTTTATGGACATGGAGAAGTCCAGGAGGCGACACGAAGAACCAAATAGATTATATAACTATAAACAAGAGATTCAGGAACGCAGTAGTTCAATGCAAAACATACCCAGGTGCCGACTGCGGAAGTGACCATGTCCCAGTCATCTGCAAACTAAAATTAAAACTCCGAAGACTGAAGAAGCCCAGCATATCACCAAGGCTGCAATATGATATGCTAGAGGACGACCTCACCCTGCAGAAAGAATAAAATAACAGCGTGAGAAAGAAATATGAAGAACAAAGTGGAAAATGATACTCAAAATGGGATTCACTAAAAGAAGCGATGGTGACCCCAGCGAACAACATAGCCTCAAAGAAAATCAGACGCAGAAGAAAAAACGAGTGGATGACCGAAGAGATCCTCCACATGATGCAAAGGAGACAAAAAATAACGCCAAGACACGAAGCAGAGTACAAAAACTTCACAGGGAAATAAGGAACAAATGCAGACAAGCTAAAGAGGAATGGCTCAACAACAAATGTGCAGAAGTAGAGAGACTGAGTAGGAACAACAAAGCAGAGATGCATAAAGAGATAAGAGAACTGACAGGACAAAAAACCTGCTCCTCAACAGGATGCATAAAATCCAAGGAAGGAACACTCATATTAGAGAAAGAGGAAATACTCCAGTGATAGGAAGAATATATAAAGGATCTCTTTTGCGACAAGAGAGAACAACCGAGAATACACAAGGAGATGGATGAACCGGAAATACTAAAATCTGAAGTGAAAGCTGCAATGGCCAAAATGGACAGAAACAAAGCGCCTGGTACAGACGGCAAAGTGATGGAGATGTTGACAGCCTTAGAGGAATATGGCATAGAAAATATTACTGACATAATAAACGAAATTTATAGCAGCGGAATAATACCAGACGATCTATGCAAGTCGATATTTATAGCGCTGCCGAAGAAACCTGGTGCAAACGAGTGCGAACTACACAGAACTATCAGCTTAATGAGTCACATTACAAAACTGATTGTCAGAATCCTGATGAATAGAGCGAGAAGCAGAATCAGGCCAGAGATAGGGCAGGAACAGTGCGGGTTCGTCAAAGACACTGGAACAAGGAACGCCATATTCATGATTAGGATGCTCTCTGAAAGGGCATTACAAATGAAGAAAACTTGTACCTATGCTTCATTGACTACGCGAAAGTATTCGACAAGATACGACACAAAAAATTGATGGAGATGCTAGGCAGCCACGACATTTTTGGCAAAGACGTAAGAATAATCAACATTCTCTACTGGCAGCAAACGGCCTGCATACGGACAGGTAACGACCTCAGTAGATACACAAAGATAGAAAAAGGCGTAAGACAAGGATGTGTCTTTTCATAGGATTTGTTCAACCTATACAGCGAGAATATTTTGAGGACCCTAGATGACACGCCAGGATTTGTTATTGGAGGCCACAACCTGAACAACATAAGGTATGCAGACGATACAGTGCTGATTGCGGATACGGAAAGGAAACTACAAGACCTCATACAGAAAGTAGCCGTGGAGAGTGACAAGAAGGGACTACAAATAAACTTTAAGAAAACTGAGTGTTTGGTCATCAGCAAAAGATACAACCCAAAATGCCAAATACAGGTGTGAGATAACAGAATCAAACAAGTACAAGAATTTAACCTAGGAAGTCTTCTAACAGAAGATGGAAAGTGCGACACGGAGATCCGAAGGCGAATTGGCATGGCAAAGGACGCGTTCCAGAAGACGAGCAAAATACTAACACACAGGAAAATCTCAATAGAAACGAAGAAAAGAGTGCTAGACGACTACGTCATACCAGTTCTTCAATACGGCAGTGAATGCTGGACAATATCATCGAAAATGCGGACAAAACTGGAAGCGGCCGAAATGTGGTTCTACAGAAGGATGCTACGGATATCGTGGACTGAGCATACAAGCAACGACGAGGTGTTAGAAAGAATGACAACAAAAAGGAAATTGATGCTGAGCATCAGGAAGAGACAACTGAAGTTCCTGGGACATGTAATGGGGAAAGAGAGCCTGGAGAACCTGATACTGACTGACCAGATAGAAGGATAAATAGACAGAGGAAGGCAGCGGATAACATTTGCAGGGCCTGATCAGGTGGATGACGGAACGGGGGTTGCGAGGTGTAACAGGAGCAAACATACTAAGAGCCACAAGGGATAGGGAATGGTGGAGAACCATAATCGCCTACGTCCTGAAGGGACAAGGCTCAAAGAAGAAGAAGAAGGGTATTTAGCGTAAGTGAATGCAACGAATTCAACTGTATTCGAACACGGTTCTCCGATTTCTCGTTCCAAGCTAATATTTACTGCACTACAGCGCAAATGATTTATACTAATTCTAATTATTTCCGTTCATTTTTAATTTTGCTCTCTAATATCGATCTTTCAATTTATTTCTATCTCTCTCTCATATTCTTTAATTTACTATTTTTCTTTCTCCTTCGCTGGCAAATATTCTTATTGTAAACCCTCGTTTTTATTTTTTTAATTCTCTTCTCTTTTCTGTTTTCTTTGTTTAATTAGCTTTTTTCCCTTCTATTTTTCTTACGAAGTTCTTTTTTTCGGCATTTTCTTCAATCTCTTTTCTCTCTCTAAACATCGTCTTCTTTCCCTCCACCAGATTCTTTCTTTTCCACTTGCGAACCCCTGCCATGTTGCCACAGGCAATCTTTGTACCGTCTGCAGACAAATAGATATCAGCTAATCTTGAATAATAATTGTCTTACGTCTGTGCCCCATGGAGACGGAGACTTTCTCATGGTAGCAGTGCTGATTTTCCATTTTCGAATTTCACCGCCATGTCTCGGCTTTAAAATAAGCTTGAACTCACACAACTCGAAATGTGATTCACAAAATAAACGTGATTCTTTGAATCAATTCATCTGTTTTAACAATGTAGGGAACACAGAACTAATAACCGGCGGCGATGGTAATTTGGAATTTCGAAACTAAAAATAGAACTAAAAAATACAGAGATTCTATAAAGAGAATGACTTTCGCCATCGGCGGAGGTTTATATTCTGTTATTTTCCCCGTTCCCTTTTATCTGTCTGTCTGTCTGTCTGACTGTCTGTCTGTCTGTCTGTCTGTGTGTCTGTCTCTCTCTTACGCGCGTACGCGTACGCTCTCACACACACACATAGACTAGAATCTATGCTAGCAAAATGGTAGTTCCACCAAAGTTTACACTGTTTTAGCATCGCTCAGTCGTCCTTGGCTGAGTCTGCTGCCTGACTTCTTGTGATGGAAGCGTTCCCACGCAATTTTAAAATGGTACGTATCCCACGACGGTAGAATTTCTCGGAATGAATCAAGATTATTACCTATATATTGATAAAATAAATCTATCTATCTATCTATCTATCTATCTATCTATCTATCTATCTATCTATCTGATTTTACAACTTCACTCTTTTGCAGTTCTAACCATGGAAAGATTTACAATCGAAGAACGTGTTAAAGTTATCCAATCGTATTACAAAATAAGAACGTTTAAACAGACATGCATTTACCTTTATTGAATGAGAAGTTCTAGGAAGTATCATCTCTAAAAACAGTGATGTCAATTGGCCACTACAACCGTGCCACTTGAGGACTTTAGATTTCTTCCGATGGGGTAAGGTCTATGCCAACAAGCAGACAACAATTCAACAGCTGAAAGATGAGATAATATGGCATATTGGTGAGATCGAGGAGTAAGTATTCAGAGACGCCATCAAAAATTGTGACCATCAAGTAGAGGTGAAACGCCGAAGACTTGGCAGATATTTGGGCAATATTAGTTTTCACACATAAATGCCATGACTCAAATAACATGATCTAATATTAGAATCAATAAAATTTTACCAATAATACTGTTTTATTTACTGCTAACTATTATCCCTCTTAATGAAGTACACTATATATATATATATATATATATATATATATAAATATATATATATATAATTCCAGGGGAAGATGACTCAAGGTTTTACTATTTTGAGTGCTCCAGCATTTATTTTATTATGAACAGTGCTCAATATAATATTTTTTTCAATTTCTTTCATATTCAACATCTTCAGTGTTTGGCAATTTCAAACATGAATAGTTTAACAATCGAACAACGTTCTAAGGTTATCGAAGGCTAATACGAAAATGGACGTTTAAACAGAAAGGCATTTGGCTTATTGAATGAGAAATTCCCAGGTTGAAACAATGATGTCAACCGACCACAACGATCGTGCGACTTGACGCCTTTAGATTTCTTTCTTTGGGGTCATCTCAAAAGTAAGATCTATGCCAACAAGCAGACAACAATTCAACAGCTAAAATATGAGATAATAAGGCATATTGGTGAGATCGAGGAGTAAGTATTCAGAGACGCCATCAAAAATTGAGACCATCAACCAAAGCCTTGTCAGATATTTGGGTGATATTTTTTCACACATAATTGCCATGGTTCAAATAAGATGATCCAATAATGAAATCAATAAAATTTTACCAATAACAAGTTTTTTATTTATTTCTAACTTCGATTCGTCTTAATTGATCATCCTATATATATATATATATATATATGAAGATAATGATACAATATGGAATAACAATATAAAATGTATTTTACTGAGAGCGTCTGGCTTCTTCAGGTTTGACTGAATTAAAAAACACTCCGTGTAATGATAAATGCTTTAAAATAACTGAAGATGATATATCAAATTGCTTTATTGAATCCGATGAACAGACTACAAAGAGTGTCTGCCTGTTTATTTTTAGAAAGCAAAATAAGCTATTAAGCAAGTAAAGAGGTATAATGGGTAAATATGGGCATAAATAAATATTTACTTGGCTATCTAAGTAAAAATTAAAATAAATAAATAAATAAACAAGGAGATAAATAATCGAAATAAGCATAATATCAACTTAAAAAATCTATTCTAAATATATATTAATAAAGAAATATAAATAAAATAAATATAAAAAATGAACAAACTTAAATATAATAGCAACAGACATAAACTAAACCAAAATAAACAATAAACAAATAAAATTAAACAAAATAAATTACTGAACAAATATCAAGTTTACACACTTATACGAATATACATATATTATCTGGAGAAGTTATATTCAAGGAATATACATTATTCGAATGTGTAGAAAATAGTTTTTGACAGCAGGTCAGATTTCAGTTTTTGTATATTTAATTTTATAAGACTTTATCTCTTAAATGGTCTGGTTTGTTTAGGTTAAAATTCTAATTAACTAATTATGGTACACTAATGTATATTAGAGTTCTGAAAAAATGGTGTGTGTCATTAATTTTAATAAAATATTCTATTAAGTAATATTATAATTTCCATTTGAAACTTATGCTTTAATATTGCAGAAAAATTATCTTTTTTAAATTAATGGCCATTCCTTGAATGCAAACATTGCCCAGGTTGTAAAATCTTACATTTTATAGAATGAAATAGCAAAGTGAAATCACACTAAATGCTATTCAATTCAAGTAATAGTAACCCAGTGGTGACAATTAATAGCAGATTCAGTATTTACTATATTTTCGAATGTCTTAGTGATCATTCCCCACTAAAACAAAACAAAAACAAAAACACGCAGAAAGAGCCATTGCTTAAAAAAAAAATGGGTGCCACTTTTTTGGCACGTATTTTCAATTTCAGCGTATAATTTTTTAAATAATATTCCTGTTTCTACTTAACATTTATTTCAAAATACTTAAACCAGCAAACGTCTATGTATGTATTTAACATCAAGTGATGTGCCACAATTTTCCAGCCATACATATTTCTTTACATTTGTACACAGAAGAAGACTTTTCTTCTTCACGGCTTAAACTGGAACGTCATTTACATAGTAGCAAAAAACCATCACGCCATCCTTACTTCACTGCCGTAAAGTAAGTTCCACTCAAGCAGCTACTTCCTGTGAAATGAAAGAACTCCCATGTAAATGTTTCCCAGACCACTAAAATCAAGATCTGTTCATGTCTAGAATCAACCGTTTTTCCCCTCGTATCAATATAGACTTCACCTCAACGTAACACTCTAACTCGAGTGTCTTTCGAGTATACAGAGTGAAACATTATTGTATAAATATATGTTGTTTTATGTTTATTTAATAAATTGTTATTACATGTTACTAATGTAATATGCAACTGTTGTTTTATATACGCTGTTTAATTTGCTTTTAAAAACCGGTTTATTCTAAAATTCTTGTCTAATATTAATGAAATTTGAAATAAACATACATACAAGATTAGCATTTTTGCAATTTTATATATATATATATATATATATATATATATATTGTCATCCGCAGACAAATCTGTTTCGCTTATCACAGCTCATCAGTACGGTTAGACCCCGATTGCTTTTAAGCCAGGATTGAAACCCGAGCGAATTAGCAACCGTCGGCAATTCTACCTCTGTGCTATATATATATAAGAGTGGGGGTAGAGTGAGAGTGGTTGTAGGGATCAACTTTGTGTAGTGACTCTTTTTGAAACTGAATACGATCTCCAGAAAAATTGCTACCCGCTTTTATGTGTTTCACGAACAGATTAATGTACATTAAGAGACATACTAGAAAAGATATCCATTGTAATTTCTTTTGTTTTGGGCTAGTTCTGAGGCTTATTTCAGTTCATGACAATGAACTGAAATTCATACTGCACATGCTCATTTAGGTTTCTTTCATTCGAAATGCTTTGATATATACTTAAACCTTTCTTGATAGAATTTTCACCACTCAGATCTCAAGTGGAACTCATATATGAGAGATATTGCTAAACATATTGAAAAAATGGTCGGTTCAATAATACGACTCAGGTAAGTATCATATTTACGCATTTATATACTATATTTGCCAGAGCGTCAGATCAAAATTTGAGTATTGCTGCAGTATCTGAACTGGAACATTTCAGTCCTCACTTGACTGTCTTGATGGAGAATGTAAGCATCTACGGGGACATGTGGGTAATTAACTGTTTCTATCCTTCTTGCATTTTCCCACTGACGAATCGCCGGAATCTTCTTAGTATTCTATCTTTCCCTGTCAAGGGTATAGACGAACAACAGTCTAGTGTTTTTTTTTTTCGTTTTTTGTTTTTTTTATAAGCGTTTCACCCCGAGCAAGGCATGTCACTGCCACTACTGTGCAGGGGGCTACGTAGAGTGGAGAAAGGCTGGTTAAATATAGGAAATAACAGAGGGTGGGTGATAGGCGGGTGAGGATACCGAGAATGAGGGTTGGGTAGATGAGAGTGTTGTGAGAATAGTTGGGAGTTAGTGTGATAGGAGGTGTCTATTGACCCTACATTTAAACACCTGGAGATTGTAACTGTCGGGAAAGCAGACTTGTGGAAGGGAGTTCCACAGGCGGGAAGCGCGAGAAAAGAAGCTGTTGGAGTAGAATTTACGGTTACATCTTATTTGTTTAACTGTAAGAGGGTGGGACCTAGTTGCTAATCTAGTATCTCGTGTAAATTCGTGCTTGGGCGGCACCAGTGATCTAAGCTCATCGGAGCAGAAGCCATGAAAGTACTTGTAGAAGAGGCACAGGGAAGCTACATCACGCCGGTGTGAGAGCGGCTGCAGCCGGTCTGCCAAGTCAGTATCATCCACGTTACAGATCCTCCTTTGTATTTTGTCAAGAAGCCCAAGGAGTGCAGCAGGGGCACCCGACCAGATATGGCAGCAATATTCAATACACGGGCGGATGGTAGATTTGTATATGTGCAGAATAGTTTCAGGTGGGAAAAATTTCCGGGCCCTGCACAGAGAGCGACTTTCATAGCAGCAGATTTGGCAATGGATTCAATATAGTCATTCCATTTGAGGTCCGCCGAGAGTGTAAGGCCAAGGAGGCGTAGTATTTTACTCTCTGGGAGGCTAGCTTGTCCCATGCTAATGGGAGGTAGATGCTATTGTCTATGGTGGTTAGTTGATAACAGCTTTGTTTTGGAGGCATTGAAATTTACCAACCATTTCCTACCCCAGGTCACTACGGATTGGAGGTCCCTTTCCAGTGCGGCAGCGAGGTTCACTTTGTCGTCCAGACCTGGTTTCTGATCGATGCGGGAGTAGATTGTTGTGTCGTCGGCATACATGCCAACTTGGGATCTAATGGTGTCGGGGAGATCATTAATGTAGATCAGAAATAGCGTGGGACCTAGGATAGAACCTTGAGGGACGCCCGCGTTCGTCTGGTAGTTTTGGGAGGCATGCCCATTTAATACCACCTTTAATGTGCGGTTAGAGAGGAAGGACTGGATGAGGTCAAACAGATGTCCAGTTATCCCATAGCTTCGCAGTTTGCACAAGAGGCCAGCATGCCAGACCCTGTCGAATGCTTTGGAGATATCCAAGGCAACGGTTCGGGCTTCACCATTCTTGTCGAGTGCCTGGTATATGTACTCGGTAATGGTCGTTAGCATATCAGCAGTAGACCTGGTGAAGCGAAACCCATACTGTTTGTCAGAGAGAAGCCCGTTGGTCATAAGGTGCTGAATCACCTCGGCGTTGATAATGGCTTCGAAAACTTTGCCAAAGATTGGAAGGAGACTAATAGGACGGTAATTGGCGGGGTCTGAGGGTTCGCCAGAATTCTTAAATATAGGTACTACGCAGGAGGACTTCCAACAGGCAGGAAAGCAGGAAGCAGATAGGCAGAGGTTATAGAGTTTAGAGAGGACAGAGGAGAGTTCTGGGGCACATTTCTTCAGTACTATGACTGGGATTCCGTCACCGCCGCTCGCTTTGTGTGGGTCAAGTTGCGCAATTATCTTGGCGACCAGCGAGGGCGAGATGAGGACGTTATTTAGTTGAGCGTTAGTTCTGGGTGGGAAGTCTGGTGTAGGTATTCCTAACGAGTCCAGTGTCGAATTGGTTGAGAATTTGTAATATACGCCATGATATGTACACTGGGAGGGACCATCTTCATTCACTTTGTATTCCATTAGCAAAAAAGAAGTACCTCTGGGACAGCTTTTCCCTATAAATTTTATTTTTTGAAAATACATTCGATAGAATATTTTCTTATCACTACAGCATCAAGAATAGGAGCAACCGTTATCTTTCCTTCATAACATTATGAACTGTATTGTTTGATATCTCTCATGCTAGTGCAACACCGATGTGTAATCATTTGACTTGAGTGGCTCTTATGCCTTTTAATTGGTTAATATTGGTACAAAATTAATTCTGTTTTTACTAGATTGATTCATCTATGATTGAGTCACAGTGCAGTAATAGCAGTGGATAGTGACTAGGATTTAGGATTTGGAGTGCCGAGTTCCAATTTCTTTCGAATTCGTTATATTCGTTTATGTGTTAATAACCGTGTAAAAGGCATGAATCTATCTCTTTCTCCGAGCTATTGGTATATAAACTCTTATACATCATTGCCAATCAGTCTAGAATGAGATTAACATGTAATTCAAACCATCTGCTGTCATGTAGATTATCCTGCCTCTTCGGATTCTGATTAGACAGGCAGTGAAGCCTCTATATCCCAAGAAAAATGAACCAACTAGCTATTACCCTATTCCCAGTTGAATGTGACTGTGAACCACAATTTTGAAATGGAGGAAAGTGGTAACCACAGAGGCGGAAAAAAAGAACTAACAAAACATAACATAAAATTTGCCTTGAATATCAAAATGTATCACAAATGTGAAATGGAAGAAAGTAGTGTCCATAGGGGGCGGGAAAAGAACTGACAAGCCATATCACTATTCTACCTTGAATATCACTATAAACAACAAATGAGAGACGGAGAAGAGTGGTGATCAAAGGAGCGGAAATGCAACCGGCATGTCATTGCAATATTCTGCTTTGAACGTCCCAAATTAACCCCAATTGTGAGATGGAGGAAATTGGTGACCACAGTGATTCAAAATTCCCTGACAGAATAAACGATTATGACTTTAGATTTATCCATATAATGCAAAATTCTTGATAAAACTCTTCAGGTTATATTTTATAACTTTTGTATATTGCTTTTGTCGTGGACCCGGTTAAAGGTGTGGTAAAAATAACGGAAAAACTACCAAATAGGAAAATACGAATATATATTAAACACGGAAAAAATACAATACTTGGAACTTGGTTAGTAGGAACGATAATTAGTTTGGAAAACTATTATTCGACCCTCGGCCTTAAAACTGGGACTCGTAATGGTCGCTAAGATAGCAGTGTTCGTAGACCTAATCTCGGATGATTTCGGGCCGTTCTGTGGACGCTCTCCTCAGGCTACTCCCTCTCACCTCATTCGAGGGGAGGCATAAGTAATGGTTGGAAGAGTTCATTCTGTCTGTCGGTAATGCAGCCATGACAACTATCCTTTTTTATATCGCATACACCTCTTTCTAATCACTTCTTAACTTTATTTTGGTTTTACTGTATTCTTTAATCTTTATTGCTATTTCCAATTTTCCGCCTTCATCACCGTCTTCTCTTTCAGCATCTAATTTTTTTTTACTCTTTTCTTCTCCTTCTCCAATTTTTCCCTTTTCTTCTTTATCTTCATTGATATATTTTTTAACCTATTTCTTATTCTATATCTTCATTTTCACCTACTTGCATTAATCCTTTCCTTTTCTTTGTCACCGCCTTTTTATTTTCCTCCCTTCTTGTTAAACTTTCTTTTTATTCTTTTCTTTCATCCCCTGTTTTCTTTCTCATTCTCTTCCGCTCCTTCTCTTCATTTGTTTTTCTTCTTCTTCATTTTGCCTCTTTCTCCTATTTATCACCTCCTTCATCATCAACCTGTGCTTCTCTCGTTTCTCAACCAGATCATTATCATAATTCTTCAGAATTCCTTTTGAGATTCACACTGGCACAAATAGTCGTGTAACATATGCTTTTCATCTTAAGATGCCTTTTGTCATACGGAAAATATCGCTGTACACAATCAACTCTGAAAGCTTTTTATTGCCTTTACATCGAGCCAACATTTTTCAACCTCATTGATACAAGCTTGATTTAACGAGAAAAACCAACTTTTCCTTTTCATCCAAATCGAATGAGTTTAAACTCGAAACAAACCGATAATCACCAGCGTCCTCTGAGACTTTCGGTGGGAGAGTCACACGGAATGGGGATGGAAAGGAAATCCAACCTGGCGACGGAGCCGCACGTGCAGCTATTATGAATGCAAGACGCAAGGGAATTGGAAAAGTTTGGAGAAAATAGCAGCTTCTGTCGAATGTCCCACTGCACGGCGTTTGAGCAAATCATTTGCTGTGTTATTCCCGAGAAAATCGGATTGGAGACAAAAGAGAAATTATTGCTTTTTTGTTTTCGCATAGTGCGCACGAATACACAAACTAGGATGATTGCTAAGAAGCTCTCTTCATTCATAAAACTTGATGTCAATCTCTATATTTTTAACAGGTAATAGCCAAAGACATGTATATATTTATTGAGCTTAAATTTACGCAGAGCTAAAAGAATGGAATATTATTTAGGATCGATCTGAAGATTGTCGTGACTAGATATACAGGACTATCTTACAAAAAGTAGCTTGAGAGAATCTCTTGATAGCCACATACTTGTGTGTGTGTGTGTGTGTGTGTGTGTGTGTGTGTGTGTGTGTGTGTGAGAGAGAGAGAGAGAGAGAGAGAGAGAGAGCGCTGAGTCTCAGTAAATCGATTACAAATTTATCTGGTAAAAAAGTAACCTCTCTGGAAACAGCACAAATTAATGGTGAACCTAAGCTCGTAAATACTTACTATCTACTTGTTTAAAGAGCTTTGAATACCCACTTAATTGACATTATTGCCAGGTTTCTCTTTGACTAGAGGTGATAGCATTTGTTATAACCCAAACTATAGGTATCCCCCCACCAAACAAGCATCAAAACACTAGAAACCTATAAAAGTATACTTTTATATTAAAATACTAGAAATATAGTTTTATTAAAATTGCTGCACCATTTGGCATTCAAGTTATATACTAAGGCATTCAAATTAACTAGTACTGCATTCAAATTAAATATTGCTACATTCAAATTAAATAATATTGCAGTTAAATTAAAGACATTCAATTTAAAACATAATGCATTCAATTTAAAGTAGGAATTTACAATTCACTTAATTTTAATTAATTGTGAAATTATTACGTTGTACCACAAAGTTTGATAGTACATGTTAACATCTCTTGGACTTCATATGAACTCCTTTATTCCTTGGCAAAGTACATGTTAACATCTCTTGGACTTCATATGAACTCCTTTATTCCTTGGCAAAGTACATGTTAACATCTCTTGGACTTCATATGAACTCCTTTATTCCTTGGCAATTCCAAATTTTATTTAGACGATGAATCTGTTGCCATTTTATACAGACAACGAAAATTATTACAGTGTTTTAATTTGAATGATTTATGATTTAATTTGAAAGTAGTAATATGTAATTTATAATGCCTTAGTTTCTAGATTAAATATCTTGTTCTTTTCTTGTTTGAATGCAGCAATATTTAATTTGAATGTCTTAGTTTTAAATTGAATGACAAATAGTGTAATAAACCTTTTATTAAAATTACGAGCAATGCAAGTCGATTAAAAATTATTGCGAACAGTACATTTCTATAGTAAAATTACGGAAAGTACATTTTAATAAAACACTAAAAATGTATAATTAAAATATATAGGCAATACATTTTTTTAGTAAAATTACCTGCAATACAGTTTAAGAAAAAACATTAGAAACAATATATTTGTATATTAAAATTATCAAAAATAGATTTGTAGAGGAAAATGATAATCAATACAACAATAAAAATGAATAAAAATATCTTGTTTAGTAAAATTACAAACAATTCTTTTTTTTATAAAAATATAACAAAAATGCATTTTATCATGCAAAAAGTATATCATCTAAAATAAACAAACGTTTGTCCTGAACGATCAGCATTAGGTACAATATATATGTAGTCGAAGGCACAAAATTTCGTTAAAACTATTTCGATTCCGAGATTAAATAAATCATAGAAATTTAAATGCCACCAATTAAAATCAAATACATTTTCTGAAATTTTCGCATTCTATTCAGTATTAAATCGATATTATAAGTTCTAGATGGGACAGATTTTATGCATTTCGATATATGTATTTTAATATTAAATTCCAGTGTCCTTGAGAAAATCCAACGGAGAATCTGTAATGATCCATCCCGACTTGGCAGCTAGGATACAGTCACTTTTTCACAGACGCGGTGTGGCTTCCCTGTGTCTCTTCTACAAATACTTTCACGGTTTCTGCTCCGATGAACTTAGCTCACTGGTAGCCTCTATATATGAATTTTCTCGAGCCACAAGATAGCAACTAGGTCCCACCCATTTTGCTGTGAAACCTATAAATTGTAAACGCAAATTATACTCCATCAGTTTCTTTCTCGTACTTCCCGCCTGTGGAATTCCCTTGCTTCTCCGACAGCTACAATTTCTATTAATTTAAATGTAAGGTCAATAGCCATCTCTTATCTCCTTAACTTGCATCCTCTCTCTCACATGGTCTTTTCTACGTCCATCCCACTCTCATCAGTATTCTCATCCTTTCATACCCTCTTCATGACACCCCCTGTAACCTGTCACTCTCATAACATTCCTTCTATGTAACCCCCCCTGCACAACAGTGACAGTAAAATGCTTTGCTTGCGGAAACACGATTAAATAAAAGTATTCTATTTTATATTTTGCATACCTTGGACATTTAGGAATCATAATCATGAACATATTATTACGTTATCCTGTCAATGAACTGCTATCATTTCTTTTAAACGATTGAGGATTTGTTTCTCGCTTGACTCTCTCCGGTTCTATAATTAGAGAAGCCATTATTTTAAATTGGCTGCCCTCCATGCGATTTAACCTATAGCCAGGTGGACATGCATTTCGCAAAAGAAATCTCTTGCTAAAACTGCTACTATGAAAGTTGGTTCATTGTGTTGTCATAGAAAATTATTTTTCGGTAGAAACTGTCTTAGTCAATTTTAATTTTCTCATTCTACACATATCATATGGTGATCTCACAATAAATTTAGAATCTTGATAAATACAAATGCTAATCTGCAATGTTATTGATTAGGTATCCCAGCTTTAGTCACGTCCCCATCCTCATAATATAACTTCCCTGAGTCTTTTCTCTGTATATTTTCATGGTAACTTTCCTGATTGATTATGTTGCTTAGAATATTAACTAAAGTGCAGTACTAGATTGGTGATTAGGTATCATTATTGTACAGTTCAGTTGGCTGGACACAACCGTACCGTTTTTGCTAACAGTTTCTTCTCTTGCATTTCTTAACTGTGGAAATATCTTCTACCTAATAATTTTCAGAGAAATTGGATTTTAAAAAATGTATGATATCTTAATCGTTTGCTGACTACTTGATTCCACTATATTTATTCTTCTCACTCATTAATAATGCTTTCCTTTTTCTTACTCTTTTATACACAGTAAACATTTGAGTGGCTTTATTTCCTTGCTTGAGGTGAAATGATTATAAAAATTCTACTAAGTTAAAAGAGCAGAGATGCTGGTGACGTTTCTGTTCACAATATTCGTTACAGTACCATGTACAATTGCTACCTCTCCTCACTTGCCTGTCTCAAAAGTCTCTTCGCAGTCTTTTGGCTGATGAGATTTTTTCACACAGTAAAATTTTTCGACATCCGAAATTTTGAGTACCTCTTGATGCTCTATCGCTACTTGCGTGTCATGTGTACTGACGAGCTGCATTTATTAGTCACATCCTTGGCATTTAGAAATGCATCACAAACAAATATTCTCATATTTTTCTAGTAAGAATTAATTTCTATTCGAACAGCTTCTTTTCAAGATATGCTGCTTGTGAAACAGGATTGAGACCCAATGCTTTCCCAATCAATATAATTTTGACCACTTGAAATCTAGGGTTAACCTTTATCTTTTCTGCTTAGCGCCATGAAATATCCTTTTTGCTATTTCCTATGATAATACATCAAGAGACAGTAACTCACTACCTTGAGTGTCTCTTGGGCTTTGTTTTTGGTGAATATTAGTATAAAAGAAAAGTACTTTCACCCGGAAATTAAGCAAACAGGTATTTTTTATTTTCTGTACAGGTTTTGAGTTCTGTTCAAATTATAAGAGTCAACTTAATTTTTGAGAGGATTAAAAATATGGGAGAGCTGATAATCTACTGTTAAGAATAGAGTTATGTTATCATTAAATCTCTTACACGAGTGTGTTTGTGTTTTGTTTTTTGCTACACTAAGGTAAAGCACATATGGTTTACTGCAATTAAAACGCATTTAATACATTCTTCAAACTTCGAATGAACGCATCGTCTTTTCTTGAATTCAGCATGCGAGAAATGGTACTAACCGTTGTTTCACAATTCGAGTGCACTTAAAACGTGATTAACCATAGAAACTCTGACGACACAAGCGTAAAAATACCAAAATTTCTCATTATTTTCTTCATATCTCACTCAGTGACGAGGCTTTTTATTAAAGTAAAACATGGTAGGTTGATAAATGTTTCCAATTTCTTCTTTATCTCATCAAATATAATTATATTTAAACAGAGAAACTACAATATTCAATAATTAGAAAAAATATCTTTATATTTTATCACTTTATGTTTTAAAGAAAATAATTTCCTTCTAAATTTTATAGTTGATGTAGATCAGAAATAACAAAATCCTAAAAGCTTCATATATTTTGACGATGCACCACTATCGTAATCGAAATTATCTTTAGTCATGAAAAATAAGTATTATCGCAGAGCTAAATCTTTTAGAAAATAAGAATCTGAAACAATCTAATGCGATCTCACTTCTAATGCAATCAAATGAACAGGTTGTTTTCTTTATATATCCTAAAATGTTGTTAATTTAGCCTATTAAATTCAGGATATAGTTGACCTTCATTGCCTGTAGAGTGAATATCGGTTGAAATGTATACATTTTTTCTCGTTAAAAAAAGTTTTATCAAGAAATTAGACGTCTCAGTTGCAGTAACTTTCATAGCTCTTTCTAGGAGTGATGGAATTTTCATGTTAATATTTAAAAAGTTAACATCTTGGGCATATCAATGTTTTTCACTTTTACTGATAAAACATTTGAATTAAATAATGTTAACTGGAAAAAATGAGGATATTTGTTAATAATAATAACAATAATAATAAGAAGAAGAAGATGAAGAAGAAGAATGCTGGGTGTGTCGTACGGTTGCTGTACCGCAGAACACCAGTTCAGATCATTCTAGACATATGATTTGAAAGCCGAAAGTTTAACTGTAAGATAGGCAGTTGATGTAGCGACAGCAAATCGGAATGAGACATTCCAGTCGATATTGTTTAGTTCACTTTCGTGAAAATACCCGAATTCAACTCTTCATCATTCCCCTAGCTATGGGCTTTTTAGCCTTGTTCAACCATCAGTCTAGAAGATAGACAACTCTGGATTTAAACCTGAGTAGACTTGTTTAGCGACCTAATGCACACAGTTCAATTGATTCATCTTTCCGAAACTTGTGGCTGTTTCTGGATAATCCCTCTTGGCATTAAACTAATATGGGCAACCTGTCTTGTCTGTCTGTCCTCTTTTTATAGGCTTAAGACTGCATCACGTTGAAACACCTGATCTCGTGCGATCACGAAATTAAGCTAAGTCAGTACCAAGATAAGTGATCGATTGGGAATATCAGGTGCTGTATGCATTGCTGTGCGTGTGGTGTATTGGATAATGGCACTGAGGTTTTAATCAGTGAGTTGAGTTCTGATTAAAGTGGGGTTAGTTATATACACTTATGCGAAACTAGCCTTTGGAAATGTATGACTCCAACTTAGCTAGTGGTTAATTAGTAATACTATCACTTAACCATTATTATTTAAAAAGAAAAAAGTATACAATTTGTAAATATATTCTGACTTTAACAGGCTGGCTCCCACGTGAATGATGAGAAGGTCGTAGTGGTATGTTTGCAAGGCCCACATTATTCTACAGTGATCGTTTTCTAGTTTATTTTCAATAAAGATTATTGAGTGTGGAATGCTATGATTGATTGCTTATGAGGACATGGTACACCAGAAACACATTTTCTTTCTCAAAAATTTAAATAATTTTCATAAATAAAATATGAGAATTTGTTTCAATATAATATTTGTATGTTGGGAATTTTCCAACCGCACCCGTGGGTCGTGAGTAATAAATACTACCTATGATATCTTTGATTCATATATTAAAAAATCTTAGGAAAAAGTCACTTGTACGAATATTAGTTAAAATATAAAGTTGAGCCAACATAGCGAATGAGACTTATATTCAATTTTGCGCATACGCGTGGTTGTTTTTCTTGTTATTTTATCGAGAGTATAATATCGTCGAGTTAGTTGTGCAGTGTATGCGAAAAAAAGTGCCCCATAAAGCGATCAACTTTACAAGAAATTTGAAAACGGCATTCCGTGATGCTTGCATCCCTGACGGAAGGACCAGTGCACATTTCAGAGTGCTTTGGTGTCAATCAGATGAATCGGAAAGAGTTGGATGAGTTTAATGGTGATTACAAAGGTGTTTAGAACGATTACTAGTGATGGCAAAGTTATGCTTCCAATCATCTTTCCATAGGGTCTTAAACTCAAAACGTAGGCCTATATCAAGTGACTTGAGAAAGTAGTAATATCCTGGTCAATAGGATGACTACTTAAGGACCCTATGTCTGACATCAGGATTGTGCACCAGGCCACACAAACTGAAGGATCCCATCATGGCTGTCATAAAATTTCCTTGAATTTGTAATCACTCTTCATCTGACTACCTAACTCTGCAAGCTAAAATACTTGATTATTATGCCTGTTTGTCAGTCGGCCGAATGGCCAACAAATCTTCTGGTAACATCAACGATGACCTGAAAGGTGATCGATTATGGCAGCATTCACCAACTTAAACAAGAAGACCTTTCAGAAGAGTGCCAGGGGTTTCCTTGAGGCCGTCGTTGAAGTTAATCACGATTTTATTCTATAAATTTACTATTATTTCAAACTGTTTTAGTGATATTTCGGTAAATATATCTGTTGTGGGATCTTCCCTTTTTTTCTATAATAATGGACTCGACTTGAGTATACATATACACCTGCCATAGAGAGATTAGGATCCGATCCGAAAGACAACCGTATGAGATCAGTCAGTTACCGAATGATACCGAAGTCTCACAGAGAATACAGCGGCAGTAGTCGTAGTAACTCTGAGCTCCACTCAACCAGAATAGTATTACACAGCACCCGTCAGTTCCGACGTGGACAAACTAATTCCACTTAACTTCAAAGACTTCATTATATATATTGCTACTAATCGTATTTCCGGATTACTAACATGCGTTCCAGTTTGAATCTTTACGTTTAATATATCTATTTTTGTTGTTCATTATTTTGTGCGGTTCCTCAACCGGAATCCACAACAACTTGGCCACGAAGATTCGAACTCCCGTATGTCATCAACAATACCTGTTTATATGGATTATCTGTGTTCTTTTCATTTTTGCGTCAATTAGACGACAATTTAGTAATCGCACATATTAATATAGAAGAATATATGAACTATGAATATGGATATATGTCAATTACATGGAAGAACACAATTTATCACGAATCACGAATATATACACTGTGCTTTCAAGAGAATTAAAGACGTGTGTGTGATTATTTGCATATATTGGTTTAATCGAAATTGTTATTCATAAGATCAGGATAGGATCTTGCGATCACTGACAAATATAGCGCGAAAATTCTCATTGAATTAATTCCTCCTTTTAAACGCATAGGTGGAATGCGAAAAGCTGTATTGTGTGACATTTATTTAATCCGTCCATAAAATATTCTACGGAATTTCTTTCAGAACGCCCTCTCCCGAAATTCGGGACATTCTTTAACAGATTAACAGTAAAAGTAAAAAGTAAAATAAGCAGAAAGCTATCTTCATGGCATTTTTACGCGCGTGCCAATGTCAATTCGCTTTAATAGAAAGCCGATTCGTGCGTTGAAAGCTTCCGATAGAATTACACATCACTCTGTATTAGAAAGCTGTGTAATTCGATTATCCTTGCCAATATCATCATTGAAATGATTGTTAACGTAAAAACTGAGAACTTCGCATATGATGCCTTGCGTGCTGCTTGTTGTCTTCTGTTACAAAAAAAAAAAAGAAATCAAATGTGGATAAATAACTCTCTGATATAGAACAGTGGCTAGACAATAGAACCTTCATCACTTCTCAAAGAAATATTGTTATTAGGAACGGAAGACAGCAATGGGATGCTCCTTTATTTGTTAATGACTAGAAAATTGTTTATTTTACAAATTCACTGCTATCGTTCGTAGATCGTTGAAATAATATCAGAGGTGTAAAAACATTCCAAATATTCAATTATTACGAAGTAAGTCTTTAAAATTTCATAGATTTCTAATTAGAATTTTCTAATGGATTCGAATTGTGGTGGAATATGCTCCCTTATAATTTAATTTTATATCTCGTGTATGATGCGATCCTTGTAAAATTAGCTTTAAAATTAAGTTTTCAATAGACGCAAGATACTCGAGTATATACGGTATTTAAGAAAATAAATAATCAAACGGAAGTTATCTGTTGTAATGCATGCATTTGTGTTCTAACTTAGCGTAGAGGTGAAATTTATTCAAAATTCGTTCCAGTGAAGCTGAACATACGACAGTAAGATATAGATATCCACCTACGTAAAAAAGAATTGGTATATATATATATTATAAGTATATAATTTACTGGTGATAAATTTGCCGTTCGGAAACAGTCATTATAGATTCATTTTAACACAATTTATTTTGTTTTAAACGAAACCTTTTTCGTCTGTATTATTAGAAAAAATTCAGTCAAAGAAGCCGATGCAAAAATATGAGTCAAGAAATGCGTTAAAAGGAATTTTAGTTAGGTACATTGTGGCGTTGTGGAGCAGTGGATATTGGCTCTGAGCGAGAGATCAGAGAATCGATTTCGAATTCCAGTAGAATTCGTTGATTTCACTTACGCTTAAATACCATTAGGAAAGTTATTAATCCGTCTCTTCCCGCCATCCATGGGCAGATTGGGTTCTATAGCCTTGGTTGGCAACAAGTCTACCAAAGAACCTCCTCCTGCGTGAAGATCGTCTGCCCAGTCAAACATGTTTCTTTCGAGACATGATCACCCAAGCGTATATCATGTATAGCACTTAACTGACAGATATGAACATTGTGGAGATTAAAATTTGTGCTTAGGAACGCATCTTACACGAATAGACTTAAATTTATGAAAATATACAGAGAGCCAAGTACATTTGCGTTATTATCTCTCTAGTATTCTCTTAATTAGCAGTCTTTAGAAAATTCATGACGTCTACTCTAGAATTTGTATCTACACAAAGAAGGTGTTCATTTGTAAGTCATTAATAAAAGTTTAAGGTCAGCTAGCTGCAACAAGTTTATATTCATCTTATTTTACATTACTTTTTATAATATTACATAATGCAATCATTTTTGTTTCATTTGTTGTCAGCCATTAACGACATATGTCTGATGGTTAAAAGCATTTTGTCATTGCCAAATTATCAATGATTATGAGAGTAATTGTGTAGTGAGTTGGGTTTAAGGCAAATAATGTTCATTCCGGTTGTACGAGTGTCCAAATTGTAGTTCTACGACATGAAAGCCATTCTGAACGTTAAATGTGCACACTACTATCAGAAATTTCCAAAATGTATAGAAGAGACTAAGAAGAAGAGACTAAGAAGAAGAGCAGACAAAGAAGAACATCCAATGCAAAAGAAGACCATTCGATAAATGGAAGCATAAACTTTAACTATTCCCAAAAATTCTTATATTTACTGCTCTGCTTCAAAATCGTGCAAAACACTCTTCTATGACTTTTTCTCGTCATCTGAGATATAAGTAGTTTAAAGTCATTCAGAATGGCTCATAAACCACAAATAATTGCAGGAATCAAGTCCAAGCCTACAGCAACATGAAAATTGAACTGCTGAAGAAGGGAGGAAATTTATATGTCAGATTAATAATTCTGTGTAAGATAAGCCTACAACCACATAAACATTTGCTGATACGGAAACTATTAGGATAAAAAAGCACACAGAAAGTCATATGTTTTGGATCACCTGGTTGTTTTTGTCAGTAAAAAAATGATGAATGGTGCAAGATATGTGGAGATACACAAAGACAATCTGGAACTGCATGTGCACATTCACCCGTTCACAAAGTTTATGCATGATGCTGCTTTACGACTTTAGTTAAATGTCGTTCCAAATATTTCTGAAGATGAACTAATGCGACAGCACTGGACAGGCCGAAAAAAAAAACCTAGATCTTTAACCAACTGAAAATTTATAGGAAGTTTTCTAAAATAACTTTACGGAAGCTTCAACCTTCAAATATTGAAGCATTTGGAGAAAATATTAAATATGTCAGAACAAAAGAAATCTCGGCGGCCTGCTATAACAACTTGATCCAAGCAGTAATCAAAAGCAAATAATCTTATGCAAAATAGTGAATGTTAGACTTTTTGGCTTTGAATTTACAGAAGAAATGCGTCAAGAACAAATTTATTAATAAAACTGATTCAATCACAAAGATAATTTGTTTCTAAGTTGTTTTTTACGTAAGGCATATAGGATGTTCTGAAATATTTGTTAATGACAATATATTTGTATGTACACGTTTGTGCAAATTAGTTAAAACTAAACTAATAATATCTTCTTAGAATCTTTCACACTTTCCCTGAACACATATACGTTATCTGTTGGCGTTGTTTTTCTCTTCCGACCACATTTTTCATTACGTTTTGGACTGAATGATTCAGTTCGTTTTTTACCTTGATAACAGGATTGACAGTTGAAAGGCTGACACCAACAATATTCAATATCTCTCTGAAAAGGTTTCTCAGTGATCGTGCAGCGTTACAGTACAGTTATAAAATGACCGTAGCACCACTAATCGCAACAATTTTATCTGGGCGTGATAAAAATCTGATGCTATCACGGATAAAGGAATATTTTTCAAGGCAACACAAATTTTATCATACACCCAGAAAATAGATCCCCAATACTACATAGTACTGCAAATGCGATTACACCCTGGAACTTCAGTGAGTCTTAAACTGACAGTTTGGTTAAAGAAAGGAAACTAAAGCAATCGTTTTAAGTAATTTGCAGAAGAGTGTAATATGCGTTTAGAATGAAATTCTTAATTTAAAAGAAATTCTGAAAAAAAATAAAACAAGCCAGATGAATATTGTAGAGCTTTAAAAAATTTTTACTGGCAAATGAATCTCTGCATTTACTTATCAAATTTTTAAGAAAAGAAATCAGTTGAATTTCACTCTCCATGTAGTAATTTGCTTAAAAGTTGTCAGACGCGACTGTGCATACGAAATTAAGAACATACAAACATTAAAATTAAAAGAAAAATCATTAAAACGAGAACAGAAAATTGTAAGACTAACTAATCTGGTCATGACTAAATTACTTTGTAGGATCTCCACCCAAGGAACAGTAAATTCTCTTTAATTCTGATGGTTTAAGCAGTTTATAAGTGATTGAAAATAGATTTCTAATGAGTTTCTGCTTAATGTGAAAGCAAATATCCACTGGATACTACAAACTTAGACGCCGAGCTTACCAGATGAACGGGTATTATAACTACTTTCGTGGGCAGTCTTTAAGTATAGGTGGAAGCATTATGGACTTGAAACCTGGTATCCAATTCTTTCTCTTCAAAAATACATTATTTCTGATTATGTGAACCGAAACTACCTGCATATTTTTACGTATTCTAAAATAAAGCCCACTCGTACAGGCACAGAAGCATACTGCGTGCAATGCTTAAATTGTCGTCATTATGACTGAATCAACAAGGTGGCTGCTGGGAAAAGAGATCTGACAACAGGTCTTTACAGCAGGTCACACAAGCGGGGGAACCTAGCCATTGATATCAAATAATTTTTGTGACCACATTATCCCTTACATCTGGTGACATTACTCCGCAGACGGGTAACCACTAATAATTTTTGTGACCACATTATCCCTTACATCTGGTGACATTACTCCGCAGACGGGTAACCACTAATAATTTTTGTGACCACATTATCCCTTACATCTGGTGACATTACTCCGCAGACGGGTAACCACTAATAATTTTTGTGACCACATTATCCCTTACATCTGGTGACATTACTCCGCAGACGGGTAACCACTAATAATTTTTGTGACCACATTATCCCTTACATCTGGTGACATTACTCCGCAGACGGGTAACCACTAATAATTTTTGTGACCACATTATCCCTTACATCTGCGGACATTACTCCGCAGACGGTAACCATCAATAATTTTTGTGACCACATTATCCCTTACATCTGGTGACAATTACTACTTCTCCTGCAGACGGGTAACCACTAATAATTTTTGTGACCACATTATCCCTTACATCTGGTGACATTACTCCGCAGACGGGTAACCACTAATAATTTTTGTGACCACATTATCCCTTACATCTGGTGACATTACTCCGCAGACGGGTAACCACTAATAATTTTTGTGACCACATTATCCCTTACATCTGGTGACATTACTCCGCAGACGGGTAACCACTAATAATTTTTGTGACCACATTATCCCTTACATCTGGTGACATTACTCCGCAGACGGGTAACCACTAATAATTTTTGTGACCACATTATCCCTTACATCTGGTGACATTACTCCGTTTATGACGGTAACCACTAATAATTTTTGTGACCACATTATCCCTTACATCTGGTGACATTACTCCGCAGACGGGTAACCACTAATAATTTTTGTGACCACATTATCCCTTACATCTGGTGACATTACTCCGCAGACGTGGGTAACCACTAATAATTTTTGTGACCACATTATCCCCTACATCTGGTGACATTACTCCGTGTGACGGGGTAAACCACTAATAATTTTTGTGACCACATTATCCCTTACATCTGGTGACATTACTCCGCAGACGGGTAACCACTAATAATTTTTGTGACCACATTATCCCTTACATCTGGTGACATTACTCCGCAGACGGGTAACCAACTAATAATTTTTGTGACCACATTATCCCTTACATCTGGTGACATTACTCCGCAGACGGGTAACCACTAACAATTTTTGTGACCACATTATCCCTTACATCTGGTGACATTACTCCGCAGACGGGTAACCACTAATAATTTTTGTGACCACATTATCCCTTACATCTGGTGACATTACTCCGCAGACGGGAACCACTAATAATTTTTGTGACCACATTATCCCTTACATCTGGTGACATTACTCCGCAGACGGGTAACCACTAATAATTTTTGTGACCACATTATCCCTTACATCTGGTGACATTACTCCGCAGACGGGTAACCACTAATAATTTTTGTGACCACATTATCCCTTACATCTGGTGACATTACTCCGTGACGGGTAACCACTAATAATTTTTGTGACCACATTATCCCTTACATCTGGTGACATTACTCCGCAGACGGGTAACCACTAATAATTTTTGTGACCACATTATCCCTTACATCTGGTGACACTTCTCCGCAGACGGGTAACCACTAATAATTTTTGTGACCACATTATCCCTTGATTCTGGTGACACATTCGCAGACGGGTAACCACTAATAATTTTTGTGACCACATTATCCCTTACATCTGGTGACATTACTCCGCAGACGGGTAACCACTAATAATTTTTATGACCACATTATCCCTTACATTCGGTGACATTCGCACGGGTAACCACTAATAATTTTTGTGACCACATTATCCCTTACATCTGGTGGACATTACTCCGCAGACGGGTAACCACTAATAATTTTTGTGACCACATTATCCCTTACATCTGGTGACATTACTCCGCAGACGGGTAACCACTAATAATTTTTGTGACCACATTATCCTCATATCTGGTGACATTACTCCGCAGACGGGTAACCACTAATAATTTTTGTGACCACATTATCCCTTACATCTGGTGACATTACTCCGCAGACGGGTAACCACTAATAATTTTTGTGACCACATTATCCCTTACATCTGGTGACATTACTCCGCAGACGGGTAACCACTAATAATTTTTGTGACCACATTATCCCTTACATCTGGTGACATTACTCCGCAGACGGGTAACCACTAATAATTTTTGTGACCACATTATCCCTTACATCTGGTGACATTACTCCGCAGACGGGTAACCACTAATAATTTTTGTGACCACATTATCCCTTACATCTGGTGACATTACTCCGCAGACGGGTAACCACTAATAATTTTTGTGACCACATTATCCCTTACATCTGGTGACATTACTCCGCAGACGGGTAACCACTAATAATTTTTGTGACCACATTATCCCTTACATCTGGTGACATTACTCCGCAGACGGGTAACCACTAATAATTTTTGTGACCACATTATCCCTTACATCTGGTGACACATTTCTCCGCAGACGGGTAACCACTAATAATTTTTTGTGACCACATTATCCCTTACATCTGGTGACATTACTCCGCAGACGGGTAACCACTAATAATTTTTGTGACCACATTATCCCTTACATCTGGTGACATTACTCCGCAGACGGGTAACCACTAATAATTTTTGTGACCACATTATCCCTTACATCTGGTGACATTACTCCGCAGACGGGTAACCACTAATAATTTTTGTGACCACATTATCCCTTACATCTGGTGACATTACTCCGCAGACGGGTAACCACTAATAATTTTTGTGACCACATTATCCCTTACATCTGGTGACATTACCTTGCAGACGGGTAACCACTAATAATTTTTGTGACCACATTATCCTCTACATCTGGTGACATTACTCCGCAGACGGGTAACCACTAATAATTTTTGTGACCACATTATCCCTTACATCTGGTGACATTACTCCGCACGGGTAACCACTAATAATTTTTGTGACCACATTATCCCTTACATCTGGTGACATTACCCTGCAGACGGGTAACCACTAATAATTCTTGTGACCACATTATCCCTTACATCTGGTGACATTACTCCGCAGACGGGTAACCACTAATAATTTTTGTGACCACATTATCCCTTACATCTGGTGACATTACTCCGCAGACGGGTAACCACTAATAATTTTTGTGACCACATTATCCCTTACATCTGGTGACATTACTCCGCAGACGGGTAACCACTAATAATTTTTGGGTGACCACATTATCCCTTACATCTGGTGACATTACTCCGCAGACGGGTAACCACTAATAATTTTTGTGACCACATTATCCCTTACATCTGGTGACATTACCTGCAGACGGGTAACCACTAATAATTTTTGTGACCACATTATCCCTTACATCTGGTGACATTACTCCGCAGACGGGTAACCACTAATAATTTTTGTGACCACATTATCCCTTACATCTGGTGACATTACTCCGCAGACGGGTAACCACTAATAATTTTTGTGACCACATTATCCCTTACATCTGGTGACATTACTCCGCAGACGGGTAACCACTAATAATTTTTGTGACCACATTATCCCTTACATCTGGTGACATTACTCCGCAGACGGGTAACCACTAATAATTTTGTGACCACATTATCCCTTACATCTGGTGACATTACTCCGCAGACGGGTAACCACTAATAATTTTTGTGACCACATTATCCCTTACATCTGGTGACATTACTCCGCAGACGGGTAACCACTAATAATTTTTGTGACCACATTATCCCTTACATCTGGTGACATTACTCCGCAGACGGGTAACCACTAATAATTTTTGTGACCACATTATCCCTTACATCTGGTGACATTACCTCGCAGACGGGTAAATCACTAATAATTTTGTGACCACATTATCCCTTACATCTGGTGACATTACTCCGCAGACGGGTAACCACTAATAATTTTTGTGACCACATTATCCCTTACATCTGGTGACATTACTCCGCAGACGGGTAACCACTAATAATTTTTGTGACCACATTATCCCTTACATCTGGTGACATTACTCCGCAGACGGGTAACCACTAATAATTTTTGTGACCACATTATCCCTTACATCTGGTGACATTACTCCGCAGACGGGTAACCACTAATAATTTTTGTGACCACATTATCCCTTACATCTGGTGACATTACTCCGCAGACGGGTAACCACTAATAATTTTTGTGACCACATTATCCCTTACATCTGGTGACATTACTCCGCAGACGGGTAACCACTAATAATTTTGTGACCACATTATCCCTTACATCTGGTGACATTACTCCGCAGACGGGTAACCACTAATAATTTTTGTGACCACATTATCCCTTACATCTGGTGACATTATCTCGCAGACGGGTAACCACTAATAATTTTTGTGACCACATTATCCCTTACATCTGGTGACATTACTCCGCAGACGTGGTAAACTTACCTAATAATTTTTGTGACCACATTATCCTCACATCTGGTGACATTACTCCGCAGACGGGTAACCACTAATAATTTTTGTGACCACATTATCCCTTACATCTGGTGACATTACTCCGCAGACGGGTAACCACTAATAATTTTTGTAATCACATTATCCCTTACATCTGGTGACATTACTCCGCAGACGGGTAACCACTAATAATTTTTGTGACCACATTATCCCTTACATCTGGTGACATTACTCCGCAGACGGGTAACCACTAATAATTTTTGTGACCACATTATCCCTTACATCTGGTGACATTACTCCGCAGACGGGTAACCACTAATAATTTTTGTGACCACATTATCCCTTACATCTGGTGACATTACTCCGCAGACGGGTAACCACTAATAATTTGTGACCACATTATCCCTTACATCTGGTGACATTACTCCGCAGACGGGTAACCACTAATAATTTTTGTGACCACATTATCCCTTATATCTGGTGACATTACTCCGCAGACGGGTAACCACTAATAATTTTTGTGACCACATTATCCCTTACATCTGGTGACATTACTCCGCAGACGGGTAACCACTAATAATTTTTGTGACCACATTATCCCTTACATCTGGTGACATTACTCCGCAGACGGGTAACCACTAATAATTTTGTGACCACATTATCCCTTACATCTGGTGACATTACTCCGCAGACGGGTAACCACTAATAATTTTTGTGACCACATTATCCCTTACATCTGGTGACATTACTCCGCAGACGGGTAACCACTAATAATTTTTGTGACCACATTATCCCTTACATCTGGTGACATTACTCCGCAGACGGGTAACCACTAATAATTTTTTGTGACCACATTATCCCTTACATCTGGTGACATTACTTCTCCGCAGACGGGTAAATCACTAATAATTTTTGTGACCACATTATCCCTTACATCTGGTGACATTACTCCGCAGACGGGTAACCACTAATAATTTTGTGACCACATTATCCCTTACATCTGGTGACATTACTCCGCAGACGGGTAACCACTAATAATTTTTGTGACCACATTATCCCCACATCTGGTGACATTACTCCGCAGACGGGTAACCACTAATAATTTTTGTGACCACATTATCCCTTACATCTGTGACATTACTCCGCAGACGGGTAACCACTAATAATTTTTGTGACCACATTATCCCTTACATCTGGTGACATTACTCCGCAGACGGGTAACCACTAATAATTTTTGTGACCACATTATCCCTTACATCTGGTGACATTACTCCGCAGACGGGTAACCACTAATAATTTTTGTGACCACATTATCCCTTACATCTGGTGACATTACTCCGCAGACGGGTAACCACTAATAATTTTTGTGACCACATTATCCCTTACATCTGGTGACATTACTCCGCAGACGGGTAACCACTAATAATTTTTGTGACCACATTATCCCTTACATCTGGTGACATTACTCCGCAGACGGGTAACCACTAATAATTTTTGTGACCACATTATCCTCATATCTGGTGACATTACTCCGCAGACGGGTAACCACTAATAATTTTTGTGACCACATTATCCCTTACATCTGGTGACATTACTCCGCAGACGGGTAACCACCAATAATTTTTGTGACCACATTATCCCTTACATCTGGTGACATTACTCCGCAGACGGGTAACCACTAATAATTTTTGTGACCACATTATCCCTTACATCTGGTGACATTACTCCTCCAGACGGGTAACCACTAATAATTTTTGTGACCACATTATCCCTTACATCTGGTGACATTACTCCGCAGACGGGTAACCACTAATAATTTTTGTGACCACATTATCCCTTACATCTGGTGACATTACTCCGCAGACGGGTAACCACTAATAATTTTTGTGACCACATTATCCCTTACATCTGGTGACATTACTCCGCAGACGGGTAACCACTAATAATTTTTGTGACCACATTATCCCTTACATCTGGTGACATTACTCCGCAGACGGGTAACCACTAATAATTTTTGTGACCACATTATCCCTTACATCTGGTGACATTACTCCGCAGACGGGTAACCACTAATAATTTTTGTGACCACATTATCCCTTACATCTGTGACATTACTCCGCAGACGGGTAACCACTAATAATTTTTGTGACCACATTATCCCTTACATCTGGTGACACATTCGCAGACGGGTAACCACTAATAATTTTTGTGACCACATTATCCCTTACATCTGGTGACACATTTCTCCGCAGACGGTAACCACTAATAATTTTTGTGACCACATTATCCCTTACATCTGGTGACATTACTCCGCAGACGGGTAACCACTAATAATTTTTGTGACCACATTATCCCTTACATCTGGTGACATTACTCCGCAGACGGGTAACCACTAATAATTTTTGTGACCACATTATCCCTTACATCTGGTGACATTACCCCGCAGACGGGTAACCACTATCAATTTTTGTGACCACATTATTCTCATATCTGGTGACATTACTCCGCAGACGGGTAACCACTAATAATTTTTGTGACCACATTATCCCTTACATCTGGTGACATTACTCCGCAGACGGGTAACCACTAATTATTATGTTCGAGGCGCAGTTGGGTGAAAGACAAACAAGCTTCTCCTTGCTTGGGGTGAAAAGATTAAACAAATCATTTTTATGAAAATAAGACCATCCTTAGAAAATGAAAAATATATTTACTAATCACCAAATAGTATGTCATTGTCATACAAACAAAATCGGACGAGTGATTAATGCAAACAAAACGTGGCGCCAATATGTGAGAGAAGTATGGATGTGCGTTGTTGTGCAGTAGATATTGTCTCTGAAGGACAAATCGGGGTGCCGAGTTTGAACTCCAGTTGAATTCCTCAGGTACGTACAAATACCCTTGGGAAAGGTATGAATCTATCTCTTCCTTCCAGTTATGGGTTAAATAATACGACAGATCAGGTTATATAGCTTTGGCTGGCAACCAATCTACCGCAGAAAGCAATGGCAACCTACAGTGGGATAATCTTCTGTCCAGTTAGTCATGTCTCTATCACGACATGATCGCAAAAAAGCGTATATCACGTATGACTCTTAACTATGACTGATTAATGCATACAATACGTGAGGGAAGCATAGTGAAAGTGTCGCTGTATAAGAATAACTTTTATTCTTAGACATTTTTTTCAATACTAGGGTGTGTTTTTTAAGCATCTTGTAAGCCGGAAAATACGTTAATTAAATCGCAAATCGCGCATATATCATATTAGTATTAAAAATAAAATATATAAAATACTGTAAGAAATAGCGAGTCATAATTAAGTGTCATACGTGATATACGCTTTCTGCGATCATGTCGTGATAGAGACATAACTAACTGGACAGCAGTTTATCCCGCAGTAGGTTACTATTGCTTTCTGCAGTAGATTGGTTGCCATCCAAAGCTATATAACATAATCTGTCCTTCTCTTGCCATTTTTTGACATCCTCTGTAACCGGTTCGTCTTCATCTTTGCTCTTCTCCTGCTTAAATTTTCACTCTTCTGTTCTGTAGGCTCTTGCGCACTAGTGGCGATACCTCCTTGCTTGGGGTGAAAAGATTAAACAAATCATTTTTATGAAAATAAGTCCATCCTTAGAAAATGAAAAATATATTTACTAATCACCAAATAGTATGTCATTGTCATACAAACAAAATCGGACGAGTGATTAATGCAAACAAAACGTGGCGCCAATATGTGAGAGAAGTATGGATGTGCGTTGTTGTGCAGTAGATATTGTCTCTGAAGGACAAATCGGGGTGCCGAGTTTGAACTCCAGTTGAATTCCTCAGGTACGTACAAATACCCTTGGGAAAGGTATGAATCTATCTCTTCCTTCCAGTTATGGGTTAAATAATACGACAGATTAGGTTATATAGCTTTGGCTGGCAACCAATCTACCGCAGAAAGCAATGGCAACCTACAGTGGGATAATCTTCTGTCCAGTTAGTCATGTCTCTATCACGACATGATCGCAAAAAAGCGTATATCACGTATGACTCTTAACTATGACTGATTAATGCATACAATACGTGAGGGAAGCATAGTGAAAGTGTCGCTGTATAAGAATAACTTTTATTCTTAGACATTTTTTTCAATACTAGGGTGTGTTTTTTAAGCATCTTGTAAGCCGGAAAATACGTTAATTAAATCGCAAATCGCGCATATATCATATTAGTATTAAAAATAAAATATATAAAATACTGTAAGAAATAGCGAGTCATAATTAAGTGTCATACGTGATATACGCTTTCTGCGATCATGTCGTGATAGAGACATAACTAACTGGACAGCAGTTTATCCCGCAGTAGGTTACTATTGCTTTCTGCAGTAGATTGGTTGCCATCCAAAGCTATATAACATAATCTGTCCTTCTCTTGCCATTTTTTGACATCCTCTGTAACCGGTTCGTCTTCATCTTTGCTCTTCTCCTGCTTAAATTTTCACTCTTCTGTTCTGTAGGCTCTTGCGCACTAGTGGCGATACCTCCTTGCTTGGGGTGAAAAGATTAAACAAATCATTTTTATGAAAATAAGTCCATCCTTAGAAAATGAAAAATATATTTACTAATCACCAAATAGTATGTCATTGTCATACAAACAAAATCGGACGAGTGATTAATGCAAACAAAACGTGGCGCCAATATGTGAGAGAAGTATGGATGTGCGTTGTTGTGCAGTAGATATTGTCTCTGAAGGACAAATCGGGGTGCCGAGTTTGAACTCCAGTTGAATTCCTCAGGTACGTACAAATACCCTTGGGAAAGGTATGAATCTATCTCTTCCTTCCAGTTATGGGTTAAATAATACGACAGATTAGGTTATATAGCTTTGGCTGGCAACCAATCTACCGCAGAAAGCAATGGCAACCTACAGTGGGATAATCTTCTGTCCAGTTAGTCATGTCTCTATCACGACACGATCGCAAAAAAGCGTATATCACGTATGACTCTTAACTATGACTGATTAATGCATACAATACGTGAGGGAAGCATAGTGAAAGTGTCGCTGTATAAGAATAACTTTTTTTCTTAGACATTTTTTTCAATACTAGGGTGTGTTTTTTAAGCATCTTGTAAGCCGGAAAATACGTTAATTAAATCGCAAATCGCGCATATATCATATTAGTATTAAAAATAAAATATATAAAATACTGTAAGAAATAGCGAGTCATAATTAAGTGTCATACGTGATATACGCTTTCTGCGATCATGTCGTGATAGAGACATAACTAACTGGACAGCAGTTTATCCCGCAGTAGGTTACTATTGTTTTCTGCAGTAGATTGGTTGCCATCCAAAGCTATATAACATAATCTGTCCTTCTCTTGCCATTTTTTGACATCCTCTGTAACCGGTTCGTCTTCATCTTTGCTCTTCTCCTGCTTAAATTTTCACTCTTCTGTTCTGTAGGCTCTTGCGCACTAGTGGCGATACCTCCTTGCTTGGGGTGAAAAGATTAAACAAATCATTTTTATGAAAATAAGTCCATCCTTAGAAAATGAAAAATATATTTACTAATCACCAAATAGTATGTCATTGTCATACAAACAAAATCGGACGAGTGATTAATGCAAACAAAACGTGGCGCCAATATGTGAGAGAAGTATGGATGTGCGTTGTTGTGCAGTAGATATTGTCTCTGAAGGACAAATCGGGGTGCCGAGTTTGAACTCCAGTTGAATTCCTCAGGTACGTACAAATACCCTTGGGAAAGGTATGAATCTATCTCTTCCTTCCAGTTATGGGTTAAATAATACGACATATTAGGTTATATAGCTTTGGCTGGCAACCAATCTACCGCAGAAAGCAATGGCAACCTACAGTGGGATAATCTTCTGTCCAGTTAGTCATGTATCTATCACGACATGATCGCAAAAAAGCGTATATCACGTATGACTCTTAACTATGACTGATTAATGCATACAATACGTGAGGGAAGCATAGTGAAAGTGTCGCTGTATAAGAATAACTTTTTTTCTTAGACATTTTTTTCAATACTAGGGTCTGTTTTTTAATCATCTTGTAAGCCGGAAAATACGTTAATTAAATCGCAAATCGCGCATATATCAGTATTAAAAATAAAATATATAAAATACGAGACAATAAATCTTATTTTTGTGCGGTTTAATTGTGGGCTATTGATGATCTGTTAAAATTGACGTCATACTTGACCATGCATAATTGCTCACTTCCCAAAGAATGTAAGAAGGTAGAAAAAATATTTCCAACTGCTACAAAGAAATCACATTGTTTCTTGAGGATTACTGTGATAAGCAGTTGAACCAAAATAACAAGATATGAACTTCGAACAGTTTTTACAAATTCGAACACAATATTTAACGCATTATTTGAAGGTTGGAAAAAAAAGAGTAAAATAAACAGACAGACCTCGTCACTTCTTTTAAATTAAACTTATTTGAGTGAATACTTACTACCGAAATATAACTTATTCACGCGCACACAAATATAAACAAACATTTATATGTATGTATGAACCTTTCACATGTCATTTGAAGGAAGAAAATGGTTTTAGATTGTATGAAGATTTTTAAATTAAATGAATAAAATTTAGTGAGGCATACCCTACCGTATATTGGGAGAGTAGAAGTAAATGCATACATTTGCTAAGGGTATTTGCTTGTATAATGAATGCAACTGTAATTAGAACTTTGAGATCTTGTCCAATTCCAGGTTTATATATCAAGCGGACACCCATGTAGTTATTGACTAAGAACGACTTTTCTTAACTTCTGTCACTATACAAGAATCGGTGTTTTAAAGTGATGTGACCGTAAGTTTAAACATATTTAGAGATAAATTTTGTATCATATGCTTTTCGAATATAATCTCTGAAAACAATATCGTCTGAATTCCAACGGCTCTGAAAATATTCGGCATGTTCGACAATTTCTACGAAACAACGGATATATTCTTAGAAACTGCCAGTAAATAAAAAAAATGTTTTCCTCTTATTGATCACTTCTAATAAAATAATCACGTGAAATTTTATTAGCAATAAAACAAAAAAAAAATTCATACATATAAAGTGCAGTCTATGGTCTGTATAATTCCCGCCTCACTCTGACCTCCATTCAGCCCGTCAATGTCGGCTATTTTCGAGCCGAAATAGTCGGAAGCAATAATAAGCGAAGAATGTAAATCTTTTTCTCAGCACATAAAAATGACATTAAACATGTTATGAAGACAGGAAAATTTATGTAGACATAAATTATTACAAGTCAATTACTTTGTTCGTTTACGTTTTGTTTTTAAATTCCAATATTAGATTTGTCAAAGCTCAAAAATCACTAAATATGATATGTGTCAGGGTCACATGACTAAAGATATCACCAACAAAAAATTAGGAATGCATTTGGAGGAAAATTTTCTATACTAATCTGAATTTGTTTGGCACAAGGAAATAAAACAGGAAATTTGACTCAATAAAATATTCTGATTTACGGTTTCCGAGAGTAAAAAAAAGCTGATGTTTAGACTTATTTTTAAATAAGTTTTCATAGAATAGATAATCGTGGAATATGTTAAGTTTCCTGGCGAATTTGTCCTGGATATAGAGCAGTGTATATCGGCTTGGAACAAGAATTCGGAGAGCCAAGTTTGAATACCAGTTGAATTCGTTGTTTTTCCTTACACCCAAATACCCCCGGAAAAGTATTAATTCATCTACTCTCCCTCTCTTTATGGGTTAAATAGCAGAACAGATTGAGTCTTATAGCTGTGGTTGGCAACCGGTCTACCGAAGATAGTAATGCCAACCTAGTACAGGAAAATATTCTGTCCAGTCAGTCAAGTCTTTTCCAAAACATGATCACCAAAGCATGCAATACGTATGTCACTTAACTAACTGACTGAATTCGAATAAATCTGTTGCTGGATGAGATATTTTATGCAACTGAAGATATATTTCGAGATTTTTGAATCAACATAGGTCATTTCCAAGAAAATCAGTGCGAAATCAAGAGATAGTCAGTGGATATTTTCGGAATTTTGACATTGATATCATTTCACATACTACAACCCCTTTACAGGGAAACCGACTAAATTTAACCGCAATTTCTACTCCAACAGCTTCTTTTCTCGCAATACCCGCCCGTGGAATTCCCTTCCGCATGATTGCTTCCCCGACGCAGGAGTTTAAATGTAAGGTCAAGAGACACCTCCTAACACACTAACTCGCACCAATTCCCTCCAACACTCTCCCTACGTACCTCCTAACGCGTCTATCACCCTCCCTCTGACATTTCCTATACCCAATCGCTCTATGTAATGCCCTGCGCTCTAGTGGCAGTGGACTGCCTTGCTTGGGGTGATATGATTAAAAGAAAACCAAAAAAAAAAAAACAAGAAAATTTCTATATATAAACCATAAAACAAATTTGCACTATCTCTTCTAATATCTAATCTGCGACATGGTAAGATTTGTGGTCAGAAATTGAACGTTCTCACAATTTCACCATGCTCCCATATATTAGTTCATATAAAGTTTAATTATACTGATTTCGAAAAATATTAACAGCTTTTAATTTCAGTATCTCACAAATGCAATTTCAACACGGAAGAAGATTATTATTAAAGCTACAGATTGATTGCCGCACAGGAAAAAACTTATTTAATACATTTTACGGTTAAATATATGTAAGATTTACTTGATTAATATAATGTGGATCAATTATTTATAAAATTTGTTAACTACCCACTAATTTAAAAAATATTCCCTGTAATGTTTTATTGAATTTTACGTCGTTTGGTTTTAAATTTACTATAGTTATCGCTATTATATTTTAATAATGTAGTTTATGGAATTTCTTAAAAAAAAGGAGGCATAATTAGAAACATAAATATCAAAAATGATTTTTAAAGTATTAATCATTTTGTAATGAATGTTTTAAAATATTAATGATTAGTAAATATAGTTTTTACTTAATAAATATCATCTAACTGTTACAAATTAATATAGAATTTTTAAATACTTCAAATTTTCAAATTATTCTTATAATCATAAAAATGAAAATTTTGGTAAAAATAAATTGCTCCTCAATTTTTTCAATAAACAATTATCTTCATAATATATCTGCTTCATAAAATCAATTAAATTTTTTTCTAATTAAATAATGTCTTATTTTTCTCATGTTTTTTTACGAGTCTTGTTTTATAAAAAGTAAATTGAAAATTTACATTTAAAACTTAAATTATATCTGCATCTGAATACACATTAAGCAGTACAAACACATTTTTTCTCGAAATTTCATCAAATGAAAAGATTGGGACGATAACAAATTTGAAAGATATGTTTGCCGAAAGATTTTCTAGAATGCAAATATTTCTAAAATTATCTGTTCGTTTGTAAATAAGTCCTAAAAGTTTAATTAAAATTCAACAATTATTTCATTTTTGCATGAATTTCCATGTTAACAAAATTTTCATAGCAAAATGATCCTAAAACTTGTTATACAAATCTTCGGTACCGCCCTTCTCCTCATAGCCGACGCAAGAAAAACACAATTTTTAACCCATATTCAAAACAACTTAAAAAGATTTTAAAATATATACCTTTATTTAAAAAAAAAACTTTCGTATTAATGATAACATTGTTTTTAATTTGCGGCGTTTTCACATCATGTTAAGCTCATTTTTCTAATAGCAGATCTGTGAAAGGAATGGACATATGATGTTTAGAATTTTTCATATCAATTTGTTAGAAGAAGATTTCTCAACCTCAACCACAATATCATTGACATGCTTTTGTTGCATAACGATACACAGAAGATGTTTGTTGAGTGTCAACAGCACAATATCCGTCCTAAGGGATATTAGTACCAATAAGACAAACACCAGAAGAGAAAACAACATATAGTAGAAGAAACGAGATATTAATTTGTTAGAGTTGCAGAAAGCACAGTCCAATACTAATTGACAATGACACTCCAAATTTTCAAAAACCTTCCCATCTTGACGTAGATGAGGCACAAGGCCATTCAAGTGGGAGACCGAACCCGTAAGTTTGGAAAAAAACTTCTTGTCTGCTTTTTCCCATTTGAGAGTTTACCTTTTGGCGAAGAGTCGTCTGGGTTCCTCTCAACACAAAGGCAGATAGTTCAACAAAGTAAACGACTGACACACTCAGTCGTCCCGAGACTGTCAATGACAGTACGAATTATTTCCGGCCTCCACACGACGGCAGATGGCCGAGTTTGATACGGAACAATGCAAATTAACGTTGGTAAAACTAAGCACGTATGCTCAGACAAAAATTCTTATCTGTTTTTCCCCAGACAAGATTTTACCCTTCAGCGGAGACTCGTCTTGTTTACTCTCCACCTGAAGAGAGTCCGTCAAAATGAACGTCTGCCGTACGCAATCATTATCAAACTGTCAATGACATTCCAAAAATTTACGGTCTTCCCAAATGGGCAGAAGCCTGAGGTAGGTGCGACAGAAGGCTAATTAACGCGGGTAAAACCGATCTCGTAGGTACGGACAAAAATATTTGACTGCTTTTTTCCACAACAAGACTGTACCCCTTGGCGGAGCTCCGTCTGTTCGCCCGAATGCAGAAAGTCCGACAAAGTGAACATCTGACGGACGCAGTCGTTCTCGGAATGTTACTGACGATCCGAAATCCCAGACTGCTATTAGACTTTATTTTTATAGCAACCTTGGTTCACAGACCATTTCATTCTTGAGAACGCCGGAGGTGTGTTAGCTGCTCTACAACATTATTTTATGCATATCATTGAATTTTGTCCTGAATTTATTTCTGTGTGGCTATTAAATAAATAGATGTTATACCTCATTTTTTATATTCGAAGTATGTTTTATGTATTTATTAATTCTAAGACAGTTTAGTTTTCAAAATGATGAATATAATTAGTTTCATCGAATCTACCTGTGTACAAGAGACAAATTGGTGTGGCATTGTATTCCAGCAAAAATTACTTTTAAATGGTTGTAAAATCCCTGATATTGTCCACCGCAATATAAGTATTTATTCTTTTACTTATGTGCACCCATCACCTCAGGACGTTCGTGATAATTACCCGCCTCAACTTACTTTCTTTTGTAAAAGTTAGTAATGCTTGTCTTGGCTAACACTTCTTAACACAGTTGTTCCAACCATTTGCATAAGTTCATCAGCTGGGTTATTCAGTGCTTTCTACTACAATATTTCTTTCAATATGTCTTTTAAGTATCAATTTTTTTAAAGCCAACTTCCCTTATAATATACCTTAAGTTATTATGCCACTTTAATATTCAAAGTAAAAGTGTCCTTTGTTTTTATTTTTCTTAGAATGTTGTCAATAGTCACATGTTCAGTCTATCGGATTCTTAATATCCTTTTGTAGAACCATGTTGACTCAAATATATTCTTCATCTGTTAGGAGATTGTTTACTGTTTACTGACCTATTGAAAGGTCAATATTACATAACAACACTCTTACGTTTTCTTCAAAGGAAAGATTTATGCTTCTTAATACTTTGCATAGATTTTGGAAGTCATTTTTGCTATTCGAATTCACATCAGATTCCATTGTTTTTTGTTAAAACACTTCTAAAATGTTTTAAATTTTATAATTATGTCCAATTCGTAGTTTCCGTCTTCGGCTAATCCTTCGACTTAAAAACATGCTTTCTGTTTTCTCGCAACTGGTGTTTAGTCCTTTCTTTTTCCTTTACTTTACTATACTCTGTAGGGCTTCCTGTAGTTTGCTTTCTGTGTCTGCTAATACTTGGCCGCGTTAATGCTACTCCCTTAAGGAAGCTAGAATTGATATATATTTTCTTCTTTACGCAGTGAACCAGTTAACAGATCTAGACAGCAAGATATCAACATCGAAATGCAATAACAATTACGTTGTCTCTTCTATCGGGTTATAACTCGTTGGCCTGGGAAAGTCTTGCACACCTTCAGCGACGATGCTGTTTACATATAGCACAGCGTAAAAACAAAACGAAAAATCAATCAACAACAGAAACAACTAAAACCTGAAGTCAGACCGAAGTTCGGTTTGTGCACATAAGAGAAAAAGGTGTAATTTGATATTTTATTAATATTTCCTTTTTCCTAAAGCCCTTCTTTCATAAATTAGTCGGTGGTGGCGCTAGTGTTGCACCAGGAGACGCGTTAAGAAAGAGAAGACCATCTGGGGATCGGGTGTGATCGTTCTTATCTGATTAGCGGTGCCAGTGAGCCGAGCAAAGGGAATTGATGCCATATAAGGAACGTGACCGAAAACAAATTCGTTACACCGGCAGGAGACCAACTTTCATAAAATGTGGTACGTTCTCCTTAAATTTGCTTCTATTTAAACAAGCTTACATATTGTTATCGGTCCCGAAGAGAGACACTTGTGCATCAGAGCCAGAAAAGCGAAGAAGTGCATTACGTTAAAATCGAAAAATTGCTAGTAATCTCTAAATGTCGTTGTGATCGCAAACGTCCATGTTGTCTCCGTTGCGATACTGGAAATACCATTATATATAAACCGTTTCCATATAAGGAAACACTCGCAGTTCAATGACCAAGCAGCGAATTCTACCGTCGGTCGAAATTTATAAAAATTTTTCATTTTAAAATGATTCCATGAAAATATCTCTTTCATGAAAATATCTCTTTCATGCATGCTTTGTAAGTAATTTTTTTTTTTTAATATTCACAGTATCGTGACAGCTTCTTTCTTAATCTTTCATTAGAAATAGTGTTGAACGTTACCATCTGTTTACACTATATATTTTCGAACTATTGTCCTCATCTGTGTTGCTATTATCACAATATTTTGACTGTTGTATCCCCGGCCTTCAGGTGTATATTAGTTTAGGAAACCTACTGGGAATTCTGAAGGGAGCCTTTTGGATAATCTTCTGTGTATATCTATTATCATTCCACTTTAATTTTTTTTTTAATCATTTCACCCCGAGCAAGGCGGAAACGCCACTGATGTGCAGGGGGTTACATAAATGTAAAAAGATTAATTAGAAAAGAGTGAGGAGTACAAGCTAGTTAGAAAGGAACAATAGAAAGCTGAGAAAGCAGGTGCGATGACAGATACATAGGTGGCGAGAAAGGGAAGGTTATACAGGGGAGGGGAGAGAGCTAGAGGCCAGTGGTTAGTAGATGAGTATTGACTTTGCATTTAAATTTCTGAAGGTTGTAGTCGTCAGGAAAGCAAGAATACGGGAGCGGGTTCCACAGGCGGGAAGTGCGAGAGAGGAAGCTGCAGAAGTAGAATAGTCGTCTGCATTTGGCTAACCTGACTGTGAATGGGTGGGACACAGTTGCCAGTCTGGTTGCACGAGTAAACACCTGTTGAGGAGGCATAAGTGACTTAAGTTCGTCCGAGCAGAAGCCATGAAAGTATTTATAGAAATGTCTCAGATTATCATCTAGCCGTTATTTTATTTAGAGTTGTTTGCTTTTTTTAATTTTTGTGACGTGATGTTTGTGAGTTCAATCCTGGGTTGGTCAGTGACTACTTGCACTCGAATGAAACGAGCGAGGAATAGCTAAATAATAATAATAACTAGATATATGGAGATTGTAGAAAATAAGATTGGCAACGTCTTAAAAGGGGCTCAAAACAGAAGAAAAAAACGTAAAATACAGAGATTTGGTGGTTTTTATGCGCTGCTCATTTAAAACTGGAAGCATTAATATCTGGAATTGCAGATGTGCGTTGTGGCGCAGTGGATGACGGCTCAGAACGAGGAATCGGGGAGACGAGTTCTCATTCCAGTTGAATTCCTTACATTCACTTATGTGCAAATACTCTTGGGAAAGGTAATTATTTGTCTCTTCCCTCCAGTTATGGGTTAAATAATACGACAGATTAGGTTCTATAGCCTTGGTCGGCAACCAGTCTACCGCAGAAAATAATTGCAACCTACTGCAGAATAATCTTCTGCCCGGTCAGTCATGTCTCTTTCGAGACATGATCGTCCAAGCGTGTATCACGTATGGCACTTAACTGACTGACTATCTGGAATTAAGAAGACATGTATGTGTTACTCGCGAAACGGAACGAATAGATGCGAAAATGATTAAAACAGGTACAGAGCTTCCCACCACAGCAACTGTAATAGATTCTAACACTTTTTCTAATGTAAACCCTATCTTATATACATATTTTCTCTTCTTTATTACTCCAAACAACCATTGAATTTGGAAGAAAGCTGATTTCCCAACGGCTAACGAATTATACCCTCAAGTCTTCACAGCCTCTGACTTCGTTGAAAAACACTGCATAATTAATTTACAAAATGGGTCAAGCAGCGAACGTTTCATCACTTCCTGTTATTGACTTTGTGCGTGTAGGGGAGCAGCTGATGACTATGTTAAATAAACATTGTTAAATCAGTAGACACCCTGCTTTGCACGAATCCCTTTTATCTAAATTTCAAACAGTACAAGGATTCCCTAAATTCCGGACACCTAGAGAATTTCTTTGAACATATCCTTTTAACCTCCACAGGTTAAATATAATTTCTCGAAAGAAGAAAGAATTGACTTCATTCTCTTTCAGTCAGTTAAGTGCCATACATGAAACACGTTTGGGCAATCATGTCTCGAAAGAAACATGACTGACTAGGCAGAAGATTATCCTGCAGTAGGCTGCCATTGCTTTCTGCGGTTGACTGCTTGCCAGCCAAGGTTATAGAACCCAAACTGTCCTGTTATTTAACCCATAACTGGAAGGAAGAGACGGATTAATACATTTCCCAATGGTATTTGCGCGTAAGTGAATGCAATGAATTCAACTGGAATTCGAACTCGGCTCCCCGATTTCTCGTTCAGAGCCGATATCCACTGGACCACAACGATCCAACGGCGGTCGAACACGGGTCAGTCGGTTCGAAGATGCGAGCGAAAGTCTTCCCGAAAGGCGCTGGGTCCGTAAGTCTCGCAGTAGCAGCAGCAGCACAGCGAACTTGGTGTTAGGCGCAACGCTTCCCGGTTAGTTGCAGTAGTGATAGTGGTCGTCGTGTGGTTCCGATCGTGTCCTCTTTAGCTTTGGGTATACTAAAAAGATGTACTCAATTAAATTAACAAATATAACACACTTGATTGAAAGCATAAGAAGTGAATGTGCTAAAATAGACGGTAATTTAGAATTATTGCATCGAGTTTACGTGAATCTTAAAAACAAGGCATCAACCTTTGCCGCACAAATGTTAGAAATCATATTGAAGTAGTTTTTTTTTAATCGTTTCTCCCCAAGCAAGGCATTCCACTGCCACTATTGCGCTTGAGGCTACATAGGGGAAGGTAAATAGAAAGAGTGGTTAGATATAGGAAATGTCAGAAGTGGGGTGATAGGTAGTTGGGAGGATGGGAAGAGTGTTTGAAAAAATGGAAGCGAGTTATTGTGTTAGGAGGTGTCTATTGACCTTACATTTAAACACCTGGAGATTGTATCCGTAGGGGAAGCAATCATGTCGAAGGGAATTCCACAGTCGGGAAGTGCGAGGAAAGAAACTGTTGGAGTAGAAGTTGCGATTGCATTTTATCGGTTTCACTGTAAAAGGGTGGGATCTAGTTGCTAATCTAGTATCTCGTACAAAGTTATTTGTTAATATTCTAATTCAATAACATGTTATAGAAAATTTTATTTTTTAAAAATATGTATTTTTGATTATGTTTTGTATTCTGTTTTTTGGTACATTACATTGTTAGTGATTATGCAGCGCCAGTATACGATGTTCGAAGAAGTAGGATCATCACTAAAACATGAATGTTTTATTTTCTGGATGCCATTTAAAAAAAAATATCTGAGAAACCGATTAAATGTCTGGTGCTCGATGACATGATCAATAGTCATCAAATATTCTCAAATGAAGTAAGTGATATGACATAAAATGTTATGTAAAAAGTATTTGTTTGCGAAAGGAATATTTTTTATTATTGTTGGTGCACCTCCCCTGTTTACACTGATATCGACTCTTCCTAAGACTTTATACAGTAGTAGTCGTTAGTGCACTAGAGAGCATACCGAGTGTTATTCTATGACACTGTCAGCTCTCTGCCTTCGAGTAGAGAGCGCTCTCTGCTCGGAAGCAGAGAGCACTAACCCAGTCGTGGTTCCGCCGAAGGGTAGAATCAAGCCTGGGGAAAAATAGACAGACATTTTTTGGCCTGGCTATATGTCCGGGAACAACCACAATAAAAAGACCTTGTGTCACATCTAACCTTACGTGGGAAGGTTGTTAAATACCGCATACCAAGTGTTATTCTATGACACTGTCAGCACTCTGCCTTCGGGTGGAGGGCGCTCTCTGCTTCCGAGCAGAGGGCAATAACCCAGTCGTGGTTCCGCCGAAGGGTAGAATCACGACTAGGGAATAATAGACAGACATTTTTTGGCCGGGCCATATAGCCCAGAAAGTCCAGTTATAAACTGACCATGTGTCATATGTTGCCCTTACAGGGAGGGACAGCTAAATAATGCATACCGAGTGTTATTCTATGACACTGTCAGCACTCGGCCTTCGAGTAGAGAACGCTCTCTGCTCGGAAGTAGAGAGCACTAACCCAGTCGTGGTTCCGCCGAAGGGTAGAATCACGACTGGGGAAAATAGACAGACATTTTTTGGCCTGGCGATATGGCCGGGAACAACCACAATAAAAAGACCTTGTGTCACATCTAACCTTACGTGGGAAGGTTGTTAAATACTGCATACCGAGTGTTATTCTATGACACTGTCAGCACTCTGCCTTCGGGTGGAGGGCGCTCTCTGCTTCCGAGCAAAGAGCAATAACCCAGTCGTGGTTCCGCCGAAGGGTAGAATCACGACCGGGGAAAAACAGACAGACATTTTTTGGTCTGGCTATATGGCCTGGAAGACCCACAATATATAGACCTTGAGTCACATCTAGTCTTGTGTGGGAAGGTTGGTAAATACCGCATACCGAGTGTTATTCTATGTCACAGTCAACTCTCTGCTATCGGGGAGGGACAGTCAGCTCTCTTACAGGGAGGGACAGCTAAACAGTGCATACCGAGTGTTATTCTATGACACTGTCAGCTCTCTGCTATCGGGGAGATGGCGCTCTCTGCTTCCGAGCAAAGAGCAATAACCCAGTCGTGGTTCCGCCGAAGGGTAGAAGCACGATTGGGGAATATTAGACAGACATTTTTTGGCCGGGCCATAAAGCCCTGAAAGCCCAGTTATAAACTGACCATGTGTCATATGTTGCCCGTACTGGGAGGGACAGCAAAATAATGCATACCGAGTGTTATTCTATGATACTGTCAGCACTCTGCCTTCGGGTGGAGAGCGCTCTCTGCTTCCGAGCAGAGAGCACTAACCCAGTCGTGGTTCCGCCGAAGGGTAGAATCACGACTGGGGAAAAAAATAGACCGACTTTTTGGTCTGGCTATATGGCCTGGAAGACCCACAACATATAGAGCTTGTGTCACATCTAGTCTTGCGTGGGAAGGTTGGTAAATACAGCATAACAGGAGTGAAGTAGCCCTGTGGTGTAACAGTAGTGTATGCCAGTGATCTAGTCCTGAGTATAACATTGCAAAATCTCACGTCTCGTATTAATCTCGCATTTTCTCTTATTCGACTAACCGTATTGTACGACGTTCTACTAACCCGCTCTGTATATATTCCTCTTCAATATATTGCGTTTTCTACCGTATTGTTCTACGTTGTGTATTTATTGTATCTAACCCCAGATCCACAACAAGTACTATACCGTTCTTTTAGTATATAACAACTGATATTTTATAATCATATCGCCCCAAGCAAGGTATTTTACTGCCGTTGTTTTGCAGGGGATGAAATAGGAGGAAAGTTATGAGAAAGTGTAACAGGTTATATGGTCTGTCAGGAAGTGGGTAAGAGAATACTGATGAGTAGACGGAGAAAGAACCATGAAAGAAAGGATGCAGGTTAGTGAGATAGGAGATGACTATTAATTTTACATAGAAATTCTTCGAGATTGTAGCTATTGGGCTATCTATCTATCTATCTATCTATCTATCTATCTATCTATATATATATATATATATATATATATATATATATATATATATTCTTTTTTATAATCATATCGACCAAAGCAAGGTATTTTACTGCCACTGTTTTGCAGGGGTTACACAGGAGGAAAGTTATGAGAAAAAGTGACAGGTTATAGTGGGTGTCAGGAAGTGGGTAAGAGAAGAATGAAAATACTGATGAGAGTGGAGCGGACAAAGAAAGAAGCATGAGAGTGAGGATGCAGGTTAGTGAGATAATAGATGACTATTAACTTTAAATTTAAATTCTTGGAGATTCTATCTATCTATCTATCTATCTATCTATCTATCTATCTATCTATCTATCTATCTATCTATCTATCTATCTACCTTCTTATTTTATAATCATATCGCCCCAAGCTTTTCATTATACTGCCACTGTTTTGCTGGGAGATACAAAGGAGGAAAGTTATGAGAATGTGTAACAGGTTATAGGGAGTGTCAGGGAGTGTATAAGAGAAGGATGACAATACTGATGAGAGTGGAGTGGATGAAGAAAATGGCATGAGAGAAAGGATGCGGGTTTGTGAGATAGGAGATGACTATTAACTTTACATTTAAATTCTTGTAGCTGTCGGGGAAGCAAGTAAACGGAATAGAAATTCTACAAGCGGCAAGTGCGGGAAAAGAAGCTTTTGGAGTAGAATTTGCGTTTACATTTTATTGATTTTACAGAAAAAGGGTGGGACCTAATTGCTAATCTTGTTGCTTGAATAAATTCATATATAGTGCGCACCAGTGAGCTAAGTTGATCTTGTGCAAAAAATGTTTGCCAAAACAATAAAGAAATAAAAACAACAAGGAAATGAAACCTTACTAGATTCATTGTTCTGACGTAATGATTAACGAACTACTTTTTCAAAAAAAGTCCCAGACAGGATGCAGCATCGATTAGATATTGTTCAGAATAAACGTGTTACACTTGATAAACAATGTTTAACAAAACTTTTTTTTCCAAACCACTATTCTTTTCTTCCGATTTACCAGAATTTTGGAACGTTATTTTTTTGTGTAATGTGACGATCTCTAGATATACATTGTTTTATATCGACTGATTGAAATAAGCATCATGTGTACATGTGATAATACGTTTTTTCAGATATTTTTAACTGTTTTATGTTCCTATGTACGTTGAACCCAAACGAAATTGAACATAGAATAATATGCGTTTACGATATTTTCCCGCAGTAACTCCAGTCGTTAGAAAATTAAATGATTATCCTAAGAACCCGTTCCATCCTCTTGACTGGACCGATCAGATTGACACGTTCCTATGAAATCAACCATCCGTCTCTGCATAGAATACTGCTGTCACATATGATCAAGCGTCCCTGCTGTTCCTCATTGTTCTCGGCAGGCTCCAAAGGAGAATCTTTAACCTAATAGGTCCCGACTTGGCAGATCGACTCCAGCCACTTTCTCACTAGCGCGATGTGGACTCCCTCTGTCTATTCTAAAAATATATTCATGGCTTCTGCTCCGACGAACTTAAGTGACTGGTGCCCCCGCCACAAAAATCTACACGTGCAATCATACTGTCAACAAATTTCCACACATTTACAGTTAGATCAACTAAATGCAGCCGACAATTCTACTTCTCCGCTTCTTTTCTCGCGCTTCCTGCCTGTTGAACTCCCTTCCATATACTTGCTTTCCTGACAGCTTCAACCGCCCGGAATTTAAATGCAATATCAGAACCATTCTCTTATCCACTAGGCTTCAGTTCTTTTTACATCACTCTTTATATCTTGTTCTTTTCCTTTCTCTCTACGTTCGCAACAGTCTTCCCATCTGTGTTTCTAGACTTTTCTTACCCTTTCTCTGTCACTTGTAACTGGTCCGTGTTTCTTTTCACTCTCCTCTTGTGTAAACTTTTACTTTTATGTAGCCCACTGCGCATCAGTGGCGGTATCGCCTTGTCTGGGGTGAAATGATTAAAAATATAAAAAGAATGCCAATTATGTCACCAAACACCTTCAGAAAAATCTTAAACGCCAGCTGCATACATACGGTTTCTCAGTTAAAATTAAAATAATGGCTTCCTGAGAATTAAAATTTGTTTCATAGCGATGAACCTGCTTCTTCGAACCTCGTAGACTGGCGCCGCATAATCACTAACAATATAATGTATCGAACAACCGAAATAAAATCACTAGAAATCCTTTAACAGAAAAAAACAAAACAAAAATGGATTATACAAGGTAACCAAAAAAGATCTGTCCGTTTTTAAAGAAAAAAAGAAAACGCTTCACAGAATGTGTAACTTATATTTAGTCTTCGAAGTAATCGCCATCGGCATCCAGCACCTTCTGCCAACCTGTCTCCAGCTGTTAAATGCCCTTGCGGTAGACCTCGGTGTCGGGGGGTTGACGCCAAGAAGGCAGTGAGGGCTTTCTGCAAGTCTGGTTCATTGGTGAAGGATTTCCCACGAAGATGATTATCCAGGGAGTGGAAGAAGTGGTAATCAGATGGCGTTAGATCAGGTGAATAAGGTGGATGTCACAAAGTTTCCCACCCAAGTTGCTGTATGGTATCCCTGACTGCTCGCGCGACATGCGTCCTGGCGTTGTCATGGAGGAAATGCACACCTTTGCGATTCACCAGTGCTGGCTGCTTCTGGCGCAATGCCTGTTACACACGTTTTAATTGCTGCGAGTATAGGTCTCCAGTGACCGTTTGGCCCGTTGGTAGCAGTTTATAATGAACCACTTGACGATCTGTCCGCTAGACACAAAGCATAATCTTTTGTGGGTGCGTAGGTGGTCTTGCGGTGTGAGGCACAGCATCCTGAGGAAAGAACCAATATTTGGAACGCTTGGGAGTTTCGTACAGAACCCACTTTTCATCACTGGTAAGCACACGATTGAATAAGAATGCGGTACGGTGGCGAGAAAACAGCGATACGGAGGCTGCCACTCGTTCCTTGTGGACCTCCAACAGCGTTTGAGGAACCCACTAGCTCAGTTTGTACGTCTTACCTAGACGGTGTAGATGAAGTCTAACTGTTTTATCGGAAACGTTGAATTGTCTTACAAGTTCACCACACGTTAGACTATTGTCCTCTTCAATGGGCGCCTTCAGGACCGCGTCATTCAAGACTTGTGGTCGTCACTACGAGGATCATCATGAAGAGACAAATCTCACGACTTGAATTTACCTAACCAACACCCTGCATTACGTTCATCCACAGCACTATCCCCAAACGCTTGACATATGCGGCAACTTGATGCAGCTGCTGCTAAGCCCACTTTGAAGTAAAGCAAACAGCTCCGAACGAGATCTGTAGACACATCCATCCTTCTTACAGCTGTCAGGCTTATAACTGATGACCGGGCACAGTGCGCCTGTTTTTTATAACGTCAGATGTTCCTACTTCCGGCTGTCCGAAATTGTAACCAATTGCTACACACATTTTTTATATATTTCAACTTCATTCAATGACTAATCAAAACAAGGACTGAATTTTTTTGGTTACATTGTACATGTATCACAAAGAGAATATTATTACATATTCAATTTGACCATCCACACTACGTCAAATAAAAAGCTAGAAAAGAAATCTAGTTAGTACTGGAAAGAGCAATAACAGTTATCAGATTAAAGAAAATTCTTAGGACTTTAATCAGTTCTCGCTGACTTTTTTTTCATGAAAATTAATATTTTATTTAAAAAAGTTAGTGAGAAACATGTCACTGAAATTATTGTACATCGCAAGCTACTACTTTTTCCCACCTTCCAGGCAGCTTTTAAATTCCATATCGACAAAACTACACATCCTTTAACCAAGGCAAGTGTAAAAAAGTACTGAACGAAGCCAAGAGGGCGTTTGCTACCAGAATTAGGCAACGCATAGCATCCTCTAAGTTTGGCTCCAAAGATTACTGGCGTCTCTGCAAAAGCGTGCTCAGCAGGAACAAGACTTCAATACCCACACTAATCACTGAGTTTGAAGTTCTCACCTACCCAGCCGACAAGGCTGAATGCTTTGCCCGTAGATTCTCAACCAATTCGACACTGGACTCGTTAGGAATACCTACACCAGACTTCCCACCCAGAACTAAGGCTCAACTAAATAACGTCCACATTACACCCTCGCTGGTCGCCAAGATAATTGCACAACTTGAGCCACACAAAGCGAGCGGCGGTGACGGAATCCCAGTCATAGTACTGAAGAAATGTGCCCCAGAACTCTCCCCTGTCCTCTCTAAACTCTATAACCTCTGCCTATCTGCTTCCTGCTTTCCTGCCTGTTGGAAGTCCTCCTGCGTAGTTCCTATATTTGAGAATTCTGCCGAACCCTCAGACCCCGCCAATTACCATTCTATTAGTCTCATTCCAATCTTTGGCAAAGTTTTCGAAGCCATTATCAACGCCGAGGTGATTCAGCATCTCATGGCCAACGGGCTTCTCTCTGACAAACAGTACGGGTTTCGCTTCACCAGGTCTACTGCTGATATGCTAACGACCATTACCGAGTACATATACCGGGCACTCGACAAGAATGGTGAAGCCCGTTGCCTTGGATATCTCCAAAGCATTCGACAAGGTCTGGCATGCTGGCCTCTTGTGCAAACTGCGGACCTATGGGATAACTGGACATCTGTTTGACCTCATCCAGTCTTTCCTCTCTAACCGCACATTGAAGGTGGTATTAAATGGGCATGCCTCCCAAAACTACCATACGAACGCGGGCGTCCCTCAAGGTTCTGTCCTAGGTCCCACACTCTGATGTACATTAATGATCTCCCCGACACCATTAGATCCCAAGTTGGCATGTATGCCGATGACACAACAATCTACTCTCGCATCGATCAGAAACCAGGTGTGGACGACAAAGTGAACCTCGCTGCCGTACTTGAAAGGGACCTCCAATCCGTAGTGACCTGGGGTAGGAAATGGCTGGTAAATTTCAATGCCTCGAAAAAACGAAGCTGTTTTCAACTAACCACCATAGACAATCGCATCTACCTCCCATTAGCATGGGACAGGCTAGCCTCCCAGAGAGTAAAATACTACGCCTCTTTGGCCTTACACTTTCGGCGGACCTCAAATGGAATGACTATATCGAATCCATTGCCAAATCTGCTGCTATGAAAGTCGGCTCTCTGTGCAGGGCCCGGAAGTTTTTCCCACCTGAATCTATTCTGCACATATACAAATATGTTGAATATTGAATATTGCTGCCATATCTGGTCGGGTGCCACTGCTGCTCTCCTTGGGCTTCTTCACAAAATACAAAGGAGGATCTGTAACGTGGTTGATACTGACTTGGCAGACCGGCTGCAGCCGCTCTCTCACCGGTGTGATGTTGCTTCCCTGTGCCTCTTCTACAAGTACATTCATGGCTACTGCTCCGATGAGCTTAGATCACTGGTGCCGCCTAAGCACGAATTTACACGAGACACTAGATTAGCAACTAGGTCCCACACTTTTACAGTTAAACAGATAAGATGTAACCATAAATTCTACTCCAACAGCTTCTTTTCTCACGCTTCCCGCCTGTGGAACTCCCTTCCACAAGTCTGCTTTCCCGACAGTTACAATCTCCAGGTGTTTAAATGTAGGGTCAATAGACACCTCCTATCACACTAACTCCCAATTATTCTCAGAACACTCTCATCTACCGAAACCTCATTCTCGGTATCCTTACCCGCCTATCACCTACCCTCTGACATTTCCTATATTTAATCATCCTTTCTCCACTCTACGTAGCCCCCTGCGCAGTTGTGGCAGTGACATGCCTTGCTCGGGGTGAAACGCTTATAAAAAAAAAAAATGGTCAACCCGTGTTTTGGCTTTTTCTTAAGAAGGAAAGTGTCATGTGCTATTCATCCGAACAATTGTTAATCGAGCGCTGAAATGTCGGGTGAATACGGCGGGTTGGGTAGCATTTCCCATTTAAGCGTTTGAATATAGTTTTCACCCGTATTGCAACATGTGGCCTTGCGTTGTCATGTTGCAAAATCACTTCTTCTTGTCTCTGCACGTACAGTGGCGTTTTTTTTTTGTTTTGTTTTTTTTTGCTGCAACGCTCGGCTAAAACGCATCAATGTAGTCTCTAGCGATCTTCTGTGATGGTTTCGGTCAGTTTATCTCCACATCTTTATCTTCAAACCCTTTGATGCGCCAGTGCGTTCTTTATCTTCAACGTCGAATTTATTATTTTTGAAGAGCCTAAACCAAGCTCAGCATGTTCTTTCCGACATGTCCTGGTCACCGTATGTCTCAACAATGTTTCTCAGTGCATCAGCTGCTTATTTCTTTGAAATACGACATATTTAACGTTGGGAAAACACTTCGGCGAAATGTCATACACTGAATTTCAAGCTTCCTTATAGTACTTTCTTATAGATGCATTTGTATATTATTCAAAATCCTACTAGTTTCATGAAAAACTTTAATATAAATATTTTATAGATTTCAACTGAGTGTAGCCTCGACTGTTCGGTTAATAAATACCAAACGTTTCCACACAAGGGAAAATATAATAATATTACCATATACTCGCTTATAGGATAGTATTCTATTAAATATACTAACTTAATAATGTCATGGCGGAATCACCCACAATGGAATGAATTTTTCCAACCATTACATATACTTCCCCTCACAAGAGGTGAGAGTAGATAGCCAGGTAGATAGCCTAAGTAACCTTGGAGTAGCCTGAGGAGAGCGCCCTGAACATAACCGAGAGTCGTCTACGAACACTGCTACCGTAACGACCATTACTAGTCCCAGTTCGATGGTTGAATCATAGTATAATAAACCAACCTTATTATCGTTCTGCTAACAAAATTCCAAGTGTTGTATTTTGCCGTATTTACTATATATTCGTTAGCTGCTGTCAATTAACCACTACAGACGAGCGCACCTCCCTCCCATTAGCATGGAACAAGCATGCCTCCCAGAGAGTAAAACACTACGCCTGCTTGGCCTGACACTCTCAGCGGACCTCAAATGGAATGACTACGTCGAATCCATTGCTAAATCCGCTGCTATGAAATTTGGCTCTCTGTGCAGGGCCCGGAAATTCTTTCCGCCTGAATCCAATCCTACACTTATACAGATCTACCATCCACCCGTGTTTTGAATATTGTTGCCACATCTGGTCGGGTGCCCCTACTATTCTCCTCGAGCTTCTTGACAAAATACAACGAAGAATCTGTAACGGGATTGATACCGATTTAGCTTACCGCCTGCAGTCACTCCCTCACCGGCGTGATGTGGCCTCCCTGTGCCTCTTCTATAAATACTTTCATGGCTTCTATTTTGATGAACTTAAATCACTGGTGCCCCCTAGGTGTGAATTCGCACGGTATACTAGATTGGCAACTAGGTCCCATACTTTTACAGTGAAACCGATGAAATGTAACCGCAATTTCTACTCCAATAGCTTCTTTTCTCGCACTTCCCGCCTGTGGAATTCGCTTCCGCATGCTTGCTTCCCCGACGGCTATAACCTCCAGGAGTTTAAATGTAAGGTCAATAGACACCTCCTAACACACTAACCCTCCCATTCTCTCCAACTCTCCCCCTATGTCCATCCTAACTCGTCTATCGCCCTGTGTAACCCCCAGCGCTATAGTGGCTGTGGAATGCATTGCTGGGGGTGACATGATTAAAAAAAAATTCCTATTTTAGTTGTTTTGTGTTATTCTTGCTGAACCTTTAACCGGGTTCACGACAAAGAATATACATTTAAAAGCCCTAGTTCTGTAAGTTTCATCAGTTTATTTTATTACGATTCTTGAAATAATATCTGATGGGTTTTGTTCATCATATAAAAAGAAAATTAATTTGAGGTATTAGACAAAAGAACCAATCAAATAATTGAAATATTGTAGATGAATGTATTTTGGATTATAAAGAGAATTAAAATTTAGTGTGAATGAAATGTTAAGGATTACAAATATAGCCACTTTCTCTGACGTTAGTTTTAAAGTCATTCTCCCACAAAAACACAAAAAAAATTCTGAAGCGTGTCGAATTAATATCTAGCTATGATTTCTGTTCAACAGGTCTCATTGCTGACCATGTTTCTCTTCAACAGTTTAAAATAGATTACATCTGATAGACAAAGAAATAATATATTTGAAAACAAACTCTCACAAATCAACACAGTATTATTTCAGAAAGATAAATAATAGAAATGCGTATAAATCATTGACGACACATTATATTCGACGTTTTACTCACAAAAAGTCAATGTCTGTTCTTAAATTATTTTATCGTCGTCGATTTCTGGCTTTGGTTATGAAATGTCGGATTCAAAACTTGACATATATCATCCTAGAAGCGATTGTTAGGAAGGTTCTCATCCCGACCTATATCGAACAACCAGGTTCCTGATGCTTACTTATTGGAATACATATTTTAATCAACAGATTCTTGTCGATAACTTTTCAGCACATGCTCATATTTCTAATTAATATCGGGGCCTGTTTGCTTAGTGGCTAAGACAATTACGTGCGTCTAGTTCCGGCTCTGAGAAAAAGACACCATAGTCGATAATAGTTTCAGGACAGCGAACGTCTTTGCAGTTTAGAAATTAGCACTAAAATTTCTTATCCCCTATTTAGACTTATATCATACTTTTGTGTCGGGGCTAGTACCATGTGACAGGCGGTTGCCCGGATGTATAAGAGAAAATGTGCCTTTAGCTCGAGGTAGGTGGTTGTCATTATCACGAACTTCGAGAAGTTACAACTACTACTGCGAGAGACTGTAGATATTGTATATACATCTTGGTTGTACCACTCTGTTAATAAATTGGTTTAGCAACATTTTTTGGTGTATCTGTTCATTCCACGACAGAAAACATACAAAACTAACCTTTAAAAAATAAATCTGTATAGATCAGAAATAATAATATTATAATGATAATAACTTTTTATAATCATATCGCCCCAAGCAAGGCATTTTACTGCCACTGTATTGCAGAGAGGAAAGTTATGAGAAAGTGTAACAGGTTATAGGGGGTGCCAGGAAATGTATAAGAGAAGGATGCTAATACCGATGAGAGTGGGGTGGATGAAGAAAATAGCATGAGAGAGAGGATGCAGTTTAGTTAGATAGGTGATGATTATTGACTTTACATTTAAGTTCTTGTAGCTGTCGGGGAAGCAAATAAACGGAATGGAAATTCCACAAGCGGGAAGTGCGGGAAAAGAAGCTCCTGGAGTAGAATTTGCGTTTACATTTTATTGGTGTTACAGTAAAAGGATGGGACCTAGTTGCTCATCTCTTGGCTCGAATAAATTCATATATAAAATTATGAGAAAAAGTGACAGGTTATAGGATGTGTCAGGAAGTGAATAAGAGAAAGATTAGAATACTGATGAGAGTGAGGTGAACCAAGAAATGAGCATGAGAGAGATGTAGGTTATAATAATATAATTATAATGATGAAAATAAAATTGATAAATTGAAAAACTGAAGCAAATAGGCCGGGCATTATTGTTACAAGCTAAAAACTTTCCTATTAATTGATATGGCTTGTCTAGCGAATTGTAACATAGGAACCAAGAAATTAAAAAAAAATTCAAAATATAAAGACCTGGAAAATGAAAACAAGTATAGTGACTGTTATAGTAGGCACACTTGAAATTATTAAAATAGAACAAACAACACATTGAAAAAATCTCTGTAAACCCCAGCTTAAGAGATATACAAACATTTCTCTTAATAAGTACAGGCCACACAGTGAGGTAAACTTTGTCTATACAACTGTAGGAATGGCATGGGAGATAGAAAAAACATGAAATGGAGACATCACAACAGACCACGACCTGCCATAAGTCTTTCGGCAGACTTCGTATGTGACTATAGCAGAAATGGAATTATAATTAAAAATGACATAATAATAACAATAATAATAATAATAATAATAATATGCAAACATTATGGAAAAGCTGTAGGCAAACACTGGTATGAACATCATCCAGCACCTGTTACAGAAATAGAAGATGTAACCATTCTATGGGATTACACCATCTACACAGACAGAAAAATTGAAGCAAACAGGCCAGACATTATTGTTAAAAACCAGAAGGAGAAAACTTGTCTATTAATTGATATGGCTTGTCCAGCGGATTGTAACATAGCAATCAAGGAATTTGAAAAACTGTCAAAATATAAAGACCTGGAAATTGAAATAGGAAAAATGTGGAAATTGAAAACAAGAGTCGTGCCAGTGATAGTAGGTGCACTTGGAATGATAAAAAATGGAACAAAACAACACATTGAAAGAATCCCTGGAAACCCCAGCTTAAGAGATATACAAAAAATTGTCTTATTAAGTACAGCCCACAAACTAAGGAAAACTTTATCTATGTAATGCTGGAGATGATAGGGAAGATAGAAAAACATGAAATGGAGCCATAACAACATGCCACTACCTGCCTTAGGTAGTGAGACCAAAGCAGAAATCGAAATATGATGAAAAATGACATAATAATAATAATAATTGTAATAATAATGATAATAACAACAAATTCTACTCTACCCTCAGCTTCTTTTCTCGCACTTCCCGCCTGTAAAATTCCCTTCCGTTTACTTGCTTTCGCGACAGCTATAATCATCAAGAATTCAAATGTAAAGTCAATAGTCATCACCTATCTCAGTAACTTGCATCCTCTCTCTCATGCTCCTTTCTTCGTCCACTCTACTGTTATCAGTATTTTCATTTTTTTCTTACCCACTTCCTGACAACTCCTGTAACCGGTCACTTTTTCTCATAACTTTCTTCCTATGTAACCCTCTGCTCACCAGTGGCAATAAAATGCCTTCTTTGGGTAACACGATTTTAAAAAATTTAATAATAATCATAACCATAATAATATGAAACATATATTGCCTGGAGTACACAGAGAAATGATACGAGCATTCACTATCGACCGTAGACAAGAATATGTAATTAATGCTCATGTGGGTTGCAAACATCTTGAATGAGGCCCGCTTGGACACCAATCATTCTGATATCACAACGCTTAGAAAAGGACATTTTGGAATGGATTCACTCAAAACATACAGCAGTTTGGGTCAAAAACAAAATATAGTAAGCAGGCAAAAATACAGATGTACTTACATCTGTCAATGAAAACTGCAAAAACATTCCAAGCAGAACCTCAAGTATACAGTTTTGTGGTAGGCTCAAATCGCAACGATTTACACGTATCAGAAAGACGAAAGGACTACTTGTGTTATACCGGAAACAATTGCTTGAAACAGCATATGTGAAAAGGAAAGAGTTGTGTCTTAGAAGCTGAGATATGACCATCAGCTAGCCAAATCTAAGAGGCGAATATATAATATAATATAAAATCAAATAATAATAATAATAATATAAATGTAGATATGAAAACATGCACAAAAAACAAAAATAAGAATTAATTTTGAATCCCTTCCCTCTATATCTGTGAAATTGTAAACAGATGTGTTTTTCATCACTGAAGATTCGTATCTTCGGTCGGACACTTAGTCGAGTGAATCGGTAAAAATATTAAATGGCGACACCGCATAAAAAAATGATATAGAAAAAATATTAAAAAAAGATAACAAACAAATCTATGTAAAATTTAAATCCTGCGGGAACTAAAACATACGAGTCCAAAAAGAGATGGAAATACTTTCTAATAATCTTTTTTCTAACTTTCCTTTTTTCTGCTATTCCATCATGAATCAAGTTATAAGAATGATATACAAATACATAAATTGAAAATGAAAACGTGGAAAAAAACGAGAAAGCCATTTTGTTCCAACTGTGAAACGAACTGAGGAAATACAAGCGGGATATGAAAAGGCAAAGAGGCTGCATTTTCTCTAAAGACAAAAGTAAACGCGTTGACGGTGCAAGAATTTTTCGAAGGCAACTTTCTAGCATTTGAATAGAGAAATCCGTAGAGGTTTCTTTTTGTTCGCTTGCTGTCAACGGAATAAGTTCATTTCATAATCACTTTGCCTGTTCCTCTTTCGGCGTTTCATATTGCAAGATTTTATTTCTCCTCTGTGAAGATGTTAGCGTTTATCTCCCAATTTCTTTTCTTTACGTTCTCTTATATTTTCAACCAGCATTTCTTTCTTACTTTAAAAGCGTTTTCTTTTGACTACCCTCATTTTCGTTCTTGTTATTTTGTGTGCTTTTTAGCGGGTTTGCTTGATTCACTCGTTCGTGTATACAGCAGCAACAACATCGATCCATTATTTTTCTTTTGCCTCATTTCTATTTATTTTTTAAATCTTGTCTTCCCTTTGTAGAGTCTCTATTTTTCCTTTCTTTTTCTTTATTCTTTGCTTCATATTTTGTTTGGCTCTTCTTGTTTTTTCTTCTCTTCCACCTCTTCTACTCCTCTTAAAGCTCCACCACCACCTCCTTCTCAAACTGCTCGTCCACCTCCTTTATTGTCTTCTTTTTCTGCTCATTCTTTTTCTTCTTCAGATTCTTTCTTTTCTTCTTCTTCTCATTCTTCTTTCTTCTTCTTCTCATTTTTTCCTTTTCTTTTTCTCATTCTTTTTCTTCTTCTTTTTCTCATTCTTTCTTTTCTTCTTATTCTTTTTCTTCTTCTCATTTCTTCTTTTCATTCTTTCTTTTCTTCTTATTCTTTTTCTTCTCCTTTCTCTGATTCCTTTTCTTCTTCTCGTTCTTTGTTTTCTTTTTCTTTTTCTTTTTCTTCTTCTTCTTCTTCTTCTTCTATTTTTTGTGTATTCTTTTTCTCATTTTTGGTTATATTTTTTCTTCTTTTTCTTTTGTCCATCATTAATTTTCTTACCTTCTCTTGTTTTTGTTTTCTTTTTTAATTTGTTTTTTGTTATCTTGTTTGTTCTACTTCTCCTTTATACCCTTCTTTCTTTCTTTCTTTCTTTCTTTCTTTTTTCTTTCTTTTTAATTTATTGATTTTAATGTACGTCATTCGTTTTTTCTTTCTCTCTTTCGCATTTATCTTCTAGATATGTTTAATTTCTCCTTACTCTCTTTCCCATTCCTGTAACCGTTTTTCTTCTTTTATTTACTTTTAATCTACGTCTTTACTTATATTGTCGTTTTTTTTATTTTTTCTTCTCTTTTTTCTTTCTGGTTTTACTTTTTGTCTTTTTGTATTTTTCTTATATCTTCATTTTTCTTCTTTTTACCTAAATTACTCTTCTTTATTTACCGAGCATTTTTCCATATTTTTTCTTTTTTCACGTTTTCCCCCGACTTTTCAAAATGCATTTTTACAAAATCAGTTATTCATCAGTCAATGTAGTTTTCCGAGAAATATTCCGTCATCCCCTGGGAAACGCCTGTAATTTTAACGGAGCAGAAACAAAAATAAAATAGACCGTATATATGATGAAATATGATGAAATAACGTATTTTAGTTTTTGCTTTGACCGAATATATTTGGCTGGCACCAATAGAAATCATTTTGAAATCGATTCTTATCTGAAACTTGCTGTGATGTTAATCGCGATTGCAGCGTATAGAATGTTTATGCATCATCGAATTTCGAATAATGAATTCTGGTTCATGTTTAAAGAGATGTCATCGATAAGCAAGTCGAAATCATTTGGATTAATTCAGATTACATGATGAGATTAGAATATTTAAATTAGATTATGGATTGGAAAATTTGGATAACAGTTTTCAAAAAATATGCATATCCTTAATTATCGATAAATATTTACAAATATAAATTAATTGGATTTATGATTGCAATTATAGACAACTTGTCTCTGTTTATTAGCATACTTCCAGTGCTACGCTAGAACCCAAAATGCTTGAATAATGTCCTGAATATGAGCCCAAATACCTAAAAATAATTATCATTAAAAGAGAAGAAAATATTTCTTCAAATAACAGACGTTACAAATTCTTTAACGAAAACAATTATATATTTTACACAATATATACCTATTAAACAGTAACAAAAGAACAATATTATTACTACTACGATTATTAATACCACTATTACTACTATTACTACTACTATGACTAGTAATAATAATAAACTAGCAAAATACATAGATCTCGAATCGAAATCTCAAAAATGTTGCACGTAAAGACATCAACAATTCTAGTTTTCGATGGCAAGCTCAGACTGGAAATGGTTTTCACAGAAGGGGTTCCGGATAACCTAAACATTAAAGAAACACAAAAATATATATACACACATGAACTGACCAAGCCATACAAAAGATTTATTATGATGACATTTTGGTCCGTATCATGGGACATGGAAAGAAATGCCTCAGTAAACAAAGGAACTGAAATAATAATAATAATAATAATAATAATAATAATAATAATAATAATAATAATAATTACCAGGGCGCTCTCCACCTTTGTTCTAATAATGGACTATTCCTATCACTATATAAAGTGGTAGTGAAAAGACCTCGAGGTTAGCGTTGACTGTTCAGCTCGATATCAAGTCAGTGGAGTATTTCCGGTAGCGAACCGGAAGTGTGCTATACACAGTCTCTCCGTCTTACTACTATACGTGTTCCTAAACCCTTGTTCCTGTACTCTACTAACAACGCTGTTGTACATACCTTTTCCCGGTAATATATTTCATTTACTTTATTTCCGTTGTTTGTGATTATTTACTCAAATATTTCTGTTTCACACAACATAGCAACAACAACAACAACAACAACAACAACAATAATAATAATAATAATAATTATAATAATAATAATAATATATAAAGACCTGGAAATTGAAATAGAAAAATGTGGAAATTGAAGAGTTGTTGTGCCAGTGGTAGTAGGTGCACTTAGAATGATAAAAACTGGAACAAAACAGCACATTGAAAGAATACCTGGAAAGCCCAGCTTAAGAGATATACAAACAATTGTATTATTAACTACAGCCCACACACTAAAGAGAACTTTGTCTATGTAACGCTAGGGATGATGGGAAAAATAGAAAAAACATGAAATTGAGACATAACAACACGCCACGACCTGCCTTATGTCCTTTCGCAAATTTGGTTGGTAGTGCGATCATAGCAGAAATCGAAATATGATGAAAAATAATATAATAATAAAAAATATAATAATAAACAAAGTTGCCAAGACAAAACTCTGCATGGCAAATATCCGAAACGTACCAATAAATCCAGTGTTGATCAAGTTAATACTCATCGATGGTTACGTGCATCCCATTTGAAGTCTGAGACTGAAGGCTTTATCCTTGCAGCTTAAGATCTAATTCTTTTCACTAGAAACATCAAATATTGTACATAATAATGTGCATCCAAAATTCAGGTTCTGTGATAAATACCAAGAAACAATAATCCATCTAATCTGAAGATTTTCTCTACTTGTCCCAAATGAATATAAAACTGGTCACGATAGAGTGGGGCAATATTTACATTGGACAATGTGTAAACACTATGGAAAATATGTATAAATACAGTGGTATGAATACTACCAAGCTCCAGTTACAGAAGTAGAAGATGTCACCATTCTATGCGATTACACCATCTACACAGACAAAAGAATTGAAGCAAATAGGCCATACATTATTGTTAAAAAGCAGAAAGAAAAAAATTGCCTAATAATTGATATGGCTTGTCCAGCGAATTGTAACATAGCAACCAAGGAATTCGAAAAACTGTCAAAATATAAAGACCTGCAAATTGAAATAGAAAAATGTAGAAATTGAAAACAAGAATAGTGTCAGTGATAATAGGTGCACTTGAAAAAATGAAACATAACAAATTGAAAGAACCCCAGGAAACAAAAAATTGCCTTGTTAAGTACAGCCTACACAGTAAGGAGAACATTGTATATGTAACGCTAGGGATATTAGAGGAGGTAGATACAAAATGGAATCATAACAACACGACACGACCTGCCTTAGGTCTTCTCGCAGACTTGGTAGGTAGTGCAGCTATAGCAGAAATGGAAATATGATGAAAAATGACAACATAATTAAAATAATAATAATAATAATAATAATAATAATAATAATAATAATAATAAACAACATAAGATGCATCATCCAAAGGCTGATGTAGACCGTCTATACTTACCCCGTAAAGGAGGAGGAATAGGTCTTATTCAGCTAGAATTGTCATACAAGACAATAACTATTGGCTTACATAGAAACAACAAAGGACTGAATGATACAATTAGTTAAACAACATGAAACCAAAAAGAAAAAATATTCAATAATGAAAGAAAGCAGTAAATAGAAACAAGATTTAAATTTAGTAATTTCTGTAGAAAAGCAAAAGTCAAGAACCAACTATTGCGGCAAAAAGTATGAAAAAGAAAGGAAGTGATAAAGCACTTGAGCAGATGAAACAACGCAGGCAAAACAAATCTATGCAAGGTTAATATCCAGAACGCGCCAATAAACCCAGTGTTGATAAAGTTAATACTCATCGATAGTTACGTGCATTTGAATTAGAAGTCTACAACTGAAGGTTTTATTTTTGCACCGCAAGATCAAAGTCTTTTCAATAGGAAATTTCAGGCAAATATTATGCATAATGATGTGGATGCAAAATGCAGTTTCACTGATAAAAACCAAAAAAAAAAAAAATAGACTATCTAATCTCAGAATGTTCTGTACTTGCCCCAAATGAATATAAAACTAGTCACGATAGAGTGGGGCAATATTTACACTGAATAATGTGCAAACACTATGGAAAATATGTAAAGAAACACTGGTATGAAAATCACCCAGCACCGGTTACAGAAAAAAAAGAAGTCACCATTTTATGGGATTACACCATCTATACAGACAGAAAAATGGAAGCAAAAGGCTAGACAGTATTGCTAAAAACCAGAAATAAAGTCCTTGGCTATTAATTAATATGGCTTGTCCAGCGGATTGTAACATAGCAACCAAGGAATTCGAAAAACTGTCAAAATATAAAGACCTGTAAATTGAAATAGAAAAAATGTAGAAATTGAAAACAAGAATAGTGCCAGTGATAGTAGGTGCACTTGGATTGATAAAAAATGAAACATAACAAATTGAAAGAATCCCTTGAAACCCCAGATAAAGAGATATGCAAAAAATTGTCTTGTTAAGTACAGCTAGCACACTAATGAGAACTTTGTCTAACGCTAGGGATGTGAAGGGAGATAGAAAGAAACATGAAATGGAGCCATAGCAACACACCACGTTCTGCCTAAGGTCTTCCCATAGACTTGGTAGGTAGTGCGACCATATCAGAAATAAACTGTGATGAAAAATGACATAATAATAATAATAATAATAATATTTTTTCTTTTGCTAAAAAATGTTTACTGATCATTAGGTATATAAGTCCCAGAAACTCAGTTGTTGTCTTTAAGTCCAGTTGCTATAGACGTTGGTTAGTTCCAGTGACTTTGCCCAAAGAGTTGTGAGTTCAATACCAGGCTACAGCACAGGTGGACAAGTAACTTAGAGAGTTCGGTTAGATGCAGATAACTCATGAGTACCAAAATTCCTAGCAACTGAAGAAGGCCGGTGCGTACAATGATGACAATCATCCAAATAATATATATAGTGTAAACACTACATAAACTCAGAAATATATATGATTGCTTACGCTCTCGCTAGGGAGTGGTAGATTTCATAAAACCAGTAAATAATTACAGGTTTACCATACGTTTTATATTTAATGGAACGCAGTTTGGTTCTGCTACTAAACTGAACGCTTTTTGTTACTAATTTGTTACATGCTGTGAATAACATGCTATGATACATGAGTCGGATATCGATCCTGTTTGTTCAGGATTGAAGAGCTGTGATACAGCTAAACAAGCTTGTCTGCAGGTGCAGATGATTATATATATATATATATATATATATATATATATATATATATATATATATATATATATACATTTTAATTCAGATACTTCAATCCAAGGGAAAAAAGCAGGAAGGTAAATTCCAAAAAACCCGATTCTAATTAATATTAAAAATTTATTTTAATATTAAAAAATGATACAGGAAGAGAGCTCCATGTAATAAAATATTACAGAGCAAATATATATTAAAAAAGGATTAATTCAAAGATGTATTCATTCAACATCTTTGAATTAATCAACATCTTTAATTAATCAACATCTTTAATTAATCAACATAATTCAACATCTTTGAATTAATCCTTTATTAATATATATATATATATATATATATATATATATGCTTAACACCGTCTCTGGTAGAAAACATAATCTGAAAAATGAAAAGAGGATGTGATTAAATGCGCTCCTTAGCTCTTTTCTGTCCACTCGAAACCCCACATGCTTCCTGCATGTTGAAAATCCTTATCTGTAGCTACTTTCTTTAAAGAAATATGGGGAACACTATAATCCCTCTAAATATTTTCCTATCAGCTGCTTACCGATTTTTGGTAATATATTCTAGTCTATTATCTATTCTAAAATAGCTCATCATCTGACACTCCAAAACTTACTCTCTTACAAACAAACAAACAAACAAACAAACAAACAAACAAACAAACAAACAAACAAACAGGTCTAATGTGCTAATGGCCATCACTGACTGTATACACTAAGCTCCTGAAATGAACAACGAAGTCAGAACTTTTACTCTAGATATCTCTACGATTTTTCTGATCATCATCAATATTTTTTTCTGATCTAAGTTTCTCAGTATGCATATCATCAGATGACACTATTAGTCTATCTCGTTTTAATAAGAAATCTGCCAAAGCTTACAAAGTAACCCTTGCCAGAGACGATGTAAAACATCTCCAAAACATATTAGAATGTGGTAGAAAATTACCCGTGAAATTTAATGTTTCTTAAAAGAAGCAGAGAATTGATGGAGATGCTGAGCAACCTCGACATTTTCGGCAAAGACATAAGAATAATCAAGAATCTCTACTGGTAGCAAACGGCCTGCATACGGACAGGTAACGACCTCAGTAGATACACAAAGATGGAAAAAGGCGTCAGACAAGGATGTGTCTTTTCACCGGATTTGTTCAACCTATACAGCGAGAATATTTTGAGGACCCTAGATGACACGCCAGGATTTATTATTGGAGGCCACAACCTGAACAACATAAGATATGCGGACGATACAGTGCTGATTGCGGACACGGAAAGGAAACTACAAGATCTCATACAGAAAGTAGCAGTGGAGAGTGACAAGAAGGGACTACAAATAAACTTTAAGAAAACTGAGTGCATGGTCATCAGCAAAAGATACAACCCAAAATGCCAAATACAGGTGGAGGATAACAGAATCAAACAAGTACAAGAATTTAAGTACCTAGGAAGTGTTCTAACAGGAAATGGAAAGTGCGACACGGAGATCCGAAGGCGAATTGGCACGGCAAAGGACGCGTTCCAGAAGATGAGCAAAATACTAACACACAGGAAAATCTCAATAGAAACGAAGAAAAGAGTTCTCGACTGCTACGTGATGTCAGTTCTTCAATACGGCTGTGAATGCTGGACAATATCATCGAAAATGAGGACAAAACTGGAAGCGGCCGAAATGTGGTTCTACAGAAGGATGCTACGGATATCGTGGACTGAACATACAAGCAACGACGAGGTGTTAGAAAGAATAGCAACAAAAAGGAAGTTGATGCTGAGCATCAGGAAGAGACAACTGAAGTTCCTGTGACATGCAATGAGGAAGGAGAGCCTGGAGAACCTGATACTGACTGGACAGATAGAAGGAAGGAGAGACAGAGGAAGGCAGCGGATAACATATTTGCAGGGCCTGATCAGGTGGATGACGGAACGGGGGTTGCCAGGAGCAACAGGAGCAAACATACTAAGAGCCACAAGGGATAGGGAAACGTGGAGATCCATAATCGCCTACGTCCTGAAGGGACAAGGCACATAGAAGAAGAAGAAGAAGAAGAAGAAGAAGAAGAAGAAGAAGAAGAAGAAACGAAGCAGCTCTTCTTTAACCATTAGAAAGAAACATTTCTAACTTCTATTAGTGTGAAGGATTATATTCTCCTAGAAAGCAATACACTCTGTTTGGCCTCATTCTCTCAATCAACCTCATGCGCAACGACTTCATCAAATAGCTGCATCTACCACTAAAAAGTTATGGACTCTCAATTGTGCCAGAAAGTTCTTTTAGTCAGAATACATTTTACAGATTTTTAGATTTACCATTCATCTCTGCATTGGATATCGTTGTCATATTTAGTCAGATATTCCTGCTATTCATCATGAGGTTCTCCAATAAATTCAAAGTAGGATCTGCAATGTAGTCGATCTCAACTTTGAAATTATCTTTGACACATATCTTTAAACGTGCCCATCCGATATCTGAAAATAAACCCGTTTCTCACCACGCATTATGGGGCACTGATTCTTTCAGAAAATGTAAACATTTAGCTGAGATGAAAAATAAAACCTCTGACCCTAAATATTTTTATATTTGGTATTAGGCTCTTTACATTACATTTTTGTGAATTAATGTAAAACTGAAATGACGTCTGTCAGCTACAATTATTGGTTATAAATTAAGTAAATATAAAATATATTTAGTGTTCAAATATTGTTACACTAACACAGAAAAATAAATATAGTTCTATTTTTATAGATTAATATATTTTTCGGTTTTAACTGTTAATTTGTTTTTACATTCAATTTTTCTTTTGTAATCTCGAAATATTATCTCATTTCCATGACTAAACTAAAATACAATTTGTTCTTTGTATAAAACTAAATGATTTCACATATGGTACAGACAGAGTTAAAATCTTTGTATGTAAATGTAATATTGTATATCTGCTTTAAAAATATTGTACAACTACATTCTGTATCCATTCTAAAAAAATCATTTTTAGTTGTTCAAATGTTCATTAGAATTTTGCTTGCATACGAAAGGTCTGTCATTCAATATAAATTATATTTCAAAAACTAATTTCTAGTATCTTTGAGGGAATATATAAGAAATTTAAGCTAATTGGTGGTATATCATCTGCTTTTCCGAGACAGAGCAAATTGCTAAATTGGGTTCTTGCTTAATGTTTGAATTTAAAAAGTAATTTTAATACATTTCGATTTGTTAGAAAACAGATGAGTTTTTTTTTCAACCATAAAAAAATTCCCTCTAAATTTTGAGAAGTGAATATGGAGGTTATCAAAATATGGAGTTTGACTTAATTCAAGGATTTGACGAACATCTGATGCGGTACCCCAGATCGCTTCAGTAGAGACAAGAAATAATAAAGAAGAAACAATCAGACAAGAATTGAAAGGTATATTAAAGTTGCTTCCACATCAAGGAAAAAAACCTTCGGCTAGAGTGATTGTCCTATTTTTCAGTGTTAACGCAAACTTTGCTTCAAAAATTGTACCAATTATTTCTTCTTTTCTACATTTTATATATAGTTTAATTTTCCTACTAATTTGTGTATCGTTATAATTTTTTATTGTAAAAGAGCACATTTTATTTGCATTTATTATTTTTACTTACAATTTATTGACTATCATTTGGCATACAAGGCACTTAAATTGTGTAATTCATTCATTATTTTATGTTCACAAAAATCTATCGTTTGTTCTTATATTTGGCTCATGTCGTATGTCTTTTTTCTTTGTCATATAAAGTAAATGCTTCTTTAAACATTCGTTTGAACTAGATTTTTATTACAGTAACTTTAAACAAATAAATATATTTTCTTTATATAAATATATAAAGAAATATATATTTTCTTTATACAAATAAATATTTTCTATTAAATTATTAAAACGATTTAGTTCTTTTTAACATTATAACGAAATTTATTTCCATTGCCCATTTGAAAAAATAGATGATCAGAATAGGTTCTAGCAAGCAACCTACCTTTATAGAATCGTTCCTAAAAATTTGGGATTCAGTTATTGTTTATAATACTGTGCGAAAACCTTACAAACAGCATCTTACAGATAACAACGGAAAGTCTTGTTCACATTGATTTCTCAACAGACACCATTTTGTGTTCAACTCGGACGCGCATACAATTTTAGGTATATATTTATTTATGTGTGGGTACATATGCGTGCATATTTGTGCATTTGAAAGGGTGTGTGTGTGTGTGTGTGTGTATGTGTGTGCTGACGACCTAATTAAACATATCTGTTTCTATGGGTCAATTTTATCAGATATGGCACTCAGTAAGTTACCTCTATCAAATTTAGATTCAATAATAAGCAATATAATCTTTGCACTCGCATTCGATGATATCCAATAAATCTTTTAAAATTCAAGAATTTTCATATCTAAAATACATTTAGGCATCAAAAGGTTATGTCTCCTTCGGCGTGACAAAGCCAAAAACATTTTTTGTTGCAAGCTGAAGATGACGCGCACACTTAGACACACAACACATACAAATCTGCAGATATACAAAACCATAATTTCATATATAAACAGAGATACATATATAAAAACAGGTATACATATAACCCGAGACACTAATAGAAACACAGGGATATACATAACCACGGGGATATATAAAACCACAATCATATATATAACCACGGGTACATACATAACCACAGGCACATAAATAATCACAAGTACATATACAACCGCAGGTACGCATATAACTACAGTTACATATATAACCACAGGCACGTATATAACTACAGGTGCATACATTAACACAGGCACATACAAATCCACAAGCACATATATAACCACATTTCCAAACATAACCACAGGTATAGATATAACCACAGGCACAAATGTAACCATAGGTACCTACATAACCACAGACATATACATATAAAGAAAAGAAAACTCATCTGTCCGGTTCATTTTCAAATGTCTTTTTTGAAATCTATTGACTTTTTAAATGAATTATTGCAGCTTAATATATATATATATATATATATATATATATATATATATATAGACAAGTTTTGCCTATTAATTTTCTGTAGTATCCGTTCATACCGTCTGATATACTTGATGGTGATGTCGTTGAAAGACAACAAAAAATCACAGTAATTGTTGATTTTTTTATCGGGTCTAAGTTTCGGCTCACATAAGCCATTATCAAAGAGTAAATATTAACACATAGTAAACATAGAACATTTAAGCTATTAACAATAAAGAGAACTGAATTGAAAATATAAGTCCATCCCTACCGTGGTGGAAGGCCGAAGACAGTGACAGAAAAATAGCGTTGTGGTCCCTGGTCTGATTACAGACATTTGAGTACGTTGTTGGAAATATCAAAATTGATTGTATTCAAACCAGGTTTAAATTGTTTAATGTAGATTGCTTCGATGATTTTTAGTTTCTGTTTATTATTTTCTTGTTTAAGTATAGTACGTGTTATATGTTGATAACCGTGTTGTTCTAAATGACGGAATATATTTGAATTTTCATTTAAGTGCAACGTCAGACGCCGTGAGAGCGAATTTGTGGTGTGGCCAATGTAGATATTATTGAGGTTGTTAGAGATACATTCTCTAGATGGACATATGAATTTATATACTACATTGGTTTTTTTGCAAATCACTAACGGTGGGGGAAGAGTCGTTGCGGACGAATGAATTAGATATAGTGGATTTAGTGTAATATATAATAAACTTCATTCTTTTGTTAGAGTCTGTCGGATAAATATTAGTATTTATGAGTTTTTTTTAGGATGTTTTCATCTAGTTGGTAGTTGGAGTGCATCTGGCTACGGTATGAGAGTGATATGTTTAGGATTGGTTGGGTTAATATCATGTGTTGTTTTTTCCATGTTAAGCTTTTTAAGAAAATAGCGTATTTGTTCATCAACTATGTAGTTGGGAAAATTATTATTGATGAGTGTCTGTTTTATGTTTTTTATTTCACTGTAGAAGATCTGATTTGTAGATGAATTGACTTTTGCACGATATAATAGATTTTTTATAATGGCTATTTTGTAATAGTGGGGGCATTCACTAATATAATTGAGTGTGGAGGGATTTTTATTAGTGGATTTTTGATACGGTGAGATAGTAAATTATTGTTGTCAGTGTTAATTAATATATCAAGAAAAGGAATTTTGTTATCTTTGCTAAGTTCATAAGTAAATTTAAAACTGAGTTATTTTGAAACTGTTTTTGAAGTTGTAAAATTTCATCGGTATTTTTAATTAATAGTAGGATATCATCAACATATGATGTTTTTGCTGTCACAAGTCTCAACCTATCAGGGAATTTAAAATGTGGGAAGCCTCGCTGTTTAATTTGTAAACATTTAATAACAGACAAAAAAACATTCTCTGTACCCAACACCAAAATAAAATGACACCCACCAAACCTTACTTGTGACAGCAAAAACATCATATACTTTCTCTTCTGCTCAATTTGCCCCAACAGTGGATATATCGGCGAATCCGGTAATAGCATTAGATTTCGCTTCAATAATCACAAACTAAATATACGACAAAAAAATGTATACTCCCTAATTGCAGCCCATTTTAATCAACCTGATCATACTTTAGAAAATTGCAAATGTTTACTAATAGACTCCAATTTTAGTTCTACATACACACGCAGAAAGAAAGAAAAATACTGGATTTTAAAATTAAATACACACAATCTAGGGTTAAATAGGGACTTAGGTGTGTTGAATCTTTACAAATATTTCAATAGCTAAAATTTTTTTTTCAGATATTCCAAAAAATTTTTATCTAAAACAAACAGACTTTCTCTACGGACGTGCCGCATGTTGTGAACAAACACACCACGTGATGTAAACAAAAAAATATTCGGACGCTATCGTGAAATACGTTTCTAATTCAAATTTAAAAATCACTCGTTTCTGATGAAGGACCGAGGGCGGTCTGAAATATAAAATACAATAATAAAAATGAACAAATACTGTCCCAAAAAAGTACATTTTTAAATTCAAAACTTTTTATTAATATTCTTTCCTATACATATTAAGACAGTATACGTGGATCATCACTATGTTATATATATATATATATATATAATATATATATATATATATATATATATATATGTGCGTGTGTGTGTGTGTGTGTGTGTGTGTGTGTGTGTGTGTGTAACATATTTTAACCTACACATTTTGGTTTATCAAAGCGAATGTAAGGTTTTTATTTGGCAACAATTATATGTAAACGAGAGTAAGTATGTTAGTTTTTCAGACTGCTTAAATTAAAAAACCCTAAAATAACATTTCGCATTAAATGTGATAACCAATTTAATTTATGGCAGATTCATATAGATGTAACTTAATGCCTATAAAAATTCTGGGTTAACATTGTGAATGTAGCATCGGCATTTTCATAATGAAATTATTAAATTATTTTAGTTTGAACATTTAATTTAAGTTAAATAATAAAACTTTTTAACAATAACACATCACTCAATAAATCCCATGTCTAACTGATAAAACAACATCTTTTACTCAAAAGATGGTTTTATTCATCAACATAGTCCCCTCCTAGGGTGATGCATTGATTCCAACATTTCTCTAACAATTCAAAGCTTTTTGTAGAATGATTTGTCTTGGGCTTAAACATACGCCTCAGTTTCCGATATCACTTCTTCATAGGAATCAAATCTCTTTACCTGGAGTATTCTTTTAAAGTCTACAAATAGCCACTCGTCGCTAAAGGACAAGTCACAAGATTTTGTGAATTTTTGCTGTTTTCTGTGAAGATTACCGATTTTGGTCGACTTGACCGTTCAGCGTCAATTGTGTCTGTACCACAGCGTATAAACTAAGCATACCACCCCTTAACCGTTGTTTCCGATAGAGCAGCGGCCGAATAACACTTACCAAGCCATTGCTTTTCTTGAACAGTATTTTTTTCTATCAGAAAACAATGCTTTATCAACAAAGGAAATTTAGTTTTCTTCTGTTGTTATAATGATTTGCTACATGAGCTTCACTTAAATAGATGTAATTTGTAAACTATTAATCCGATTGGGCCCAAATATTGTCATGTGCCATTTGAAGGTTACTCCTTTATAATATTACACGGATTCTTTTATTAGTGTTACCATCTACTTGTCAGACCCGGGATTTATTGAATGATATGTTAGATGGCTTTGCATTTAGCCATTTTCTTTTAATTCCAAACATATATGCACATCTGTCATGTTTTGGAAGCATGTATTTTCTTTAAGCAAATGCCGTTTTTTGTTAATCTGGCTTGCAAATTAATATTTTACAAAGGTTTGATAGCAGCATTCTCAAGAATTTTCCATGTGGTTAAATTTCGTATTCTATTTTCTATAATTTATTGATATTGTCATTTTGTAGATACATTTTCAGGTTATCGATTTTTTACACACATTCAGACACACTCGCGCACACACACACACACACAGACAAACACACACACACACACGTAACTATCTTTGTCTTATCGTGTTTAAAGAATCATTAAATCGTAAATACGATTTAAAAAATCTCAAGATGGATTCAATTTAAAGATATAAATAATATCTAACAGTAAACACTGTCAAGGAATGTGTGGCTAATAACATCTTAGAATACATTCTATCTAACCTTTGTTTTCTTAAAATAAATCCTACCTAATCTATGAGCAAAAAATCCTATTTGTTCTTTAGGGTTTTCTTACTGTTTATCTAAAATTACCTTACAAAAAAGGAAACCAACTCATGATTCTGAAGTTACTAGACTAGAGGCTCTATTCATATTTAATTTTTAGAGTTTTACTAATAAACGATTATTTTTCGTTCTGCCCTCCACTGACCTTCACTCGTCAGAGGTTCTCAGCCTCAGGATAAAAATTTAATATTATTATTATTACTATATTTATTCAGATATTTTTTTTATATTCCTTGTATATGAAATTGAATTTCCTTTACAGACGAACGCAATAACAAAACGGTTTTCTTGGAGAAATTAATTGTACCTCAATCATTTAAGAAATGAATCATTTTGCGCAGATGTGCGCACGTGTATAGATGTGAATGTGGCCAGACCTTTCTGTTATTTTCTTTTGAAAAAAACATGATTTTCGGGAGACAATTGAATTGACGGCCATTATTTTTCGATCACGTTTGGGATATTATGTATTTGACCAATATACATTCGCTTCTCAGTTTGTGTGCAAGAATGTTTTCTTTCTTTCTTTCTTTCTTTCTTTCTTTCTAATAGGATATACTTTAAGAAGCATTAAAGAAACATTTCACTTTAAGAAACATTTTCTCATATTTAGGAATAATTTCCTTAATTTGAATTGCTTTCTGCTATCGTTTGTATATTTGAAGCTAACATAACTGAACGATGATCGCATTTAGTCACAGGAGAAATAATTTTATACAAAGAAAAATTGTTTTAAAGTACGAACGTCTGCTTTAAAATTTGCAAATATTGGATTTTCTTCTTTCTAATAAATTATATATGTAAACAGAATTTAAGAATTTTTCTACTATATAAGAATCATTTCCTTCATAAAATTTCTTTCTTGTATCTGTTGTATATTTACAGCTAACATAAGTGAACGATCAACGCATTTAGTCATAGGAGAAAAAATTTTCACAAAACAAAATTGCTTTAAAGTACAGACGTCTATCTTAAAATTTTCAGGTTTTGGATTTTTCTTCCTAATAATATACATATGTAAACAGAATTTAAGCATCATTTTCCATCATATAAGAATAATTTCCTTAATCTAAATTGATTTTTGCTGCCGCTTATATATCTACACTAATGTATGAAACTATGAATTTTGAGAGACAATTTCAGTTGCTGAAGGAAGATTATTAGAAGACGAAAAAATTCTTATACATATATAATTTTAAAATTTGTAGAAGCGATTTTTCTTTCTCGTGCAAACAGAATTTCAGAAATATATTTTTAAATTATTTACGAATATAAATTTCTTTCTACGATTGCTTGTATATTTTCCGTTAACGTAACAAAAATATGTATTTTGACAGGTGTTATTAGTCGAAGTAGAAATAATCTTCACGAAGAAAAAAAAACACTTAAAACACAAACATATACGCAATAGAATCTCAGTTATACGATCCAGAAAGTGTTCTGAACATGAACTACACAAAAATTGAAATAATATTTTCATAAGAATTAATTCGCTTCACACTACCAAAAGCATTAACAAACATTACGCAGAATGTATAAATTTTCACATGTGGAAAGCAATAAGAAATATCTAAATGACAGGTGAATATAATATATGAACATAAAATTTCACTTAAAATTATTAAAGGCCCTTCTTAGCGTAAGTATGATTTCGATGATAAAAGAAAGAAGGTTGATGATATTGTTTGGAAGGGTTATACTATCAATAAAAAATTCCGTTTCAATCTTTTTCTAGAGATATGTCCCTTGACTGTCTTTTTTGTGCTTGCAAAGGTTATGTGGGTATGTACGGGTTCGTAATGGTCGATGTTTGTTGCTTGATAACCGAAGAAACATACAGTTTCCATGGCATAGTTTTACCTAAAAAGCGAGCAATAACCGAAACCTACGATAAAGAATGCGCTCGATGACCGATGATATAATTTTTAAGCTTGTAAGTGCTTTTTATTCTTTTTAAATTGCGAATTTTTTTTTTTTTATAGAAGAGCAAATTTTCTTTTTTTGTAAAAGAGCTAAATATGATAGTTTATGTACAAGGACGAAGTTTACTCTTTGCGTGTGTGAACATTATTTTTAATCATTACTCGTATTTGAGAAGAAAATCTGTTTTTAGTCAAACAGTATTTTTGCATCTACTTGACTGATTATTTACGATTATATACTGTTTGATTAAAAACATTATCTAAACAAATTCAAATATAGATTGAAAATGATAAAACAAATAATTTCAATATGTCGGTTGCTAAAACATTTCATTAATCTTCGGTATTTTCTGTAACAATATATATATATATATATATATATATATATATTTTCTAGACATATTCTATTAAATATAAGAGACAATGAATGTCTATTATGTTTAATCATGAGCCGTTCTAAACGTCGTATTTTTGCTTTAATTTCAGTTGAAAATAAAGACATAATTTATAATATTTCAGTTTAAACTACCTCTCTGAAGATGGCTCATGTGAGCCGAAAGCTTAGAAGAAAACCAATAAATAATTATCCAAATGTTGGAGAATTTTTGTCTTTATTTTCAACTGAAATTAAAGCAAAAATACGACGTTTAGAACGGCTCATGATTAAACATAATAGACATTCATTGTCTCTTATATTTAATAGAATATGTCTAGAAAATTACTTGCTGCCTCGATATACTATATATATATATATATATATATATATATATATATTAGTCATCCACATACAATCCTGTGTCGCTGTATCACAGCTCATCAGTGTGGATAGAAACATCCACATACTTCTGGCGGGGGTCGAGACTCGAATTTTAACGTGTTGTATATAAGCATGTATACAGGGGGAGAGTTGGAGAGAATGGGAGGGTTATGTATTAGGGGGTGTCTAGTGACCTTACATTTAAACTCCTGGAGGTTATAGCCGTCGGGGAAGAAAGCATGCGGAAGGGAATTCCACAGGCGGGAAGTGTGAGAAAAGAAGCTGTTGGAGTAGAAATTGCAGTTACATTTCATCGGTTTCACTGTAAAAGGGTGGGACCTAGTTGCCAATCTAGTATCTCGTGCGAACTCACACCTAGGGGCCCCCAGTGATTTAAGTTCATCAGAGCAGAAGCCATGAAAGTATTTATAGAAGAGGCACAGGGAATCCACGTCACGCCGGTGAGAGAGTGACTGCAGGCGGTCAGCTAAATCGGTATCAATCACATTACAGATTCTTCGCTGTATTTTGTCAAGAAGCCCGAGGAGAATAGCAGGGGCATCCGACCAGATGTTGCAACAGTATTCAAAACACGGGCGGATTGTAGATTTGTATAAGTGCAGGATAGTTTCAGGCGGACAGAATTTCCGGGCCCTGCACAGAGAGCCAAATTTCATGGCAGCGGATTTAGCAATGGATTCGTCGTAGTCATTCCACTTGAGGTCCGCTGAGAGTGTCAGGCCAAGCAGGCGTAGTGTTTTACCCTCTGGGAGGCATGCCTGTTCCATGCTAATGGGAGGGAGGTGCGGTCGTCTGTGGTGGTTAATTGACAGCAGCTTTCTTTTTTGAAGAATTGAATTTTACGAGCCATTTCCTACCCAATCCACCACGGATTGGAGGTCCTTTTCAAGCTCAGCCACGAGGTTCGCCTTGTCGTCAACCTCAGATTTTTGATCGAGGCGAGCGTATAATGTGGTATCGTCGGCGTACATGCCTACTCGTGATCTTATGGCATCGGGGAGATCATTGATGTAGATTAGAAAAAGCGTATATATATATATATATATAAACAAACCAATATGTTATCAGTTTACTCATTTTCTATCAATAGCAATCTACAAACCCTCGACAAATATATTCGAGGCTAATATCACATGGAAGGTTATCAAAATCAAAAACGAAGTAGAACGGAGTTTAGAGCTCAGAGGTCATCCCTGTTTGTATGAAAAAACATACACGTTTGATCATTCAGGATAACATTTATTTAATGATTTGACAAGAAAGTTTGGATCAAGTCAAAAATGTGTCAGGAGAAATGGTAACTTTTTAGTTTACTAAGCACTATCAACCACTTTCGAGATGCCTAATACTACATCCCGTGTTTCACCCTTTTTGTGTAGATCATGATTGTCACTTTCCGCAATTATCTTCATTACATCAGCAGCTGACACAGAAAACCGAGAGCCATATTGCTTTTCTGGTAAAAAGTTATATGATGAGAGATTATGAACTAAATTTGCATTGATTGGCGCCTTTAGGAATTTCTCCCAAATAGATAGAATGGTAATAAACCGAGAATTGGAAGGGTCAGACAGCTCATTAATATTCTTAAAAATTGGGACGACAAAGGACAACTTCCATCTGTTATGAAATCAGGAGACAGCGAAGCATTTATTATACAGTTTAGAGAGAACAGGAGTCGCTTCAGGAGTACATTTATTAATGACTTTTACAGAGATACCATTACGTCCCCATGCTTTGTGGGGATCAAAGATAGAGACAATAGCAGAAAACACGGAAAGTGTTATATACATATAATTCAATACAATCTCAGTACTAAGTGGGAGATTAAATAGAGATACTCGAGATGATTCATATATATAAATGTGCACTCAGGCAGCAATCACACTTTTATATATTTTTCATTATGTTACTGAGATTAAATGTTTATTTTGTTTTTCTAGTGTTAGGATAAAGTTTTATATTTCTGGATATATTGTGTACATAAAATTATCCAAATAATCTGCATATTCAGGTGCTTAAAGCTACTTTTTTGGCCATTATCACAGATGTTTTTATATATATTCATTTCTTTTATTTTTGACTGATTGCAAAAT